>CM053334.1:21042617-21221505 GCA_028583605.1 Dastarcus helophoroides
GAAATTTTCGAATAAAGTCGAAATTTTTAAGAAATTAAAAAAATCCAGTGTTTTCAAAACAAGTAGAAATTTTTGAAGAAGAGAAAATTTAATTTAATTTTAAAAACGTAAGAATTTTCGAAGTTTAAATTCAGAAAAACGTCGGAATTTTCAAAAAGTCAAGGTTTTCAAAAGGTGTCAAAATTTTGGAAAATAAAATCTACATTTTTAAACGCAAAACTTATGCATCGCACATTTGCTTTCGCAGCAACGTAACCTGCGCGCACGGGACATGTTTGCGTGAAAATCTCAACATACCGGTATGAGTCTATCGTGAGAAAGACGAAAATTTTCAATAAATTCGAAATGTTGAAAATCTAAAATTTAAAAGAAATGTCGAAGGTTTGAATAAAACGGAAATTTTGAAAAAATGTCGAACGTTTAAAAAGACCGATATTTCGAAAAAGTTTTGCCTTTTTTTCAAAATTTTGGTTTAATATTTTAATATCGATAAAAACTTGAAAACACAATCGAAATATTGAGAAAAATTTGACCATTCAAAATACTGGACATTTTCAAAAGATTTAAAATTTTAAAAAATTTGAGATCTTAAACAAACATCAAATTTTTGAAAGAGGTTGAAATTATGAAAAAGTCAAATTTTTGGAAAAATAAAATTCGAAAAGTCGAACATTTAAAAAACGTTTTGGAAAAATGTTGAGATAAAAAAAATGATTTTTTTTAACACGGGTGGCCGTGACAGTTGTGAGTGGGGTCAGGCGACATATCAGCTAGTATTCTAGAAGGATATACTTCTTCCGGGATTGGACCGTGTCAAAGAACTACTAAAAGTTTTCGACGCTTCGCCCACCATCGTAGGGAGCTTCTTCAGGAACAAAGAACAAAAAACAAAGGAAGAGTTTCGCCTTTGGTATGGCGGACATTACTGAGTTACCATGCTCTTCTGACTAAACTTTCTTATCCTTTGTACCAATCTTCAATTCAGAAGAGTTTTTCCTCTGGTATGGTGGACATACTGAGTTACCGTGCTCTTCTGACTAAACTTTCTTATCCTTTGTACCAATCTTCAATTCAGAAGAGTTTTGCCTCTGGTATGGTGGACATACTGAGTTACCGTGCTCTTCTGTCTAAACTTTCTTTTCCTTTGTACCAATTTTCAATTCAGAAGAGTTTCGCCTCTGGCATGGTGGACATACCGAGTAACCGTGTTCTTCTGTCTAAACTTTCTTATCCTTTGTACCAATTTTCAATTTAGAAGAGTTTCGCCTCTGGTATGGTGAACATACTGAGTTAACGTGCTCTGATGTCTTGAAATTGGCCTTTTCGTTCTTTCATTTTTGCATATTCCCTTATATTTCTCTTTTCGTTTATTGTTTCTTTTCTTTGCTCCTGAAGCCCCCTACGATGGTGGGCGAAATGTCGAACACTTTTAATAGTTCTTTAACACGGTCCAATCCCGGAAGAAGTATATCCTGTACTGACTCTGGTCGTGGAAGCCTTCGTTATCATAGTTTTCAACTTATTTTTATAAAAATTCCATATTTAAATATGAAAATTTTTTAACCTGAATATTACGATTTATTTTTTTCTGTAAGCTATTAATTTTTCTTAAAATTTGAACTCAAGGTGAACACGAAGGTCAGAGTTTCAGTTTGAAAATTTTAAAATCGAGAAAATTGTTGCCTTCAATTTTCGGCAAGATCAGACTAAATATACGTTGTGTTAAATAGCCACCTAATTTCGCCCTTGTTGCTGCTTCAAATTTCATAAAAAGGACTGCACTCACCTGAGATATTTACGGATAAAAATAGGTACTCCAGTTTATTCAATCCATTGAATATATTAGGCTTATTGTAGAAGTTACCGGTCAACTCTAGATATTCTAAATTGGGAACGCCGTCAAAAGCGCCTACATCTGCATCTTCTATTTTATTTTCACTCATCTCCAAACGCGTTAAGTTATTTCCGCTCAAAAAATTTTTGGTCAGTTTTCCAAAATTTTGATTAACAATCTCTACGTCCTCTAAGTTTCTCAGTTCTGAAAGAGCGTCCTGTTCCATTGGAATATCGTAAATATACACACTTTGTAAATTTGGAGTACATTTAAAGAAATCTGACGTAATTTTTGAGAATTTTTTATGCTTCCCTATCATCAAGAGTTTTAGCTTGGGAAGACCGCATAGAAAATTGGGATTAACATGTTCGACGGTGTTGTCCTTCATTAAAAGACCGCTGTAGTCCTCATAGTACGTGAAGTAATGTTGATCCAACGTGTCGAGTGTTTCATTATCAGTAATTAGCCAGTCGTAAACCAATAGTTTTGGGGCCCAGCAGAAAGATACGTGCAGGAAGATGATCACGTTGGTTAAGAAAAATACCATCTGCAAATGATTAAGTATGCTATTTATCATCAAATTAACTTTCTAAAAGGAATTTAAAGGAAGCAGACGTACGAAAGTGGTCTAAAAAGTGTCCGACGTTAACGTGAAGACAGCAACACTCGTCAATAAAAGCTAGGAAATGTTGTTGTGCATCTTTTGACAGGTACTCACCAAAATTTTAGCCATTTTGGAGACGTAGTTCTTATTTGACAATCCTTTGAGTGAGTCGATGTGAGTGTTTTTCTAAAAATGCAAAAATTTGAATATTGAGCTGTCATTAAATATTTGTTTTTTAAAGGCAATACGCCTACGGCCCTACGCAAATCAAAGACGAGTTTGATTCTGCGTATGGGGACAGTGAAATTTTGAGCAGAGGAATTAAAAACGTGGCCGTACCAGCTTGAGAGACGATAACATCCCTTAAGTTCATCAAATTGTGCTAAACGACCATCGAATTAAAAGTGAGATAAGCAGAGGCTATGAATATGTTCAAAGAACGTGTTTGTCACACATTGAATCAAGATTTAGGTATGAGAAAGCTGTCGGCCCCTTGGGTGCCGAATTTGCTCACGTTAGACCAAAATCGTGTTTGAATGAACATTTCCTAACATTCCGACATTGTAACCAGGGCTTCGAATCGGAATTGAACCGAAAACCGGAAACCAAAAAAAACCGTTATTTCTGTAGGAACGAAAACCGGAACTGAACCGAAAAGAAAATATCGGTTTATTTGGGTTCAGTGCAGATTCAAAGGTCCACAGTTGACAAAACCTCCCCGCTTCAATTTTAACTTTACATTACAGTCTCGAATCACAACCCAATATTTTCTCTCGATTCACAACCCAATATTTTCTCTCGATTATTATTATTGTATTGTTCACGAGTCTTTTTGAAACTTATTTAAACTTATTTTTATTTTATCTCATTAAGGTCAACTTTAAATTTAAAATTTGGAATTTTTCTAAAAATATTAACGTTTCTTTTTAAATATTTCGACATTTACTATTAACATTTAAATCAAAATTGTGTAGAATTTTTGTTAAATAAATTTAGAATATTTTCTCCAATTTCACCTTTTTTCTCAAAATTCTGGGTTTACAATTTCAATTTTTTCCTATTGTTTCAATCGTTCTAAACAATTGATGCCTGATCCGTAGCTCGCGAGCCACATATGGCTTGCAGTAATTTTTGATGTCACCTGAGGTGCCTATAAAGAAAAGAAGCATCCCATTTTATTAGCAAATTCATGTTCTCAGACTAAAATCGAAATTCTTAAAAAATGTCAAAATTTCAATTTTAAAATCGGAAAAAATAAAAAAAAATTATCTTTAACGTGAAAATTTTAAAACAAAGGTTAAACAATTATTCGAAATAAATTTATTTTAATGAATCCAATTGTCAGAGTTTAAATTAAACACACATTTTGAAAAAAAAAGTGAAATTTTAAAAAGTATAATTTTTAACTTTAAATGAAAAATGTTATGCAAATCTTTGAAAGGATATAAAATTCTTAAAACAAAAATATTCTCGAATTTTCAGTTATCAAATTGAAACACAGAATTTTGGAAAAATATCCAAATTTATAAAAAAAACTAAAAGTAATTCACAAGAATTCAGTTCTAACCCGAAATTTGGAGAAAAACATCCAAATTTTAAGTTTAAATTCGAAATTTCAAGAAAAAATTTCAACCCTTGAGATGAAGGTCAACATTTTGAGATTGAAAGACAAAATTTCCAAAAGAAAGTCTAGATTTCGAGTTTTATGACAACATTTTAGAGAAAAATATTAAGGTTCAAATTTTAACTCAAAATTTTCAGAAGAAACTCTCCAAGAAAATCTTAAAATGTCTGCCTTATTCTCGAATTTTGAGAATGTAGGCAGATTTCCCACAAGTTTAAATTTGGCGCCAGAGCGCGGAAGAGTCCACTCTCGGTAGAAACGTAAGAATGTTTTTTGGTGACAAAGAGAAGAGTAAGAAATAAACCGTTTTGAATGAAATGAACTTTTTATTCGATTATTGGCGGGCCCTCTTACAAGAAAAAAGTAAAAAATTCGATGAAATGGCTAAAATGTTATATTAAAATTTTTGTGAAAAGTTTTTCTTTAATAAATAGCACTTTTTTGGAAATGCTGACTTTTTTCTCGAAATTTCCACTTTAATCTTAAAATGTACTACATTTTGAGAAAAAAGCTTAAATGTCCATAAAAGCTCAAAATTGATAAAAACAAATTTCAAGTTAACGAGAAATTATGAGAAAAATTCGAACATTTTAAGATAATTTTGTTTTACTATAAACTCTCAAGTTTGTAAATGTAAAGTTTAAAAATGAAATTTCGATAAGTTTTCAAAAATTTCAAGATTAAAATACAAAATTTTGAATTTCTTTAAAGAAATGTTTTTATTTTGATATAAACTTTCTAAGAAACCTGAATTTTTTTAAGGTTTTTGGTTAAAACTTAACTTTTTTTATAATTTGGAAGTTTACCCACGTTATTAGTAGCTTTAAATTTTTAAAATCTTAAATAGCAAAAGTTTCTTAAAATCTTTGGTTTTTCTTCAAACTTCGAGTTTTATGTCAAAATGTTTAATTTGAAATTTAAATTTTTACTTTTATCCTAAAATTTCAACTTTAGAATCAAAATATCGACTTTATTTCGACTTTAATTTCAAACTGTTGAGTTTTCTCGAAATTGTAAGTGCTTAAAAACTTCGAAAAAAAAAAGAAAGAAAACAAAATTTCACCTTTAATCAGAAAATTTTAACTTTAATCGCTAAATTTCGACCTTCATTACTTACGAGATTTGACATCAAAACTTTTGGTAAAAAAAACTTAAAAGTTTAATGAAACTTTTTTATCAATTTCCGAATTTAAAAATCTTAACCTGAAATTTTGATAAAATTTGGAATCCTCAACATTTGCTTAAAAATTCAAAGTTTCTAGAAAAATGGAAATTTCATTAGTTATTAAATGCTTTGCCGATGGTGCGTGCATAAGCAGCTGCTTAATATATGCTCCATTAATAAACCCAAATTCTACGGGAATTAATGAGCTATTATTTCAGAGAATTGTGGTAAACCAAAGGTGTAAACAATAAGATAACGAAGGCTTCCACGGCCAGAGTCAGTACAGGATATACTTCTTCCGGGATTGGACCGTGTCAAAGAACTACTAAAAGTGTTTGACGTTTCGCCCACCATCGTAGGGGGCTTCTTCCGGAACAAAGACAGAAAAATAGATGAAAAGAGGAAAATGAGGAAATATGCAAAAAAGAAAAAGGCCAATTTCAAAACATCAGAGCACGGTAACTCAGTATGTCCACCATAGCAGAGGCGAAACTCTTCTGAATTGAAACTCGGTACAAAGGATAAGAAAGTTTAGACAGAAGAGCACGGTAATTCAGTATGTGCACCATACCAGAGGCGAAACTCTTCTGAAAAACAATAAGAACAGTGTAGTGATTAAAACAACACTAGAGACAAACAGGTTAGTGAAATAATTAGTAGCTTAAGGTAAGACCCTGCATTTGTATTAGCTCTGATAAGAGATAAGAAACCGTGACCTTCGAGGAGATAGTCCGGGGAACGGTTTCTTTCGTGGAAACGACGTGCATCACAACATATAGTAATCAGATTAGGAATCAGCGCTGAAATAAAGAAATAAACATGGACAAGAATTATATGAGAGACGCCGACATGGAGGAGTCCTCCACAGACGAAGGAGGCAAGAGAAAAAGGGTACAAGAAGAAACCTTAGCGAGAACAAAAAAAAAATGTCGAGAACGCCAATAAAAACAAAAACAATTGATAACGAGGATAAGCTTGATCTTATACTAAGTTTGATGCAGAATATAAGAGAAGAAATGCAAGAAATAAAAAATGAACAGAAAAATACAATAACGACATTAGAAAAATCCATATCGAAAACACCAAACTAAGAGAAGAAAACGAGAAAATGAAAAGGGATATAAAAATAATAAGTAATAATTTGGAGTAGATCGAAAAAGATAAAAGAAAAAATAACATAATTGTCAACGGTCTAACAGTAAATACAAACGACAATGCAATTTTAATTACAGAAATGGAAAATTTCTTTAAAGAAAAATTAGAAATACAAACCAAAGTTGAAGAAACTTACAATATTGGTAGAAATATTATCTTGTGAAACTGCAAAATGAACATGAAAAGAAACAGATTATGAAAAATAAATCAAAGCTTAGAAAAATTAATGAAAAAATTTTTATAAATGAAGACTTGACGCACAAAGAAAGGGAGAAGCAGAGACAACTAAAAAATAAAGCAGAAGAGGAGAAACGCATGGGTAAGCATATCAAAATGGGATATAACAAGATAATAGTTGATGGAGAAACTTGGAAATGGAACAAAATCAAGGAAAAATTAGAAAATACAAATTCAAAAAACTGAGCAATAAATCTAAAGAGATAAATAGTATAATGACGAACAAGGCAATGAAAATGGATACGAAAACACATAAAAACACAACAATAGAAAAAATAAATAAAAAGGAAATAACAGGAAAAGAAATTTGGAAAGTGGGAACATGGAATGTTAGAGGACTAAGGGAAAAGAGGAGGAACTAATAGAAGAATTTGAAATGACAGAGATCCAAATATTAACAATAACAGAAACGAAGAAGAAGGGGCAAGGGGAACTAGTGCTAGAAAATGGGCACCTTTTAATATACAGTGGAGTAGAACAAAATAAACATGCTGCGGCAGGGGTTGGGTGCACAATAGAGAAAGGATTAGTAGATGATATACTAAATTGGGAAGGCATTTCTAAAAGAATACCAAAAATAGAATTTGATGATATATATGGGGAACGAATATGCATAATAATAATGTATGGAACAAATGAAGATGATTTAGCGAGTAATAAAGATCAATTCTGGGAGGAACTAACATTGGCCACAAAGACAGGTAAAGGTAAAATTATCGTAATGAGAGATTTTAACAGTAGGGTGGGTAAAAGAGAGAATAGAAATGTAAATGTGATTGGAAACTGTGGGGAAACAAAAATAAACAACAATGGGTTAAGAATGATAGAATATTGCATATTGAACGATCTCATAATAACAAATACGTTTTATGAACACCAGGATATACATAAATTTACAAGAATAGCGGAAAACAGAAAAGAAAGATCCATAATTGACTATGTACTTGTGCAAAGAAATAATAGGAAATCGATCACGGACGTAAGAGTCAAAAGAAGTGCGGAAATATTTAGTGATCATTACCTGGTTGTAGCAAAAATTAGGAAAAAGAAGAAGTGTAGGAGTGACAACGAACGACACGAAACTGCACCAGTAAAAAAAGAACATATTAAAACATACAGATTAAGAGAAAAAGATATAGCAAACAATTATCACCAAATTATTGAGGGAAAAATAAGTAATATAGAAAAAGAGATTGAACATAAGGATATTGAAGACATACGGCAAATATTTAAGGAGATAGTAATAGAAGCAGCTAAACAAGCATCTGACACGATTACAACTAACGCCAATAAAAAGTTAACTGCCTGGTGGAACGATGAAATCAAAAAAAGAAGTTAAATTAAAGAAACAAGCGTGGAAGGAGTACTTAAATAATAACACCTCACAAAAATACACTTTGTATAAGGAGAAAAGAACCAAAGTAAAAAAATGGTTTTGGAAGCTAAACAGAAGGCATGGGAATGTTTTGGGAAAAAAATGGAGGAGACAAATAAAGGAGATCGCAAGCTATTTTATAAAGCAGTGAAGACAACAAGAAAAGGAAAAGAAATAGACGGCTATAACAAGCAAAGAAGGCGCATTGCTAAAAGATGAGAATTTAATTATGAACAGATGGAAAGAATACTTTTACGAACTATTAAATCCACTGAAAACAGAGACAGATGAAGGCAAAGAAGTAACAACAAATGACACGATAGCAGATGAAGAAAATGAAGTACTTACGATAGAGGAAGTTGAAGAAGCAATCAAGGCAACAAAATGTGGAAAAGCACCCGGACATGATGGAATAACACCAGATATGATTAAACACATGGGGAAGGAAGGTGTAAAACTATTGTACAACATTTGTAATAAGTCATGGATAAAAGAAGAAATACCTAAAGATTGGGGAATATGTGTTATTATGCCCATACATAAAAAGGGAGATAGAAAACAATGCCAAAATTATAGAGGTATAACTTTATTGAGCTCGGTAGCAAAGATATATGAAAGGGTGTTAGCAAACAGGCTCCAGTCATAGAAACGCAATTAAGTGTATCCCAAAGTGGATTTAGAAGAGGCCATAGTATACAGGACCATATATTCACGATAAAACAACTTACGGATAAAATATTAAGACAACGGAGAGAGGCATATCTAGGGTTCATTGATCTTGAAAAAGCTTTTGACAGAGCACCCAGAAAAGAAATATGGATAAGTTTGGAACAACGAGGAGTCAGCCGAAAATTAATTGCTGGAATAAAAAGCATATATGAGGAAAATGCAAATTACGTCAGAACGCGAAATATGCAGTCTTCCACTTTCTACACAAGAGATGGTTTACGATAGGGAGGAGTACTTAGCCCATTACTATTCATTATTCTGATAGATGACATACTCAAACAAACATGTACTAAAACAACAGGCCTACAAGTAGGATACTACAATCTACAAAAAGTCTGTATAAAAGAATGTGCATTTGCAGATGATATAGTAATAATGGCCAATTCACCCGAAGACCTACAAACTAATTAATTTAGAAATATGGAAAGATGCTCTAGAATCTAAACAAATGAAAATAAATGTCAATAAAACAAAAGTAATGGCGATAACAGAAGATGAAAATAAAAAAATAAATATACGATTGCAAAATAATGATATACAGCAGGTCAAGGAATTCAAATATTTAGGAGTAATAATAGATAATAAAGGAAATCAGGATAGGGACATCAATGAACGCATAGAGAAAGCACTTAAAGCATATTACAGTATGTGTGCAACCATAGTCAAGAAAAAAGAAATATCCAAAAATACGAAAATGTTGGTATACAAGACTATCTCCCAGCCTATACTACTATTTGGAAGTGAAACCTGGGTTTTAACGGAGAGAATGAAAAGCCGGATACAAGCAGTCGAGATGAAGTTCTTAAGAGCGATAAAGGGAATAAATAGAAGAGATCGAATAAGAAACCAAAAAGTGATGGATGAACTGGATGCTAAGCCTGTATTAGAAATTGTCGAAGAAAAACAATTAGGTTGGTGGGGACATATACAAAGGATGAAAGATAACATGCAAGTAAAGAAAATATGGGAAGCAAGAACATCGGACCGGAGACGTAGAGGCAGACCTAATGAAAGGTAGGGTGACACCATTGATAAATTAATCAGAAAGAGACAATTAAACCTAAACGAAGCAAAAATTTTAGCGCTAAGCAAAAAGGAATGGAAAAAATTTTGTGAATGAAATAGAGAACTCCAATCCCGACACCTTACGGTATAAGGGAATTGATTATATATATATATATATATATATATATATATATATATATATATATATATATATATATATATATATATATATATATATATGTGTATTAAATTTTAATCTTTGACATTTTTCAGTTTTAATCAAAATTTGACTATTTCAAAAAACGATGATAGTTTTCTCTTTAAATTATGGCTATTTTTATCTTAAAAAACATAAAATTTCAAATTGGATTCTTTAGAACATAAAAAATTTCGAAAATAAGTTCGAAATGTTTGCTTCAAATTTCTTGAAAACTTGAAAACGTCTAAAAAAATTCGAAGTTTTGATGAAAGATAGTAAAGAGAGATTTCACTTTTTTTCAAAATGTTTACATTTTTCTTAAAATTTTATATTTGAATTGCAATATATTTTTTTTAATTTCGACTTAAACATGAAATGTACGTGAATTTTGCAATTGCAGTCTAGTTTTCATTAGATTCTAATGAAATTAGATTTCAATTGCATCGTAATAAACTTGTATATATTCGTATATACAAGGCTTATTATCTCAGCAGAGAGTAATGCTTCAATTAGGATGTAGCGAAAATGTTTGCGTAATAAACAGTTAAAAGTCAGTTACAAGTCACCCAATGGAGGTTTACTCTCTTGGATACTTATACGACTGACTAACGGCTTTAAGTTGGAAGTGTATACAACCACCGTACCATGCTGATGAGGCCAAGGAAGGCCGAAACTAGTCTATGGTTGCGATTGTACATATTTTCAATTTTAAGCACGTTTAACTGTTTAATTACAGAACATTTAATTGGTCATTGTCAAAACTAGATGAAAGTAAGTCACGCCGAGGACGTTTGCATCTATGGATGTTGCGATGCAACCCGTGATACAAGCTTTGCCTCATCTACGTGAACTTTGCAATTGCAGTCTAGTTTTCATTAGATTCTAATGAAATTAGATTTCAATTGCATCGTAATAAATTTGTATATATTTGTATATAGAAGGCTTATTATCTCAGCATGAAATGTAATCTGTTTTTTTAAAATTATGTCTTGTTTGATATTTACGCAGGAATCTCTACATTCAAATGTTTAAAAGACTCATAATTACAGGAAATAAATGAAATCTTGAGAAATTTTTATTGATAAAAGAATTGTTTTTTCGAACTTTGATCATTAATTGAATCAAAATTTTAGTTTCTGGAGCGGTGCAATTGTTTCCCTTGAATGATTTCCTCGAAATATTGAATCGAAACACGACATTAACAAAAAATTGTCAAGTTTTAACCCACACAAGTGGTCAACATTTGAAAAAGAAACTCTAAATTTATGTAAACAAAATTCTAAAGGTTTCATTTTAATCATAACAATTGGACTTTCAACTAAATTATTCGAGTATCTTCTCGAAACTTAAAATCCTTAGTATAAGTCGAAATTTTGCAACTTAATACTTTTTTTAAAATTTTGAATTCTTTGCAAAATTTTAAAATTGTTATTTTCTTTTCCTGAAAATTGTACTTCAATTTCTGATGTAGACTTTTTTTAGAAATATTAATTTCGCTGTATATATTACTTTTCTAAACATTTTATGTTTAAATTTGAGAAGTGTTAACATTATTTCTAAATAGTTTAACTCAAAATTTTGAAATCTAAAATTTTTTATTTTAAATTCTATTTATTCTAAGTTAGATTACAACTTTACAACTCTACCATTTTCTAAAAAAAATGACCTTTCAACCTTAATCGAAATTTTAAATTTTAATTTGAATTTTTTTCCTAAATTTCATATCCTTTTTTGAAATTTGGACTTTTATTTCGAGATTACCCGAAATATGTTCTCTCTTTTAAGTAAAACTTAAAAATGATTCACTCGGAGCTGAACCAAAAACCGGAAAAACCCGTTATTTTTGTCGGAGCGAAAACCGCAACTGAACCTGTATAATTTCTTTTCCGGAACGAAAACCGGAACGAAAATAATAACGGTTCGAAGTCCCGATCGCAACTCTTAAACTAGTATACCGGCAACATTTTCGTAATCAGTCATATTTTAGTCCCTAGTACCTCCCTCTGTAAGATTTTCCCTTCTCAATGAATCATCCTGTACAATGGAATAAAATTGGGTGTTAAAAAGAACAAAATTGATAAATGAGTGAAACCTTTTTAGAAATACTGACCTTTTAGTAAAACTGCTCCGTCTCGAGTAAAACCCGCTTTAGAGGGAAACGCACCAAGTGAATCAAAATGAAATTTAACGCTCTTTTAATAAAATTTAGTCTTATCATTAAATTATGAATAAATAATACTTGATCTGTAATCTAGACTATATATTTGAATATTAAATGAAAATATTAAGTTATATCCGCGACTTCGTCTGCGTGGAAAAGAAATAAGGCGACATGTGACTGCCTACAGAAGTGAAAACTTAAACTAGGAAATAACAATGGTTTTTTTTTTGACAAACTTATTATACAGGGTGGGCCAACCTCTAAGCTACGGCCTCTAGGAGCTATAAGATAACATATTTTTAAAAATAAATATTATGTTTAAATATGAGTTGCTGGGATCTACATGTCAAAAATATTTTCAAATATACAGGGTGTTCTAGGAAATAGTTACATATAAGAGTTGTAATTTTTTAAATGGGACACCATATTTTTCTTTTTATTTTTACATTCAGCGTTAAAAATAAAGTCGATTTTTATATGGTTTTCCTATACCTAAACCTAACCTTTTTTGAGAAAATCCACTTTTTTTTAAAATACAAGGTTTTCAAAAAGAAATATTTTATCCCTTAAAGTAAATAATTTTGACAGTGTCATCTATAAATTTTCATTTGGCATACCATTTTACTAGAAAATGCAGTTTGGACAAGTTTCAAAATTTGTACAGGATGTTCCAAATTCACCGAAACATTTACTTAAACTTCAGACGTCGTTTTCTTTGTAAATTTAAATAGAACACCCAGTATCTTTTAATTTTAAATAATGATATATTTAATTGTCTTTTAGTTGGAATGTACGTCTTTTATACTTAAATTCAGTAGTTTAAGAGATGTAACTGTTTTCAGTAATTGTGCTATTTTTCATCATTATCCAAAAAGAAACAAATTTTGATCAAGGATGGCATGCTTTGCTAAACTATAGTGACTTATGTAAGGTAATTTCATTTGATTTATTTTAACCTAGCTTAATTTACAAATAGTTTTATTTAAAAAAGACAACTACATACTTAGTGTAGTATTTAATGAAATTGCGAAACTAATATTCAACAGAAATAAAAAACAATGTTCTACTCCAACAAATGTTCAATGTGGAAATCATTTTGTTCTGCACAAAGTCTTATTCTTTTCTCAAAAGAGTTCTTAACATTTGTTAAAATACTTTCGTCAATTGTTTCAAAAGCATTTCGTATTCGATTTTTCATGTCCTCTGGGGTGGTAGGGGAAACATTGTATACAATGTTTTTTACATACCCCCGTAGGAAAAAGTCCATTGGGGTTAGGTCCGGCGATCTGGGTGGCCAGCTATGGAGACCGCCTCTACCAATCCATTTATTTTGAAATTTCCTATTTAAATATTCCCTTACGGAAGTGTGAAAATGGGCAGGAGCTCCGTCTAACTAAACCCACATTTTTGATCCTGTATTTAAAGGGTACATTTTCTAGTATAATCCAGAATTGTGTTTTTAGAAATCTTAAAAAAACTTGCCCACTTAAGGAGCCATCAAAAAACTATGGCCCAACGACGTTATTGCCAATAACTCCACCAAATACATTAACGCTCCAACGATTTTGATAATCCTGACTACGAAATAAATGTGGATTTTCAGTGCTATAATAATGAAAATTGTGACGATTAACTAGGCCGGTATTATGGAACGTGCATTCATCTGTGAATAAAATAGAACCATGAAACTCAGGTTCTTCTCCAACTTTCTCAAGAAACCATACACAGAATTCCAAACGTCTTTCAAAATCTCTTCCGTACATATGTTGGTGCATTTCATAGTGATATGGATGATATTGATGTTTATTAAGTATTCTTCGTATACTTGTTCTGTTTATCGTAGTGTCTTTTTCAAGAATTCTGGTACTTACATTAGGGTTTTCAGTAATTAACTGCATTATAAGAAACTCATTTTCTTCGTTTCCCGTAACAAGTTTTGACATTTTACGGGTTTCATAACCAATGGTACCTGATTCACGAAATCTTGCTAACAGTCTTTGAAAGACATTTTTATCTGGATGCCTTTTATCCGGAAATTTTTGAGCGTATACTCTGGATGCTAATAAACAGTTTTGGTAACATTCACCTATTGTCAAAATCATGTTGACCTTTTCGTCAACAGAATATCCTCCCATTTTAGCAAATTCAACTACTAACTTAATAAAGAAGTCAACATAAACTCTCTTGAATTAAGAAAGTGCAATTTTACTTATTATAAGAGTACGTCAGCTCACTAACATCTGCCAACTATGATCAAATGTTATTTTATCTTGGATATCGGATTAAAAGCAGCATAATTCGTCAAAAATGAGTTTTATCTCTCAAACCATTGAACCTAAGTAGAAAAAGTGCCTACCATCACCAGAATTAAATTTTCCAATATTTAAAATAAAAATATACTAGGTGTTCCATTTAAATTTACAAAGAAATTGAAATCCCAACTTCGAGTAAATGTTTCGGTAAATTTCAAACGTCCTATTATAAAGTTAGGTATTTGCCCCAACTGCATTTTCTAGCAAGAGGTATGCCAAATAAAAATTTGAAGATGCCACCATTAAAATTTTTCACTTTCGGGAGTAAGATTAACATTTTGCAAAACTCGTCTTTTTTAAAAAACCTGATTAATTTAAAAAGGGTAAGGTTTTGGTACAGGGAAACCTAAATAAAACTGACGTACTTTTTTGCACTGAAGTTAAAAATGAGAAAAAAAAACATAGTGTCTCCTTTAAAAAATCACAACTTTAATATGTAACAATTTTCTGAAACACCCTGTATATTTGAAAATATTTTTAGCATATACACCTTAGCGTCCAATATTTAACTGCTATATTTATTTTTTTAAATATGTTACCCCATACCTCCTAGAGACCGCAGCGCTCAGCGTGGCCCACCCTGTATATTATAGTATTACAGTAGGAAAAATTAAAATTTGTAAATTAAAATTAGCAAGGACAAATTTTCTGAAAAAAATAAACGCGAATTTCAATTGCGAAAACGAAATTTTAGAAATAATTTCAGCTGTAGCTAAAAACTCTGTGAATAAATTTAACATTTTTGAACGAATTTTAAAACATTCCGATCCTTTGCCACATTTGTGTAAACAAAAATGTGGCAAAGGATCGAACTTTCGTGTTTCTACCAGAAGTGTAGCGAAAGCTATTATTGAATATCTAAGAGGACGCGCAATTTGATTTCTAAATATTAAACAAATCGTAATTTTAAGACTAAAGACGAGATCTTGAGGAAAAAATCAAGGTTTTCAGAATAAAAATTACTATTTTAATGTAAACAAAATTATTGCAAGTTTAAACTATACATTTTCTAACGTGTCACCATTTCAAGTTTACTGTGAACATTTCGACCCCATGCCAATTCCGGCTTTAAATTAAAATATGTTGGATTTTTTGCTGAAATTTCGACTTAAAATTTAAAAATTTTTAATTCAATTCGAAACTGCGAGATTTTAGCGAAAATTTTGAGAAAAAATCATATGCCGGAATTTTTGGAAGATTTAGGAAGTCGGCAGCAGGAATTTAAATTTGGGATTTCGACAAAAAATTGGAATACTAAAATCAAAGTGGAATTTGAAGGAAAAAATTCAAGAAAAATCACGAAAAATCGAATATTTGATTAATAACTTCAAAAAATAGAGATATTAAGTTAGGAAAAGAGAAATTTAAAGAAAGAATTTTTTAGTTTCCAGAAAAACTCGAATTTGCAAATAAAATTGTAAGGAAAACAGAGTTTCCCTAGCTTGAATGGGAAACACGCTACTACTTTATTCCAAAGATACAAGAGAATTTTCTTTATTTAAAACTCGAAATTTCAGACGAAAAGAAATATTTCCAACAATAAGTCCAAATTTCAAAAAAAAGTCGAAAATCTTGAAAAAAGATTCACGTTAAAACTTAAAATTTTGATTTGGTTTGAAATGTTGAGACTAAAGTTAATATTTTCTAGAAAATATGGAAATTGTGAGTTTCTAATCTAATTTAATCAAAAATGAGAGATGAAGATGAGATGTTCAAATTTAGTGGCATTTTTCAAGTTGTAGCTAACTGGAAGTACAGAATACGAGAGAAAGGAGCGTAGAAAACCAACGGCGCATGAAGAAAACCAAGTTTCAGTAGTGGCTGCTGCTGTCCAATATCCGCACTTAAGAACCAGAAGAATAAGTGTGACATTACAAATAAGCCAAAAATCGGTTTCATGATTGTTGTGTAAAAACAAGTTTCATCCGTATCACACCTAGCTCATGCAAGAACTCAATCAAGCTGACTAACAATCGATGCAGTTGTGTGAATGGACGTTTCATAATTTGCACGAAGAAAATGACCGTTTCGGACATTGTATTATTTACCGACGAATCTACAAACATTTTTTAAGAACCGCTTCGTGGGAAGGAAACGATACACCACGATACTGAAAAACATCATTGGATTTCAGTGTAAAGCATTAAAGAAAATAAATAAACAATAAACAAATCGGTAACAGAAAATTGCAACAAATATTAAGAAAAATACATAAACAATGGTAATAATAACATTAAATTAAATGTTCAACATAACCACCAGCTTCACGATGGCAAATGTGCAGTCTCTGTAGCAAAGAATTGTTCACATCCACCAAGACGTTTTCATTGATATTTTGGAAAGCAACACGAACCCGGTCCATCATGTCTTCTCGGGTAGTTGGTGGTTCCTGGTACACAACTTGCTTAACATGACCCCACAAGAAAAAGTCTGGCTTAGTTAAATCCGGTGATCTTGCGGGCCATACCACTGGACCTCCTCTTCCTATCCACTTGTTAGGAAATTGTGTATTGAGGAACTCCCTTACATCCCTTCCATAATGTGCCGCTGCCCCATCATGTTGGAACCACATTTGCTGCACGATAGCAAGAGGCAAATTGTCTATCATTTCGGGCAATTGATTTTGCAAAAAATGCAAATAATTGTTGGCATTCAAATGTTCATTAAAGAAGTGTGGTCCGACATTCATATGACACCACCCCATACATTCAGAAACCACCTATGCTGATGGTCTAAGGGCCGTATCCAATGAGGATTTTCAGTGTGGTAGTAATAGGAGTTGTGTCTTCCCACGAAGCCGTTCTTATGAAATGTACATTCGTCGGTAAATAGTACATTGTCCAAAAAGTCATTTTGTTCTTGTAGTTTTTGTAACGCCCACTCACAAAACTGCATTCGGTTGTTGAAATCAGCTTGATTGAGTCCCTGTACTAGCTGGACACGATACAAATGAAACTTATTTTTACGCAAGATTCGTGAAACCGAGGTTTGAGTTATTTGTAATTCCGTGCTTATTATTATGGTACTTAAATGCGGATCTTGGACAACAGCAGCCGCTACTAAAACTTGGTTTTCTTCATGCGTCGTTGGTTTTCTACGCTCCTTTTTCTCGTATTTCGTTCGTACTACCAGTTCGCTCAAACCTCTCTCTCAATTTAGCGAATGCCGCTGAATTTGGATGCCTCCGATCGGCAAAGCGTTGGGCATAAATTCTTGAGGCAAGAAATGGATTTCTGTCAGTACTGCCCAAGGCGTAAACCATATCGACCAATTCTTCTTGAGAAAACATTGTCTTTCAGTACTAATACCAAGACCTCGCGACAACAATGAGATAAACTGTCAGTTATTGCAGGACAAACGAGACGAAACAAAACCGCGACATCCAGGGCTAACGCGATAATACGAAATTAATTAAAATTTTTACAAAATTCTAAATTTCTCAAAAATTATTGGACCGAGGTGGCAATACCTGATACCAAAAGAAAAGGTAATTTAATTTCGCATCCGATAAGATAATCCAAGATAGGTGGTTCCATTTGAAAAAATTAAGATATGCATGTTTGAACAACTGAAGAATTGAGTCGACGGATGTGAAGAAATTTAAGAAATCTTGCTAACAGCAAAAACGTAAACAAATACTCCATTTCTTCCTGAATCCAAAACCGTATGCCGCACAACTCTGAGTCATTGCGTTTGGAAAATATCGTTAATGGCGTCAAGCTCCGAAATCGTCAAATTTAACCAAAAAAAACTAAATTACGCGAAAACGGTTCAACTAAGGGCCTATGTCGTCTTAACAAATTCATATTCATTTTTAACAAGGAATCCAAAAATGTAAAAATACATAGCGTGTTCTATTTAAAATAAGAAAGTTGTGTTTATTTCCCGGGCAACCGGAAGACCGCCATATTTGGCAACAACAGTGGCGGCTGGTGACTTTTTGACAGGGCGTGCGCAAATGCAAAAAATATTAATAGTTAAAGTTTAGGTGACTTCAATGCCGCAGCAAGGTATTAAATTTAGGAGAAACAAACGCTTTTTGTAAGGTGTGGTATTTAATAGTATTTTATTTATTTATTTATTTTTCACATTTTTATTTCAATTTTAACACTGGCAAACGCCTACCTAGTTCTTTTATTTTCACTTTCTCTTCTAGTGGAAGTATACCAAAATCGTTTTTTAATATAAAAATGCTGTTCATTTTAAAAACACAATTAAATCTTCTAAAACCTCAAGCAGAATACTGACACTGACAATGTCATAATTAGTGGTGGGTCTTTATTCAACGAACTATTTTTTTCTATAATTTAGAACCAAATACCAAATCAACAAATTAATTATTAGGTCCTAGAATGGGCGCTGCTATCTTTTTGTGAATAGCGGTACCATTGGCAGTTAGGCCTGTAAGCGGCACAATTAGTAAACGCAATCGATCAGCCGACACGTACGCATTTAGTATTTATCACTTCACAGTTAAATATTTGTTTTTAGGGATGCAACATCGTTCAAAAAAGCATCGGTGTTTAAACATCGATATTTTTTTCAATGAAACGTCGATGTCTTCATCGGTATTCGGTATCGATACATCGATGTTTTTGAAATATTTAATTGCGAGTTTAAAAAGTCAAAATTCGGAAAGTGTAGAAAAGGACATCAATTTAAAAAGAATTTTTTCTAATTCCGAGTTTAATTGGAATTTCCACTTTATTCTCGAAATTTCGTCAACATTTTGACTCTAATGTCAAAAATTTTGACTTTTTTCTCGAAATTTCGCCTTCAATTTTGAAATTTCAACTGTTTTCCAGAAATTCTAAGGTCAAAGTCAAAATTTCAACTTTAATTTCGAACATTCGACCATAAATATACACGAAAATTAGGTTAGGCATAAAATATTGACAGATGACGGTAGGATGTGTTCAGTTACTTCAATTTTTAATAACCAAAATGTCGACTTTTTTCTCGAAATTTTCAGGTTAAAGTCGAAATTTGGGATTAAAGTCGAAATTTTGACTTTACTCCTGGAATTTCGAGAAAAAAGTTAGTATTTCGAGATTGAAGTCGAAATTTCGAGGAAAACTCGACAATTCGCCTTTAAACTCGAAGTTTCTAACACTGTTTATTGGTTGATGGTTTTTCCTCGCCTAATTTCTTTGATTATTTTTTAAGGAAATGTTGACGTAGTTTGAATTTTTACATTTTTCCCCAAAATTAAATTGCAAGTTTTGGCTTAAAATTTAGGCTTTAGGGTTTGTTTTTCCCCAAATATCGGTTTTCTTATCGAAATTTCGATTTTAATCTCAGGTTTCTTTCTTGTGCGGCTATTGGAGTCTCCTCGGTTTCTCGCTTATGCGACTATCGACATCTCCGGAAATATCGCCCAATTAACGTTTGTTCTTGGGGTCATCAATTCCTGTTCCCATTTTTCATCTTAAGCAAGCGAGTGCGGCCAAATAACTGATTACTTGAGGCCCAATTATATTCATTTCCAAGCTCCTATGATACTTATTTACCATGTAACACATACAAATGCAAAAATGTTAACATATTTTGTAATTTAACTTTTTAACCGTTAACTCAATAAGAAAGTTTACTGGCTGGTGTTCAATCACCAACAGATTTAAGAAGCATAGTCGCTTTCCTGGTTATCTCTCGAGGATGAAATAAATTTAAATATTCGCTCGAATATCAGGTTCCATCTATCCCAAGTAATAAACGATAGTTTAGTAACCATCCCTATTTATAGTACCAGAGAGCTTACGTTACTTGAACTGGCCTTGTCTTTGGTTGGAATGTCAAAAAAGATTCAAATTTCGGTAAAAACTAAAATTTATATAAATAAAATCTGGTTTATTACAAATTTTGGAATTTTGAAAAATAAACGAATTTTAAAAATGTCAAAATTTAAAGAACTTAAAATTTTGAGGAGCTTCGGAAATTTAAAAGAAAAGGCTAAATTTTGGAACGTTAAAATTTTCATTAAAAAATTCAGGTTTTTCAAAAAAAAGTCTAAATTTCGATAAAACTTTTTTTTAAACGTCAGGAAAAATTTTATAAAAATGCCAAACTTTATAAAAGACGAAATTTAAAAAAAGCAAAGTTTTGAGAAAATATCACATTTTGAAAATTTTTGAGTCGCACTAATTAAAAAAAAAGAATTCGAAAATTTTTAAAAAACGAAAAATTTGAAAACATTTCAAATTTTCGAGAAAGTCGGAATTTTAGCAGACGAATTTTGAATCGAAATCTAACTTAAAAAAATGTAATTTTAGAAAAGTAAAGATTTAACGAAAAATTCGAAATTTTGAGAAATAACCGAAAATTTTTAAAATAGGTGGAATTTTGAAAAAATGTGACTTGAAAAAATCTGAATTTTTTAAAATAGTTGAAATTTTAAAATAACGCCAGAATAAAAAAAAAATCGACAATTTAAAAAATATTGAAATTTAAAAAAAAATCGAAAGTTTTTGATAAAAAGTGAAAAGTTTAGAAAAATCCAAGGAATTTTAAAAAATAAAAATATCTAAAAAAAAATGTCGACATTTTTTAAAAAGCCACAATTTTGAAAAATAAATTAACATTTTGAAGAAATTAAAAGTTGAAATTTTGAAAAATGTTGAATTTTCATAAAAAATTAAAATTTTCAGAAAAAATTCCACATTTTTGAAAACAATTCGAAATTTTTATATAAACTCAAACTTTTTATAAGTCAAAGCAGTTTGTAAAAATGCCAAACTCTTAAAAAAGCCAAGCTTCGAGTCTTAGTTATTTTCAAAAAGAGTCAAAAATTTAAAAAATCAAAATTTTCGGAAGAATCCGAAATTTTTTGAGAAATCGAAATTTTCAAAAAGTTCCAAATTTTCAAAAAACTGGAAATTTTAAAAAACGGAAAAAATACGAAAATTTTTAATTAGTCGAAATTTTGAAAAATGTTGACATTTTCATAAAAAGTTGAAATGTTCAATAAAAAGGCAAGATTTCCAAAAAAACTGGATATTTTGAAAAAGTCGAATTTTGTAAAAAAAATTTTTTGAGCTGGAGAATACATTTGAAGTTTAAATTTTTCGAACAAAGCAGACATTTCGAAATTATAGACATACATGGGAAGAAACTTTAACATTTAAAAGCTGAAAGTTCTAAAATTTTCCACTTTAATCTTAAATATTAAAAAAAAATGAGCACAATTTCGATAAAACGTCCGGATTTGGGGAAAACAATTCGGAAAAAACCAAAATTTATAAAAATAAAAATTTAATACACAATGTCAGGAAAGGTTCGAGATTTCTAAGAAAATTTGGAATTAAAAAGTATGCAATTTTCAAATTTAAACAAGGAATTTTGATGAAAATTTATAATTTCTTGTATTAAGTATAAAGATTTATTTATTCAAAAATTGACAACTTTTCAAATATTCCAAATTTGGAAATTAGGTCCGAAATTTTGAGAATTCTGTTTAGGTTTTAGTTTGGACATTTTTATTTCTAACTTGAAAATTGGTCTATTTCTAGAAATGTTTATCTTTTTTTATGAAAATTTCGACTTTTTTTCTAGAGGTTTTCAATTAAAATACGAAATTAACAAAATTAAAATTCACAAAAAAGAAATTTATGTAAAGTAAATTGTCTTAAAGGAACTGAATATTTGTAGTTCAAACTAGAAATATTGATAGGTAAGAATTTTTTTAAAAATATTAAATAAACAATAAATAATTGTGATAATTCTGTTTATAGTTTCGAGTTTTCAAATTAATACTTTTTTAAAAATTCTCATTTTTTTTTCAAAATTTGTGTTTTTTTATAGGTTGCCAAATAAAAATATTTAAACTATGAATTGTCAGATAATTGTACTGTTTGCATGCCTGCCGCTAAGCTTCAGTATCAATTTGTTAAATATACACTGCTGCCATCAAGCGACTAGTTACAAAATTGTGTGTTCATTTGTACCATCAATATTAATTCTATGCAACAGATGGCGCTAATTCCATAGCGATACGATACATCGATTTATCAAACATCGTTTGTAAACTGAACGATGTATCGATATTTTTTATGTTTTGGAATCGATGTTAAAACATTAATGTTTACAAACGATATATCGATGTTTTGAAAACATTAAACTATCGTTTGCATCCCTACTTGTTTTTCCTCGTTAAGTAGTAATGCATAATAATAATACACAAAACATTCTCGTAACTTTCATTATAATTTAAATGATTGAACATTTATAGTTTTAAACCTTCAAAGTGTTCAGTCTGTCAGTCATTTTAAAATTTGTTTAAATATTTAAATCATACA
Source organism: Dastarcus helophoroides (assembly GCA_028583605.1). Classification (NCBI taxonomy): domain Eukaryota; kingdom Metazoa; phylum Arthropoda; class Insecta; order Coleoptera; family Bothrideridae; genus Dastarcus; species Dastarcus helophoroides. Next base: position 21,065,309 of record CM053334.1, read on the forward strand.
AATCAGCCAATCACAACAATAACATACAACGCAGACAGATGTAACAAGATATGTTACTGCCAGATTGATTGCAGATGTATTACACGTAATAAAATTTGTAACTCATATGACTTCTTTTTATGGTAATAATTAGATAATGAAACATAATTGATTGACGATATGAAAATCTATCCTTCATTTCGAAACAAAATTAAGACACAAAAGTTGTAACAGAAATCTTATCACATGAACAATAAATATTTCACTTCAAACTCTGTCTCGTACTCATCCGACAACATCCCTTGGGGGAGCGGCGTACCGCGCTAACTTTAATGCGCGTTCCGTAGTTTATTGTTTCTACGTAACGCGAGGATGCCGTTGATAGGAATCGTACAGCAGCCACGCTAAGTGCTTCGTTCTGAGCGCACCAACTTATTTAAATTTCCTCATAATGGAATAAAACATATGCGCACTTTATTCCAAGTAATGCACAAGTGCTAGTTAAGTAAGAGGTCATTATTTAGTACTTAAAAATGTGATAAATCCTTCTCTTTTACATTAAACACAAAAAAAATTAATCACTCATCTCACGAGGTGCGCGCGCTCTTGCGCTCTATAGGACCAGCCGCCACTGGGCAATAATTTTAGGTTGTGGAGAACTTTATTTCGAACAACTTTTATTTAAAACATTTTTCGATATTTTCAACGATACGCCTACCAAAGACCGATTTCCGCTTAGTGACTCACCCTGTATATTATTTTGAAAGTTATCAAATAAATGATTCGCAAAAAACAGGCACAAAATGGGAATTAATAAAAAAACCTAAAAAATCAATAATAATTTAATACAATTTATAAAATATTTGTACAATAGATTAAATTCTATATTTTAAAGCGCGAGCTTATTTTTAACAGTTTTCAGTCTTACATGAGTATTCATTGATAAATAATATAAACTAAATTATAAATAAATACTATTAATGTATTTATTTATGTAATAGTTACCACAGTTAAAAAAAAACTTAGTTTTTTATTAGATAATTGTATTTACATGAAATAGTTTTAAATAAAATTTACAAATACTAAAATTTTTATAACATAAAGCTGCATTCAGATTTAAATTAATTCGAGCTAAAACATTTTAGCTTTATCACCTCTTAGATTCATCATTTCTCAAACATCTTTAAAGCAAGTTTTTGCGCATTTTATGCACATTTATAATTTGATCTTAGATTTCACTGGTTCGTTTTAGTAGAGTCACAAGATTTGTATTTCAATTTACAGGCTTTTTTTGAAACAAAATCTGTGTTAACTGGTGCTACATAACTCAATAAGTCATAATCTTTCCATTTTCATCAAATTTCGGCTATCATAGTTATAATTCGAAGTCAAAAGCTCGGGTAAATAATCATTAAGAAAGTATTTTTTCTTTTTTATCTAATTCTAGTCGCATTATACGATTATTTTTGAAAATCGAGTTGATGTAGCGCGCTATGTTATAGCTGACTTGATTACCACATAAGTAAGAAAAGTTCTTGCTCTATCCATATTATGGAGGAATCTCTGACTGACATACCGATCTCATCCCTTAGTGTAATTTATCTCGATAGAGTCCCACGATTATCGATGTGTGTTACAGCGGAATCTCGCAGTCTCTCCGCCAGGTCGCGCGCTCCGATGTCCCCGATTTCGGTATAGGGTAACACCAGACTTGCCAATTGAGTGTACTTAAGGTTCCTCCCTAAGCATCTAGCGCCGTCATTGCCGATGTAATTGTACCCCAAATCTAAGTAGCGGATGTGGTGGGTCCGCAGCACCGCCGTCAGGTTATTCAAGCCGTTCAAGCATATTCCGTTGAAGGAAAAGTTAAAATTATAAACTTTTATTTTATCCAATAATGTGCTGAAATCCTTGAAGCTGCGACATCTCGATAGAGTCCCACGATTACCGAACACTTTACTTAGATATTCAATAGCCTAAGCCAGGATATCGCTTTTTTTTCGATCTAGGTCTATGACGTGTGATTGTATTACTGTCCGGCCTAAATATGTAGCACCTTCATTACTCACATCATTCTGAATAGCATCCAAACTAATTATTGCACTAAATTTCAAAAACTTGACTTTACCTTTCGTATCCTTATTACCGAACTTGTTATTCTTGATATTCAGTTTCACGGGGGTGCATCCCGACTATCGATGTAGTAGCCCTTCAAGCATATCCTGTTGAAGGGAAGATTGAAATTCTAGACTTTTAGTCATCCAGAAATTTGATGACATCTTTGAAGCTGCAACTTTGCACTCCGTTGACGGAAACAGCGAATTCATGTATGCGCGGTTCTATTTGAACATTTTTACGAAATTAGGCAAGCTTTCGGGGTGTAAATAGTTCCTCTATGGATATTTCCAGTATCGATATTTCCAAAAGCTTATTTCCTAAGGATTGAAGGTTACACGAAATATTTTTCTTTTATACCAAATCCAATAATAACGTCTATTTTCGGAATTCAAATAATTAATTTTCTAAGTCTGATAATGACATTTTTTAAAACATTAATTCAGTCAAAATTTATATAAAATTTTTGTTCTTTATCCATAAATGGTTAAAATATTTAAAAATAGAAGCTGTGTTAACTCAATAATAAGTTAATCACATCTCTCCCTTCACCATCTTTCCAATTGTTACAGAAGTAGGATAAAATATACACTTTTTTATTTGGTTCCATTTGCTCATGAAATAACGGAAGCTCGTATTTATGTAACAATTTGTAGACGTAGGGATGCAAAATTTCCTGATCCTCATCAATATAATACAGCTCCCTATGTAGTAGCAAATTTTCCACCACAGTCGTTAGCCCCAAGTTCTCGAATTTTTTCAACACTTCAACATAGTCACAGTTATCACTCAAACTCAAAAGTTGGGGTAAATGATCATTTAGAAATAAGTTGAAACGATCGTCAATATTTTCTACAAACTCGTCTAAATTCTTGGCTTTTGGAAATTTATCCCACAGATGATTCCTAGTCTGCGGTACTGACGTCAAAGTGTCCACAAAGTTGATCAAATGATCAAAAGCCTCGGACTCGCCCGATAATATAAATTCCAACTCATTTTCATCGTTTTGGTGTAAAATTGCCCGACATGTCGCGTAAAATTTTTCAACGGAGGCTTTATTACCCTCCAGTGCGCTTTTATATATCGATGTGGGGTCCCCGCTGGTGAAATTATTATTAAAATCCGCCGATGTCACTTGTGTGTAAGGAAATACGTCGGCGAAGAATTGTACGCCTTCGTTGGTCAGGAGATTTTCAAACAAATCGATGTGTGTTACAGCGGAATCTCGCAGTCCCTCCGCCAGGTCGCGCGCTCCGAAGTCCCCGATTTCGTTATAGGGTAACACCAGACTTGCCAATTGAGTGTACTTAAGATTCCTCCCTAAGCATCTAGCGCCTTCATTGCCGATGTAATTGTACCCCAAGTCTAAGTAGCGGATGTGGCGGGTCCGCAGCACCGTCGTCAGATTATTCAAGCCGTTCAAGCATATCCCGTTGAAGGAAAAGTTAAATTTATAAACTTTTACTTCATCCAAGAGTGTGCTGAAATCTTTGAAGCTGCGACATGAAAATCCGTCGGCGGAAACGATGATTTCGCGTATGCGACTATTTTTGAATATTTTCACGAAATTTTCCAAGCTCTTACAATGTAGATGACTTCTGTGTACAGCCATAGTGCCGATCTCGATATTTTCAAAGGCGCGTCTTAAGTATTCGACGGTATGAGGTAGTATTTTTTCTTTTTTATCTAATTCTAATCGCATTATGCGTCTATTTTTGAAAGTCGAGTTAATGTAGCGAGCTATGTTATGACTGACTTGGTTACCACATAAAGTAAGATAAGTTGTGTCCATATTACAAACGAAGCCCTGAGTGACATAACGATCACGTTCTTTAGTGTAATGTATGTCGATGAATAAACTCCCCCAATTATCGAACACATTGCTCAGATACTCAACAGCGTAAACCCCGATATCGTTCTTTCGTAAATCAAGGTCTATGACTTGCGAATGTATTATAGCGTTGGCTAAGTAATTGGCACCTTTATTGCGGATGTTATTATGACTAGCATCTAAGCTAGTTATAATGCTAAATTTCAATGATTTAGCTATACATTCTATACCGTCGTCGCCTATATTATTATCCTTGATAATTAGCCTTTTAATCCTACGACCCCTCATCGACAATGCCAAACGCATTGCCCCATCATCACCCAAATTGTTGCAGCTCAAATCCAGAAGTGTTAGATGATCCCGACGTGATGTCTCCGATAAGTATCTGCCAAGCGTACGGATCTCATCGCACTTCTCTTCGTCGGTTTTAGATCTGATTTGTACACCTTGCATCTTCCAAATTATCTCCAGTCGATCTGAAAATTAAGTTTTTTTAATCATACAAACAAATTAAAAAAACAAGAAACAAAAATAAATATCCATATGAAACGTTTAATTCGAGAAACTTATAATAAAACCTCGAGTAAAACTTTGACAATTAGGAGTCTAAATTTCGCCAAAAAAAAAACGCCCTAAACTGATTGAGATATTAAATTAGCTAAAGAAAACTTGGAAATGTCGAAAGACCTATTTTTCGAAATTCTGCTTCAAAATTGAAGTCGAAATTCGAAAAACTCAAACACGTAAAACGTAAAAACGTCGAAAAAAAAGTTGACAATTAAATGAGCCTAAATTTCAATAAAAAAAACGTCCTAAACTAGTTACAATTTCGGCATTAAATTCAAAATTAAAAAATGCCAGAAAAAAGTTGGAGTTTCGAAGAAAAGCCACATAATTTAAATTAAAAAATATGTTAGTAATTTTCAAAAAACTCGAAAATAATAATAAAGTTATTAATAAATGTCCAGCAAATATATTAGCTGATAATCATACTGCTAGTGTTCCTGGTCGAATAATATTTCTAATAGTTTCAATACACACTATAAATGGTATGAGAACTGGAGGTGTTCCTTGAGGAACTAAATGGGCAAATATATGAATTGAATTATTAATTCATCCATAAATTATAAATCTTAATCATAAAGGTAATGTTAGATAATTATTGCTTAGCGTATCTGTACTTTTATGTCTATGATTATAGAAGAGTAACAACGACAACGAATGTATCTCTCTCTCTCTCTCTCGAAAGCACCAACGAAAAACGACGCCCACGCTGATGATGAACACGCTAACGAACTTGTGAAAATCCATCTAGTTATAATAAATCGTTACTTATTATTCGGAGTTTTCATTGAAGTTCACAGTAAGGCTAAAGTTACAGTTAATACTATGTGTCTTGTTCTTGTAAAAATATAAGGAAATAATCCTAAAAAATTATTAAAAAGAATAAAGAAATAAAAATTAAAGATCTTCCTCTTCTATTATTTCCTAATAAAATTTTAAATTCTTTATGAAGAGTAGATGTAATTTTTATTCAAAGAATATTTATGCGGGAAGGAATTAATCAAAATATTGAAGGAATTAATAGTATTTCGATGCAAAACAGAAAAGGGAAACAGAAAAACCTTGAAATTTATAAACGAAACGAAAACCAACAAAAATTTTTTTTATAAACTTTGAAATTTCGAGATGCAAATTTTTTTTCGAAATTCCACAAATTAGATCGAAATTCGAGAAACTTGTAGCAAAATTTCAAGAAAAGGCTTTGATAATTATAGGAGTCTAAATTTTGGAAAAAAAGTTCTAAGCTAGTTGAAATTTCGAAACTAAATCCAAAATTTAAAAAAATTAAGAAAAAAGGTGCAGTTTGGAAGAAAAAAATAATTTATAAAAAATGTTTTCGAAATGTTCAGTTTTTAAAAACTCGAAATTAAAGATGCAAAACCGAACAGGGAAACAGAAAACTTTAAATTTATAAGTGAAACAAATAACCAACAAAAAAACAAGATTCGAAGTTTCATTTCCAAATTAAGTCGAAATTCGAGAAACTTCTAACTGAATTTCGAGAAAATGCTTCGCTAATTAGAGGAGTCTAAATTTTAACAAAAAAATTCCCTAAACTAATTGAAATTTCGAGATTAAATTCGAAATTAAAAAAATCGAGAAAAAAGTTGCCGTTTCGCAAAAAAAACATAATTTATATCAAAAAATGTTTTCGAAATTTTCAGTTTTAAAAAACTCGAAATTAAAAAAAGAGCAAAAGTGAAAAACGAAATATATTTTTTAAAAAACTTGAAATTTATGACAAACAACAAAGAAATGAGAGATTTTTTATTTTGTAATTTTTTGTCAAAATGTAAAAATTTTTTTACGAAATTCTGTTTCGCAATTATAGTCAAAATCAAGGCTTTGAATCGGAACTGAACCGAAAATCGAAAAAAACCGTTATTTTCGCCGGAACGAAACCAAAAAAAATATCGCTTTATTTCGGTTCGTCGAATTTATATACTTAAAATATTTTTATTTTATACTTAAGATTGGATTTTTTTTTGAAATTTCAGTTTTTATTTCAAAATTATGCACAATTCCATGCAAGTTTCATCTCATCTTCATCTCTCATTTCTGATTAGATTAGAAACACATAATTTTTACATTTTCAACCCAAATAAAAATTTTAAGTTTTAACTTGAATCTTTTATCGATATTTTCAACCTTTTCTTGAAATTTGGACTTTTATCTGGAAATTACTTGAAATATTTCTTTTCTTCTTCTAAAATTTCGAGTTTAAAATGAAAAAAATTCCTCTGTTGTATCTTTGGAATAAAGTAGTAGTATGTTTTTCATTGAAACTAAAGAAACTCGGTTTTCCTTACAATTTTTTTGAAAGTTCGAGATTTTCTAGAAATTTTTCTCCAATAATCTTTAAAAAAATTCTTTCTATGACTTTCAATTTTCTTTTCTTAATTGGATAGCTCTATTCTTTAAAGTTATTAATCACATTTTTGATTTTTCGTAAATTTTTTCCTTTAAATTCAACTTTAATTTTAGTATTCCAATTTTTTTCGAAATCCCAAATTTAAATTTCTGCTGCCGACTTCCTAAATCTTCCAAAAATTCCGAGATATGATTTTTTCTCAAAATTGTCGCTAAAATCTCGCAGTTTCAAATTTAACCTCAAAATTTTTAAATTTCAAGTCAAAATTTTAGCAAAAAACATGATATTCCAATTTAAAGCCGGGATCTTGGCATTGGGGTCGAAATTTTTACAGTAATCTTGAAATGGTGACATCTTAGAAAATGTACAACTTAAAGTTGCAACAATTTTGTTTACGTTAAAATAGTAATTTTTATTTTTTTGATGGAACGGACTGGTCCTTGGTTATCTTCAAAAACTGAAACACAGAACTTGTCCCCTGAAACCAAGAAAGATTAAAAAACACAACAAAGGTTGCTCTAAGGCGTTTCGACAGCCAAGCTGTCATCTTCAGAGAGAAACTGTTTCTCACCATGAAAATTTTAAACTTGAAAAATATAAAATATTTTCCTTCAATTTTAGGCAAGGTTGTAATATTAAAGAAAGACATCACATTCTCTAAATTATGTCCAAAAATCAATTTTAAAGATTTTTAAAAATCAACCTGGAATTGAACCGAAAACCGGAAAAAATCATTTTTGTCGGAACGAAAACCGAAACCTCACCGATGTATTTTTTTTTTTTGAGGGCACTAAAAGCGAAAACCGGAACGAAAGACATAGCGGTTCGAAGACCTGGTTAAAATTTCGGAAATAAATTATGAAAGGTAACCCTGAATTTCAATGTGTAATCTTGAAACTTTCAAAAGACAGTCGAAATTTCAGAAAAAACTAAACAAAATTTTATAAATATGATTAAATTTTCCGATTTTTAAGATCTAAAAAATCCAGTTTGCGAGTTTAAAGCCAAAATGTTACTAAATGCATTGAATATTTCAAGTCTTTCGTAAACCTAAATTTTACAAAAAATTATCAATATTTCGAGATTCTAAAAAAATAGAAGATTGCCGACAGAAGTAAAAATTTAACTTAAAATTAACAGTATCTATGCTCTAATGCTAGCAGTATAATATATTAACATTAGAGCATGTTGGCAACGCGTGATGGTCACACGAAACCATAAGTTTATCCCTATCCAAAATTGCTTAACGCGCCCTTCCAACAATTAAATCGACTTTCGTGCTGCGACACTGAAAATAAAACAAAATCTTTCGTTAAAATTTTATGATTATGTTCTCTGGTGCCCTTTGTTAGAGCTGGAACACTTTTTTTTTATTGTGACTTATTTCATTTTTGCAAGATGTTTCGCTATATGATTGTCAATCTAACTAAACTATGTACTGACAAACTACTCAAACTTCGCAAAAAAATATAAAAACATGGATAATACACAGTCAAAAATAAAGTTTAATTAAGAAAACAGTATTCATATTACATATATCTCAGTTAAACGTTTGCATATTGAAATTTATCTTCATAAAATATTTCGACAAGTAAAAATGTAAATTACCTCAAGCCTAGAAAACAACAAACGTAAAAACAAGCCCAGAAAGGGAGGCCTATGCGAGTACTAATGTCAGATCCACGGCAAACAAAGACCGCCAAAAATAATAAAAAACTTACCCTTTCTTTCGTTCTTTGCAGCACTTCAAAAACACTACAGCCTACGCACAAAAAAACTTTTTTGCCAAACTTTTAGCTCAGAATACTTCTAAACTTCTAGAAAAGTGTACATGCCATAGTAATTGCATGGCTTTTATAGCAACCGTAATTACATTGTAATTACAACCGTAAATACATTGTAATTACGATGCCGAATAGGAATACATAATGACACCCCAGGACCCCCGAATTCTAGGAGTCGAGGGACGCCAAGATCAATTTAATCCGGTAATCGGTAAACACAAAAAGACATTTATAGCTTCTCGGGCAGAGGCGGCTCGCGTATAGGCACTGTGGAACAACAGCACCCCCAATTTCGTTTTCGAGTTTTTTCTCAAAATTTTTCGAAGACTTTTCCTTAAACCATTTTTTTGTAGAGATTTTAAATTTTCTCTGATTTATTTTTATAGAAATGTTAAGTTTCTTTTACGAAGTTACGGGATTTTAAAATCTATTTTAATATTTTTTTCTAATCTTTGTAGAAATTTTGAGAAAATAATTAACATTTCAAAATAACATCTAAATCAAACTCTTATTGCATTTTAATATTTCTCTAAAAAAAATTAATGGTGAATACTCGAGTTTTTACCTAAAATGTCAATTTCAACTTTTTTGCGTAAAAATTTTGAGTTGCTTCTAGATATTTCGATTTATTTAGGAAAATTTTAATTTTTTTGCTATGAAGTTTCAAAACTTTGATGATTTTCTCCAGTTTTCGTGCTTTTCTTCAGATTTTCGTGCTTTTCTCAAATTATAAGTGATTTTGTTTCAAAAACTTTTTTGGAAATTTTAACTTTTGTGTAAAATTGTATTTTTTCCAAATTTCGACTTTAGTGAAATATTTGATTTTTTCAGAATTTTCACTTTTTTGATCATTTCGACTTTTTATGTCAAAATTTCTCGACTTTTCCTAGAAGTTTTAACTTTTTCTTTTTGAACCTTTTTTAAAATTTCGATTTTTTCCAGAGTTTTGTTTTTTTAGTAAATTCAATTATGTGATTTTTTCAGAATATTCACTTTTTTAATCATTTTGACTTTTTATGTCAAAATTTCTCGACTTTTTCTAGAAGCTTTAACTTTCTCTCTTTGAATTTTAAAATTTCGATTTTTTCCAGAGTTTTGTTTTTTTAGTAAATTCAATTATGTGATTTTTTAAAGCTTCGACTTTTTTCAAAATCTAAAAATTTATTTGAAAATTTCGACCCTTGTTAAAAATTTTTTGAGTTTTTCTCGAAGTTTTGAGTTTTTTGAAAAATTCTAATTTTTGCATAAATTTCGACTTTTCATGTAAGCGTAGAAAGGTCATCGATTAGCAAACACTTTTGTTAGAAACTTTTAACTCGAAATTTCGACTTTGATCTGGAAATTTCCACTTTAACATGAAGTTTTGACTTTTTTCTCGAAATTTCGACCTTTCTTTCGAAAGTTGAAGTCGCAATTTCGGATATAATCTCGAAATTTCGACTTTAATCTCGAAATTTCGGGAAAAAAAATCGAAATTTTGGTCATTAAAAATCAAATTTTGATCTTTTCCCATTTTGACCTTTTGAGAATTTCATTTTTTTTTCAAAACTTTGATGATTTTCTCCAAATTTTCGGGCCTTTCTTCAAATTTTCGTGCTTTTCTCAAAATATAAGTTTGATTTTGTTTCAAAAACATTCAACTTTTTTGGAATTTTTAACTTTTGTGTAAAATTGTATTTTTTCCAAATTTCGACTTTTATGAAATATTTGATTTTTTCAGAATTTTCATTTTTTTGATCATTTCGACTTTTTATGTCAAAATTTCTCGACTTTTCCTAGAAATTTATCATTTTCTTTTTGAACATTTTTTTAAAATTTCGGTTTTTTCCAGAGTTTTGTTTCTTTAGTAAATTCAATTATGCGATTTTTTAAAGCTTCAATTTTTTTCAAAATCTAAAAATTTATTTGAAAATTTCGACCCTTGTTCAAATTTTTGGAGTTTTTCTCGAAGTTTTGAGTTTTTTTTGAAAAATTTGAATTTTTGCATAAATCGATAATCGATAAATCGATAAATCGATTAGCAAATACTTTTTTTAGAAACTTTAAACTCGAAATTTCGACTTTGATCTCGAAATTTCCATTTTAACATGAAGTTTTGATTTTTTTCTCGAAAGTTCGATCTTTCTTTCGAAAGTTGAAGTCACAATTTCGGATATAATCTCGATATTTCGATTTTTTTCTAAGCACACTCTATGGTTAAATTTGGCAGACGACAATTACGTCCCACCACTCCTCTTTCCCAACAATCTTGTCAGTTGGTAGTAGGGTGCGACCAATAATTGCTATTTTTAATTAGCAAATTTTGGTTTTTTTCTTAGAAATTTCAAGATTAAAGTTGAAATTTGGAAAAAAAAAGTCAAAATTCCGTGTTCTAAATCGAAATTTCGTGATTAAGATCAAAAATTTCGAGAAAAAAATCGGAATTTAAGAAAAAAGTCGAAATTTGAGAAAAAGTCGAAACTTCGACCTTATAAGCTCAAAATTTCGAAAAGAAGAATCGAAATTTGAGAACAACGTAAGTCGAAATTCCGAGAAAAAAGTAGAAATTTGAGAAGAGTCGAAATTTGTGTAAAAACGTCGAAATTTCGAGAAACAGTCGAAATTTAATAAAAAGTGGAGATTTCGAGAAAAAAGTCGAAATTTTGAGAAAAAAAGTTGAAACTTCGAAAAAAAGTCGAAATTTTGACTTTAAAAGTCGAAATTTTCAGAAAAATGTCGAAATTTCTATATTAAGGTCAAAATTTCGAGAAAAAAGTTGAAATTTGAGAGAAAAAAAACGAAATTTCGCGAAAAAGGTCGAAATGTCAAGAAAAAAGTCAAAATTTTGAGAAAAAGAGTCGAAATTTAAGAAAAAAGACGAAATTCCGAGAAAAAATGTCGAAATTTCGAAAAAAAGGTCGAAATTTCGAGCTTAAAATCGAAGTTTGGAAAAAGAAGTTGAAATTTCTTAAAATAACATGTTATTTAATCGATGTCCTTTCTACGCCTTTGTAACATTTCGAAAAAGTTGAAATTTTGAGAACAAGGTCGAAATAATTTTCAAAAAAAGTCTAATTTTGAGAAAAAAGTCGAAATTTAAGAAAAATGTCGAAATTTTGAGAAAATAAGTCGAAATGTTGAGTTTAAAGTCGAAATATTCGAGAAAAATGTCGAAATTTCGTCAAAAAAGACGAAATTTCGAAATATTTCGAGAAAAAAGATCGAAATTTGCAAGAAAAGTCGAAATTTCGAGAAAAAAAGTCGAAATTTTGATATTAAGCTCAAAAGTGAGTTCAAAATCGAAATCTCGAGAAAAATTTCGAAATTTGATATTTAGGTCAAAATGTCGAGAAAAAAGTCGAAATTTGAGAAACAAAAAATGAAGTTTCGAGAAAAATTTCGAAATTTCTAGAAAAAATCGAAATTTGAGAAAAAAGTCGAAGTTTTGAGAAAAAAGGTCAAAATTTCAGAAAAAATCGAAATTTGAGAAAAAAATTGAAATTTCGAGATTCAGGTCAGAAATTTGAGAAAAACATAAGTTGAATTTTCGCGAAAAAAATTTCGAAAATTTCGATATTAGGTCAAAATTCGAAAAATCGATTTGAAAAAGTCGAAATGAAAAAATGATTCGAAAAATGAATTGAGAAAGGTCAAAATTTCGAAATTTCGAAATTTCGATATTAAGGTCAAAATTTCGAAAAAAATTCGATAAAATTTCGAAAAAAATTCGATATTTGAGAAAAAAGTCGAAAATTGAGAAAAAAAAATGAAATTTTTAGAAAAAAATCGAAATTTGAGGAAAGAGTCAAAATTTCGAGGAAAAAGTCGAAATTTCGAGAAAAAAAAATGTCGAAATTCGAGAAGCGTCGAAATTTCGAGGAAAAAAGTCGAAATTTTGAGTTTAAAGACAAAATTTCGGGAAAAATGTCGAAATTTCGAAAAAAAAGTCGATATTAGGAAAAAAAGTCGAAAATTGAAAGAAAAAAATGAAATTTCGAGAAAAACGTCGAAATTTGAGAGAAACGTCGAAATTTCGAGAAATAATGTCGAAATGTCGAGTTTTAAATCGAAATTCCGTGATTAAAGTCGAAATTTCGAGAAAAAATTTGAGATTTGAGAAAAAAGTCGAAATTTCAAGAAAAAAGAATTTTCGAGAACAAAAGTCGAAATTTCGAGATTCAGGATCCAAATTTATTTAAGAAAAACGTAAGTCGAAATTTCGAGAAAAAAATCGAAATTTGAGAAAAACGAATTCGAAATTCAGAGAAAAAAGTCGATATTTCGAGAAAAAAAGGTCGAAATTCGAGAAAAGAATCGAAATTTCGAGGAAAAAGAGTCGAAATTTCGAGGAAAAAGGTCGAAATTGTGAATTTAAAGTCGAAATTTCGGGAAAAATGTCGAAATTTTGAAAAAAAAAAGTCGAAATTTGAGAGAAAAGGCGAAAATTGAGAAAAAAAAACGAAATTTCGAGAACAGCGTCGAAATTTTGAAATATTTCAAGAAAAAAGTCGAAATTTGTGTGGTATTGGGGAGTAATCTGTCATCTATCTAACCTAATCATAGAGATCAAACATTTCAAGATTAAAGTCGAAATTTCAAAAATAAAATCGAAATTTTGAAATTGAAGTCGAAACTTCGAAATTAAATTCGAAAGTTTTTCTCGAAATTTGATTTTAATCTCGAATTTTTGACCTTAATTCTCGAATTTTTATCTTAATTCTCGAATTTTTAATCCTTAATTCTCGAATTTCAACTTTAAACTCGAAATTTCGACTTTTTTTTAAATTTAGGATTCTGACTTCAATATCGGTACTTCGAGAAAATAGTAGAAATTTCGGTTATTGAAAATTGAAATTACTGAACGACCAAGTGATGTGTGGTGTATCTGTCATCTATCCAATCGAATCATAGAGTACAAAAATTTAAGGATTAAAGTCGAAATGTCAAGAATAAAGTCGAAATTTCGAAAAAAATCGAAATTCGGTTATTAAAAATTTAAACTACGGAACGTACCTTACTGGCAATTAATGTGTGGTGGTGGGACATATCTGTCATCTATCTACTCAACTTTGGAGTACAAAAATTTCGAGATTAAAGTCGAAATTGCGAAATTAACCTCAAAATCTCGATTTTTTCTCGAAATTCGATTTTAGTCTTGAAGTTTCGACCTTAATCTCCAAATTTTGACCTTAACTCTCGAATTTCAAATTTAAATTCTAATTTTCGACTTTTTTTAACTCGGAGTTTCGACTTAAATATCGAACTTTCCAGAAAAAAGTCGGAAATTTTGGTTATTAAAATTTTGGAAATTCTGAACGTATCTTAGTGCCAACTGTGTGTGGTGATGCGTAACTGTCATCTGTCTAACCCTACCATAGAATAGAGAAATTTCGAAATTTTAAGAAAAAAGTCCCAACTTCGAGATTAAAATTGAAATTTTTAAAATAAAATCGAAATTTTAACTTTATTAATTTCAGAATCTCGAGAAAAAAGCTGAAAAATCACGAAATTTCTAGTTTTCTCTGCAAAATATCCAGTTCTGTGAAAGAAAAAGTCAAATTTTACATATCCAAATTTGTATGTCACGAAGGTGTAGAAAAGATATCGAATAGATTATTTTCTAGAGAAATTTTTTCTAGAAATTTCGACTTTTTTCTTAAAATTTCGACTTTAATATTGGAATTTCGACTTTAATCTCGGAATTTAGACTTTTCGAAATCTGGACGTTTTTCTCGAAATTTCGGGATTAAAATCCGCTTTTGAGTTACCTTACTGGTCGCTTTCGTATGTTTCTCGACTTCAGAACTAAGTCCTTCAAAGCTCGTTTCTGTTATTCCTGCTTCTTTCTCTTCTAATATCGGTACCTCAATAGTAACTACACAGTGATGCTAATTTCCTTCAATTCCACCATTTCAGCAGCTTCTTCGACCTCTTCCTCCAGTGGCTTCGTAGTTTTTTCATATTGAAGTTCTTCAGTCATTTTTTAATTCCAAATCTCGAAATTTTGACTTTAAAATCGAAATTTCGACTTTTTTTAAAACTTCAGTTTAAATTTCGAAATTTTGAGAAAAAAACACGAAATTTTGGTAATTAAAAATAAAAATTACTGAACGCATCCTACTACCAACTGTCAATATTGTTCGGAAAGAGGAGTGGTGGAACGCAACTGTCATCTGCCTAACTTAACCATAGAGGATAGATTAAAGTCGAAATTTCGACTTATTTCCCGAAAACGGTCGAAATTTCAAGAAAAAAGTCGAAATTTTGACGTTGATTTTGAAATTTGAAAAAAAAGTCGAAGATTCGGATTTAAAATCGAAATTTCTATATTTTTTTAATGATGGCTTTTCTACGCCTTCGTAGTGTGACGAAAAAAAGGAGTCAACATTTCGAGTGTAAGATGGAAATTACAGAATTTCTGAAATTGAAATACAGAACTTGTCCCTGAAACCAAGAAAGATTAAAAAACACAACAAAGGTTGCTCTAACGCGTTTCGAGCAACCTTTGTTGTGTTTTTTAATCTTTCTTGTTTTCTGGGGACAAGTTCTGTATTTCAATTTTTGAAGATAACCAATGACCAGTCCATCCCATCAAACAGAATTTCTGAATTTTTAAATAAGATCAAATTTTTGAAAAAATAAATTAACGAAAATCAGGAACGGATTAACTTTTTTAAGGCCCTGTGCATCACACTATTCGATTGTGAGATTGAAATTACAGAATTTGTGAATTTTTAAAATGAGATCAAACCTTTGAAAAATAAATTAACGAAAATCAGGAGCGGATTAACTTTTTTAATGCCCTGTGCTCACACTAGAGGGAGCCCCTTTAAAAATATTGCAAAGGTTTTAAGGTAGTTCTGTGCATCACACTATTCGATTGTGAGATGGAAATTACATAATTTGTGAATGTTTAAAATGAAATTAAACGTTTGAAAAAATAAATTAACGAAAATCAGGAGCTGATTAACTTTTTTAAGGCCCTGTGCTCACACTAGATGGAGCCCCTTTGAAAATATTGCAAAGGTTTTAAGGTAGTTCTGCCGATATTGCTATAGTCAAAACAACACCAAACGTATGATTGCCCCGTTTGATTAACTTAGTATTTAGACTAGACAACGTCGCGATGAAATAAAACACAAAGGAATTTCTATGACCGAACGATGTCATCATCAAAATTATTTAGACAGAATAAAGATATATTTTATTGGAAAAGTAAAAGAGTTACTTAGAAAAACATTCGATAACATGCTACAGTAGATTCAATTGGCATATTAATTAACGGGCAATCCTGAAAAGTTTGTCACATAACCTTAAAACAGAATGGTGATCCATTCGATGCTCGTCTAATTGATTACATAAAAACGACGTTGCCACATCGAATAAATTACAGGCAAATTACCATAAAAATTAATTTTTTGGTATTTATTCTCCAATTCGTTCTATTCCACTCTCTAAAGCTGTAATTCCAAGTATCTGAAATGTTTTATATGTTATTTTTCATCGTTTTCTCTCTTTTTATTAAAATCTGAACGGTACTTTTTTGTAAAATATGATAAAATATCTAGTTTTTTATAAGGCTCAATGTTAAAAAAAAATTTCAATAATCTTTTATTGGTTCTCTGTAGCTCTTCAAAAATTTAATTGGATTATTATCTTATTATAATCTATTAACATGCCAAGTTTCACTAAATTTTGAATGGCAATTCTAAAACCCAGAGCACTACTTCAAGTCACGTTAAAAATATTTTTGATTTTTTTTTTGGTGGAACGGACTGGTCTTTGGTTATCTTCAAAAACTGTCCCCTGAAACCAAAAAAGATTTAAAAACACAACAAAGGTTGCAACCTTCTTCTTTCTTGGGTTCAGGGGATAAGATGTATTTCAAGATTTTTGATGGCTAAAAAAAAGTCATCATGCCCAAAAATATGCCTTCCATCTTATGTGGCTGCGTTTTTGACGACTAAAATGAGACCATCTACTTTTGTGGAGGCGCCCGTGCATTTGCACATGTTGTACACCCTTAAAGCCGCCTCTGATAAAAATTCCCTTAACATTTCAACTCTTTCTAGAAATTTCTCGAATCTGATACGGCTATCAGGGGATTTGCTTTGTAAACTTCTTTTCTGTTTTAAGTTTATTCATTAAACTATGATTTTGACACAAACAAGTTTGAATTGCAGCTTTAATTTTGGAAATAAATAAGGTAGGCTTTCAACCCATCTTAATGATCTGTGGGTGATTAATGGTAGACAGGTAACCAAATCACGATGATGAGTAGTTGCTATTAATGTTAAGTGATTCTCGGAAAGGGGCCTGATGACGGCTGTTCATTATTAAATTTCTTTTAGGCTGTAAAATCCTTCATTAGAGATTTTGCTAGACGAACGTTTCAAATCAGGCTTTGATTTTAGACATAAGTCATAATAGAGCCTCTCTAATTCTCTTAATGTCCTCGGTGGGTGGTATCCTGGTAAATAAATCGCAATTTACGTGTAGTTTGCCATTAGGCTAAATTGAATTGCTTATAAATATTTCCTGTAAATTGAAAATTAAAAATTATATTTTCTAAGGAGATTAAATTTGAATTATTGGGAACATTTATATTTTTTATTTTAGTAACAAATTCTATGGCATTGAAAATATTTTAACAACCTTTTAACAAAGTTTTGACAACGTTTAAAATTCTCTAAATCTGGTTCCATATATGGACACAAAGACTGAAATAGAAATGAATTTTCGAAGCATTTTCAGTGATGGAACTATTTCGCAAATAATTAAACATGAACATCTTATTTAAAGTAAAAAAAATTGACGCTAAACTTGAAATTTCTTAAAAAAGGTGCCGCTTTAAACTTAAAATTTCGACTTAAGTTTCGAAATTGGGAGAAAAAAAAATCAAAATTTTAAAATTATTGTCGGAATTTCCACTTTAAACACGAATTTACGGGAAAAGAAGCAACATTCCTAAGTTAAAGTTGAAATTTCCACGTTAAAATTCGAAATTTCGAGAAAAAAATCGAAATTTTAAGATTACGGTTCGAATTTTCACAGGAACGTTTAGGAAAAAAGGCAAAATGTCCAGTTTAAAATAGAAATTTCTTGGCAAAACGCGAAATTTCGCGAAAAAATTACGACTTTAACTTGTATGATTATTAATTTCATTTAAAATTTTTGCGACCCAGTTTTGAAATATTTAAATTTTTAATAATGAAAACTGGGTCTCAAAAATGTTAAGTTAATAAATATAATGTTTTCAACCAATAAGAGTCTACCAAGAAGTCTAAACTTTAAATTAATTCGAAAAAGGCAAAATTTTGCGATTGAAGCAGAATATTTTTTTTAATTGACATCAGTTTCACCGTAGAATTCATGTTTCCTAGAATGTGAGCGCTGCAGGTATTTTTTTATGGATGTACTGATGTATTTACTGCCGGGGACACCTGAAAATAGGAAATTATATTCCAGCTGGCTAAAAAATAATAACAAAGTTGTTTAAAAATCTAAATAAGATCGCCGCCCCCAATTGTCAATGTCAAAGCAAAAAATCATTTTGTGATATTAAGCTACTACACATATTTCTATGCTCCGAATTCGTGTTGCCAACTTGTCACATTTTTCTCAGTTATTTTGTTTTCCTATTTCTCGGAAAGGGGGCTGATGATGTCTGTTCTTGAAATATTTCAAGAAAAAAAGTCGAAATTTGAGGAAAAAGTCGAAATTTCGAGAAAAAAAGTCGAAATTTAAGAAAAAAAATTGAAATTTCGAGATTAAGGTCGAAATTTGAGGAAATACGTAAGTTGAATTTTCGCGAAAAAAGTCGAAATTTCGAGAAAAATGTACGAAATTTCGAAAAAAATTCGATATTTGAGATAAAAGGCGAAAATTGAGAAAAAAAAACAAAATTTCCAGAAAAACGTCGAAATTTCGAAAAATAAGTCAAAAGTTCGAAATATTTCGAGAAAAAAGTTGAAATTTGAGAAAAAAAATCGAAATTTCGAGAAAAAAGTCGAAATTTCGAGCTTAACATCGAAATCTTAATCATCTTAATCTGTTGGCTTATTAATGCAGCTATTACTAGTAGATGATAGTAGATAATAACGTAACGACATAAATACACTTACATAACAAATAAAAAATTTTTCCTATTAAATTTACAGTGTCCTGCATCTAAGGCAAATCGATCCGATTCTTAGGATTTTTGAATCGTTCATTAAATCGATACTATATTTGAGATCGATCTAAAAAATCGACCTTGAGACTTGAAAAAATCGATTTTTCGATTAATCGATCTCAGATCGACATCCCTAGTTTAGAATTTTCGAGAAAAAAGTCGAAATGAGATTAAAATCGAAAGAATTTCGAAAAATTGTGCAAATTTCGAGAAAAAAGTCGAAATATAGAGAAAAAAAGTCGAAATTTCTAGTCGAAAATTCGCGATTGGTCAAAATTTCGAGAAAATGCGAAATTTCGATTTTTAACTCGAAATTTCCAATTTTTTTAATTGATGTTCTTTCTACGCCTCCGTGGTTTTTTCTTAAAATTTCGACTTTTTTACTTTGAAGTTTCGACTTTTACGTAATTTGGCTTTTATTTAAAAATCTTTTTTTGGAAAATTTCGCCTTTCTACGCCTCCGTGATTTTTTCTTAAAATTTCGACCTTTTTACTTTGAAGTTTCGACTTTTACGTAATTTGGCTTTTATTTAAAATTTTTTTTTTTTGGAAAATTTCGCTTTAGTTGAAGAATTAGACTTTTTCAGAATATCCACTTTTTTGAAAATTTCAGTCCTTATTTTTTAAAATTATAAACTTTAAAAATGTTGAAGGAACCGTGTAAAATGAATTCGAGACTAAACTAAATTTCGATTCTAAAAGTGACATTTTGAAAAGAACTTTAAACTGAAGTTCCAAAAAAAGTCGGAATTTAAAAGAATTTTTGAATTTAGAATCTAAATAAGATGAATTTTGAGAAAAATACAAAATTCAAGAAAAACAGGTTTTCAACATTTTTACAATTCACGAATTACAAACAGTTCAATGTCAAGTTTAATATAAAAATCTTGCGTGTGAGCTCGAAATTTTTCGAAAACAACACCTTGAGTCTAAAAAAATCTCCAATCTTATTCGTACTTTTGGGAACAAATTCATATCGAAATTAAACTAAAAAGAAACTTAAAAAAAAACCAAATTCTCTACATTTTGACTCAAGAGAAAATAAACTCGAAACTTCTAAAAAAATCCTAAATCAAGTGGAAAAACCTGATATTGCTTTCAATTTTTATGCGGAATATGTCGTTTAAGGGCATTTTAACAGGTTTTATTTTTACGTTAATTTTAAGAAAAAACATTGGATATCTTAAAAACAAATTTTTTCAAAAGTTCAATTTTGAAGTATTTATTCCAAAGAATATCCTAAAAAAAACTCCTCTATTAAATTGTGTGTTGTTTCTCGACCTTTTGACATAGATGTATATTAATGTAATTTTCAGTTTCAGTCGATCGAAATTAGGGTTCCGTCGATCCATACTTTTTTTCAAAACTTTGATTTTCTCCAAATTTTCGTGCTTTTCTTCAAATTTTCGTGCATTTTCGTACATTAAACTTTTTTGGAAATTTTAACTTTTGTGTGAAATTTAGACTTTTATGAAATATTTGAGTTTTTCAGAATTTTCACTTTTTTGATCATTTCGACTTTTTATTTCAAAACTTCTCGACTTTTCCTAGAAATTTCAACTTTTTCTTTTTGAACCTTTTTTAAAATTTCGACTTCTTCCAGAGTTTTGTTTTTTTAGTAAATTCAATTATGTGATTTTTTAAAGCTTCGACTTTTTTCAAAATCTAATTTTTTTCAAAATCTAAAAATTTATTTGAAAATTTCGACCCTTGTTTCAAATTTTTGACTTTTTCCCGAAGTTTTGAGTTATTTTGAAAAATTCGAATTTTTACATAAATTTCGAAATTAGTTCCGTCGATCCAAACTAGCGTTTCGTCGATCCAAACTAGTTTCGTCGACCAAAACTAGAGCAGAAAGTCGAAATTTGCTTTCGGTTTTGATCAAAAATCTGTCTCTAAAGGTGACCAAAAGCAACGTTAGTGAATGGCCCTTAATGCATGTGATTTTTTCGAATAAAAAACAATTTCATGTTACGTTTTATTAATACTTCAGAAACTTGACAGCAGATTTCAATGGACGGTGATTGAGATTCCATCAGCAGAAAAAGGGTACAGTACTCATTCTGGTGTGCTCAAACCTCTAATGAAATAAATTTGACATTCATGCTTTTAGATTTTGTAGAAACTCGATTAAATCTGGTGCCCCTTCAATATCTGAGTGTTCCTTGTAGTAGTTAATTATGTCAAACTTTTTATTTGGTTCTATCTGATCGTGGTATAATGGCAATTCATAACTGTGTAACAATTTGTAGATTAGAGGGTGAAGAATCTCATTATTATTATCTACATAATATAAACTTCTATGCAACAGTAAGTTTTGTACAAGATCACGAAAGTTACTTTTTACAAATTCATTCACCATTTCGACAAAATCCAACGAATTGTAAATTGATCCCAAACAGAGTGCATCACTATTTATAAATCTAGTGAATCCTATCGCGAATATTCTCGACGAATTCATCTATATCATCAGAGAATTCCCACCGATTGTAAATAATGTGAGCTCTCCTTTTTGGGTCTTCGCTCAAAATTTTAATAAAATCCGTGTATTGCCTCAAAGGTCCTGGATTTTTCGGCGTTGTGAACTCCAACTTATTATTTGCGGGATTCAAATGTACAACATTTTCAAACGCTAGATTCAATTCCTTGTGAATCTCCCTGTTCTTCAACACAATGGACGCGTTTAAATCGCAAGCGATCTCTTCATTGCAGTCTATCCAAGCAGATTTGCGTATCTTTAAGAATGTCGGTGTCGCTATAATATTCTATTCTATTTCCTTGCACGCTTAAATGAACTAATTGTGAATGATTTAAGGATTTTAATAAATAATCAAAGTTGGTATTTGAAAATTCGATATTGCAGAACTGTAATTTGACCAGTTTTGTATCTTTTAAAGAGTTACAGAAGTCAGAGATTTCTTCCCATTCAATTATATCTGAACGATTGGTAGTATCTAAATGTCTGATATTGCTTCCTACTAACCAATCATGATTAAAAGTATCTATTTCTAGATCAGAATGGTTAATTTCCAATTGAAATACATTTACAGTTTTTACAAAACTAAATATCTGACCCTATTACATTTGGACTCTTATACTTCTCCAATTTAACGATGCAACTGTTTTCAAAAATATTAATTAGATCATTATGAGAGTATTGATTTTCTTTTAAATACCATGGAAATCCTTTAAATTTTAATATTTTGATTCTATCAAATGCTTTCTTAAAATATGTAACATCACAAATATCATCATCTTGTAAAAGTAAGTAGATAAAGTTGTTGAAAATTTTCACTTATGTACTCAGCAATATTTTCGCCAATTCCTGTTTTGATGAATAATTAAGTGGGTATTGTCAAAATTTGCTTCTGTAAACTGCGATATGTAAAAACTTTCTTTAGGATCGTGAATATCTACCCAAAGCCTTCTTTTATTCGAGGTATTAATCATTCGTCGTAAATCTGGAGCTGAAGCTGTTGTCACCTTATTTCGAGTCAGATCCAATCTAACGAAGGAGGAATTGTCCTCTATAGCCTCAACTAAAGATTGCTACCCCTTTATCACCTATGCTGATTATATCCTAATCGAAGGTCTTCAATTTTACCATCTCTGATACCATCGGATAAAAAATCGCAACCTTCATTGCCAATATCATTCTCGCTTAAATCAAGATAAGTGATTTTGGTCTCCTTTAGAACTTTACCAAGATACGAGACGCCTTCGTTGCCTATTTTATTAGCACCGAGATCAAGGAAAGTAAGTAGACTAGTTTTTAAGCCTTCGGCTAGGTATATGACGCTGTCCGCCTTCAGGTTGTTACCTCGTAGGTTTAACGATTGGACATGTGTTATGAGTGGACTTAAATGTTTCACACCTTCTAACCCCAAATTTTTAAATTCCATATACCAGTGTTCTTCGTTCACGAATGCTTCGATTACCTCTCGATCATACATCTTGTTATTTTGGATGGTACTTCGCTAAATCTTCAAACTAGCCCCTGAAAGACCATATATGAATATGCTGAATTTCAAAACGTGGAAATAATTTTTACATATCCTGGGCGTTATTTATTAAAATTAGTCCATTTTCTCGTTAAGGCGATTGAAATACTATGCCTATGGACACCTGTTTGAATACCTAAAATATTGAAATTAAAATTCGAAATAGGAAAACAAAATAACTTAGAAAAATGTGACAAGTTGGCAACACGAATTCGGAGCATAGAAATATGTGTAAGTAGCTTAATATCACAAAATGATTTTTAGCTTTGACATTGACAATTGGGGGCGGCGATCTTATTTAGATTTTTAAACAACTTTGTTATTATTTTTTAGCCAGCTGGAATATAATTTCCTATTTTCAGGTGTCCCCGGCAGTAAATACATCAGTACACCCATAAAAAAATACCTGCAGCGCTCACATTCTAGGAAACATGAATTCTACGGTGAAACTGATGTCAATTTAAAAAAATATTCTGCTTCAATCGCAAAATTTTGCCTTTTTCGAATTAATTTAAAGTTTAAACTTCTTGGTAGACTATTATTGGTTGAAAACATTATGTTTATTAACTTAACATTTTTGAGACCCAGTTTTCATTACTAAAAATTTAAATATTTCCAAACTGGGTCGCAGAAATATTAAATGAAATTAATAATCATTCAAGTTAAAGTCGTAATTTTTTCTCGAATTTTCGCGTTTTACCAAGGAATTCCTATTTTAAACTGGACATTTTGCCTCTTTTCCTAAACGTTCCTGTGAAAATTCGGACCGTAATTTTAATATTTCAAATTTTTTCTCGAAATTTCGAATTTTAACGTGGAAATTTCAACTTTAACTTGGAAATTTTGTCTTTTTTCCCGAAAATTCGTGTTTAAGGTGGAAATTCCGGCAATAATTTTAAAATTTCGATTTTTGTTCTCCCAATTTCGAAACTTAAGTCGAAATTTTAAGTTTAAAGCGGTACCTTTTTTGAGAAATTTCAAGTTAAGCGTCAATTTTTTTTACTTTAAATAAGATGATCATGTTTAATTATTCGCGAAAAGTTCCATCACTGAAAATGCTTCGAAAATTCATTTCTATTTCAGTTTTTGTGTCCATATATGGAACCAGATTTAGATAATTTTAAACGTTGTCAAAACTTTGTTAAAACGTTGTTAAAATATTTTCAATGCCATAGAATTTGTTACTAAAATAAAAAATATAAATGTTCCCAATAATTCAAATTTAATCTCCTTAGAAAATATAATTTTTAATTTTCAATTTACAGGAAATATTTATAAGCAATTCAATTTAGCCTAATGGCAAACTACACGTAAATTGCGATTTATTTACCAGGATACCACCCACCGAGGACATTAAGAGAATTAGAGAGGCTCTATTATGACTTATGTCTAAAATCAAAGCCTGATTTGAAACGTTCGTCTAGCAAAATCTCTAATGAAGGATTTTACAGCCTAAAAGAAATTTAATAATGAACAGACATCATCAGGCCCCCTTTCCGAGAATCACTTAACATTAATAGCAACTACTCATCATCGTGATTTGTTTACCTGTCTACCATTAATCACCCACACATCATTAAGATGGGTTGAAAGCCTACCTTATTTATTTCCAAAATTAAAGCTGCAATTCAAACTTGTTTGTGTCAAAATCATAGTTTAATGAATAAACTTACAACAGAAAAGAAGTTTACAAAGCAAATCCCCTGATAGCCGTATCAAATTCGAGAAATTTCTAGAAAGAGTTGAAATGTTAAGGGAATTTTTATCAGAGGCGGCTTTAAGGGTGTACAACATGTGCAAATACACGGGCGCCTCCACAAAAGTAAATGGTCTCATTTTAGTCGTCAAAAACGCAGCCACATAAGATGGAAGGCATATTTTTGGGCATGGTGACTTTTTTTTAGCCATCAAAAATCTTGAAATACATCTTGTCCCCTGAACCCAAGAAAGAAGAAGGTTGCAACCTTTGTTGTGTTTTTAAATCTTTTTTGGTTTCAGGGGACACTTTTTGAAGATAACCAAAGACCAGTCCGTTCAACCAAAAAAAAATCAAAAATGTTTTTAACGTGACTTGAAATAGTGCTGTGGGTTTTAGAATTGCCATTCAAAAT
This sequence comes from Dastarcus helophoroides, assembly GCA_028583605.1. Taxonomy (NCBI): domain Eukaryota; kingdom Metazoa; phylum Arthropoda; class Insecta; order Coleoptera; family Bothrideridae; genus Dastarcus; species Dastarcus helophoroides. The sequence goes on from CM053334.1 coordinate 21,090,218, forward strand.
TTAGTGAAACTTGGCATGTTAATAGATTATAATAAGATAATAATTCAATTAAATTTTTGAAAAGCTACAGAGAACCAATAACAGATTATTGCAATTTTTTTTTAACATTGAGCCTTATAAAAAACTAGATATTTTATTATATTTTACAAAAAAGTACCGTTCAGATTTTAATAAAAAGAGAGAAAACGATGAAAAATAACATATAAAACATTTCAGATACTTAGAATTACAGCTTTAGAGAGTGGAATAGAACGAATTGGAGAATAAATACCAAAAAATTAATTTTTATAGTAATTTGCCTGTAATTTATTCGATGTGGCAACGTCGTTTTTATGTAATCAATTAGACGAGCATCGAATGGATTACCATTCTGTTTTAAGGTTATGTGACAAACTTTTCAGGATTGCCCGTTAATTAATATGCCAATTGAATCTACTGTAGCATGTTATCGAATGTTTTTCTGAGTAACTCTTTTACTATTCCAATAAAATGTATCTTTATTCTGTCAAAATAATTTTGACGATGACATCGTTCGGTCATAGAAATTCCTTTGTGTTTTATTTCATCGCGACGTTGTCTAGTCTAAATACTAAGTTAATCAAACGGGGCAATCATACGTTTGGTGTGGTTTTGCTCTAGCAATATCGACAGAACTACCTTAAAACCTTTGCAATATTTTCAAAGGGGCTCCATCTAGTGTGAGCACAGGGCCTTAAAAAAGTTAATCAGCTCCTGATTTTCGTTAGTTTATTTTTTCAAACGTTTAATCTCATTTTAAACATTCACAAATTCTGTAATTTCAATCTCACAATCGAATAGTGTGATGCACAGAACTACCTTAAAACCTTTGCAATATTTTTAAAGGGGCTCCCTCTAGTGTGAGCACAGGGCATTAAAAAAGTTAATCCGCTCCTGATTTTCGTTAATTTATTTTTCAAAGGTTTGATCTCATTTTAAAAATTCACAAATTCTGTAATTTCAATCTCACAATCGAATAGTGTGATGCACATGGCCTTAAAAAAGTTAATCCGTTTCTGATTTTGGTTAATTTATTTTTTCAAAAATTTGATCTTATTTAAAAAATTCAGAAATTCTGTTTGATGGGTTGGACTGGTCATTGGTTATCTTCAAAAATTGAAATACAGAACTTGTCCCCCGAAACCAAGAAAGATTAAAAAACACAACAAAGGTTGCTCGAAACGCGTTAGAGCAACCTTTGTTGTGTTTTTTAATCTTTCTTGGTTTCAGGGACAAGTTCTGTATTTCAATTTCAGAAATTCTGTAATTTCCATCTTACACTCGAAATGTTGACTCCTTTTTTTCGTCACACTACGAAGGCGTAGAAAAGCCATTATTAAAAAAATATAGAAATTTCGATTTTAAATCCGGATCTTCGACTTTTTTTTCAAATTTCAAAATTGACGTCGAAATTTCGACTTTTTTCTTGAAATTTCGACCGTTTTCAGGAAATAAGTCGAAATTTCGACTTGAATCTATCCTCTATGGTTGTTAGGCAGATGACAGTTGCGTTCCACCACTCCTCTTTACGAACAATATTGACAATTGGTAGTAGAATGCGTTCAGTAATTTCTATTTTTAATTACCAAAATTTCGTGTTTTTGAAAAAAAAGTCGAAATTTCGATTTTAAAGTCAAAATTTCGAGATTGGAATTAAAATTTGAATTTTAATCCTGAAATTTCGAGAAAAAAGTCCTGATTTCGAGTTTAAAGTCGAAATTCCGAGATTAAAGTCGAAATTTTAAAATTAAAGTCAAACATTTAAGAAAAAGTCGAAATTTCTAGAAAAATTGATATCTGGATTTGTAAAATTTGACTTTTTCTTTCACAGAACTGGATATTTTGCAGAGAAAATGGGAATTTCGTGATTTTTCAGCTTTTTTCTCGAAATTCTGCGATTGATAAAGTTGAAATTTCGACTTTATGTTAAAAATGTCCATTTTAATCTTCAAGTTTTTCTTAAAATTTCGAAATTTCTCTATTCTATTAGACAAATGACACTTACGCATCACCACACACAGTTGGCAGTAAGATACGTTCAGAAATTCCAAATTTTAATAACCTAAATTCCGACTTTTTTCTGGAAATTTGGATATTTAAGTCTGAATTTCGATATTTAAGTCGAAACTCCGAGTTAAAAAAAGTCGAAAATTAGAATTTAAAGTTGAAATTCGAGAGTTAAGGTCAAAATTTGGAGGTTAAAGTCGAAACTTCAAGACTAAAATCGAATTTCGAGAAAAAAATCGAGATTTTGAGTTTAATTTCGAAATTTCGACTTTAATCTCGAAATTTTTGTACTCCAAAAATTGAGTGGATAGATGACAGAAATGCCCCACCACCACACATTAATTGTCAACAAGGTACGTTCAGTAATTTCAATTTTTAATAACCGAATTTCGATTTTTTTTCGAAATGTCGACTTTATTCTTGACATTTCGACTTTAATCCTAAAATTTTTGTACTCTATGATTCGATTAGATAGATGACAGTACACTACACCACCACACTTCAGTTGGTAGTAGGGTACGTTCAGTAATTTCAATTTTTAATAACCAAAATTTATACTTTTTCTCGAAGTACCGAGATTAGAGTCAGAATTCCGAGTTAAAAAAAGTCGAAATTTCGAGTTTAAAGTTACAATTCGAGAATTAAGGAAAAAAATCGAGAATTAAGGAAAAAAAATCGAGAATTAACATCAAAAATTCCAGATTAAAATCGAATTTCGAGAATAACTTCGACATTTCGAATTTAATTTCGAAGTTTCGACTTCAATTTCAAAATTTCGATTTTATTTTTTAAATTTCGACTTTAATTTTGAAATGATTAGGTTAGATATATGACAGATACTCCCCAGTACCACACACCAGTTGGCAGTAAGGTACGTTCAGTAATATCAATTTTTAATAACCAAATTTCGACTTTTTTCTCGAAACTACCACACACCAGTAGATATACCTTCAGTAATTTCAATTTTTAATAACTGAATTTCGATTTTTTTGGCGACATTTCGATTTTTTTCTCGAAATTTCGATTTTCTTCTCGAAATTTCGACTCTATTTTTGCCATTTTGACTTTCATCTTAAAATTTTTGTACTCTATGATTCGATTAGGTAGATGACAGATACACCACACCACCACACATCAGTTGGTAGTAGGGTACGTTTAGTAATATCAATTATTAATAACCAAATTTCGACTTTTTTCTCGAAACCACCACACATCAATTGGCAGGAAGCTATACGTTCAGTAATTTCAACTTTTAATAACTGAGTTTCAATTTTTTCTCGAAATTTCGATTTTGTTCTCGAAATTTCGACGCTATTCTTAAGATTTTGACTTTAATCTTAAAATTGTTGTACTCTATGAGTCGATTAGATAGATGACAATTACGCCACACCACCACACATCAGTTGGTAGTAAGGTACGTTCAGTAATTTTAATACCCAAAATTTCTACTTTTTTCCGATATTGAAGACCTGAGTTAAAAAAAGTCGAAATTTCGAGTTTAAAGTTGAAATTCGAGAATTAAGGTCAAACATTCGAGAATTAAGGTCAAAAATTCGAGACCCAAGTCGAAATTTCGACATTAAAATCGAATTTCGAGGAAAACCTCGACATTTCGAATTTAATTTCGAAGTTTCGACTTCAATTTCAAAATTTCGATTTTATTTTTGAAATTTTGATCTCTATGATTAGGTTAGATAGATGACAGATACTCCCCAGTACCACACACCAGTTGATAGTAAGGTACGTTCAGTAATATCAATTTTTAATAACCAAATTTCGACTTTTTTCTCGAAACCACCACACATCAATTGGTAGTAAGATATACGTTCAGTAATTTCAATTTTTAATATCTGAATTTCTATTTTTTTCTAGAAATTTCGACTCCATTCTTGACATTTTGACTTTAACCTTAAAATTTTTGTACTCTATGATTCGATCAGATAGATGACAGATACGCCACAACACCACACATCAGTTGGTAATAAGGTACGTTCAGTAATTTCAATTTTTAATAACCAAAATTTCTACTTTTTTCTCGAAGTACCGATATTAAAATCGGAATTCCGAGTTAAAGAAAAGTCGAAATTTCGAGTTTAAAGTTGAAATTCGAGAATTAAGGCCGAAAATTCGAGAACTAAGGTCAAAAATTCAAGAACTAAGGTCAAAAATTCCAGAATTAAGGTGAAAAATTCGAGATCAAATTCGAAATTTCGAGATTAAAATCGAATATCGAGAAAAACCTCGACATTTCAAATTTAATTGCGAAGTTTCGACTTTAATTTCAAAATTTTGATTTTATTCTTGAAATTTCGACTTTAATCTTAAAATGTTTGTACTCTATGATTAGATTAGATAGATGACAGATACGTGCCATCACCACACATCAGTTGGTAGTAAGGTACGTTCAGTAATTTCAATTTCTAAAAACCAAATCTCTACTTTTTCTCGAAATTGCGATATTAAAGTGGAAATTTCGTGTTTAGTATGGAAATTCGAGAATCAAAGTCAAATTTCGAGATTAAAGTCAAACTTTTGAGATCAAAGTCAAAATTCCAAGATTAAAGCAGAATTTCAAAAAATTACTCGAAATTTTGAGTTTAAAATGGAGATTTCGACTTTAAACTCAACATTTAATCTAATGTTGGAATTTCGCTAAAAAAGTGATAAAAAATTTAAAAAAAAATAATATCCTTTCTATTCCCTTGTTAGACTAAACTTATTGGGATAAAAAGCAAAAATTTCAAAACCAGATTTTTAGTCGAAAAGAACTTTGACGCCTGATCTACTCCGAATTCGACCGAAAACGAAACTTAAACTGCAATTTTTAAATTTAAAATACCATTCATTTGACCTTAGTATCGAAATTTCGACATTTTTTTCGAAATTTCAACTTTAAACTTAACATTTCGACTTTTTTTCTCAAAATTTCGACATTTTTCTTAAATTTCCACTTTTTTCTCAAAATTCCGACTTTTTTTCTGGAAATTATTTTGACTTTGTTTTGAAAATTTCAACGTTTTCGAAATGTTACAAAGGTGTAGAAAGGACATCGATTAAAAAAAATGTTATTTTTAGAAATTTGACTTTTTTTCCCAAACTTCGATTTTAAGCTGGAAATTTCGACTTTTTTTTCAAAATTTTGACTTTTTTCTTAAATTTCGACTTTTTTTCTCAAAATTTCGACTTTTTTCTTGACATTTCGACCTTTTTCGCAAAATTTCGTTTTTTTTTCTCAAATTTTAATTTTTTTCTCGAAATTTTGACCTTAATATAGAAATTTCGACATTTTTTTGGAAATTTCGGCATTTTTTTTGGAAATTTCGATATTTTTTTGGAAATTTCGATATTTTTTTGGAAATTTCGACTTTTTTCTCGAAATTTTAAATTTTTTCTCATAATTCGGTTTTTTCTTGAAATTTTGAAATTTTTCTCGAAACTTCGTTTTTTGTTTCTCAAAATTCGACTTTTTTCTCGAAATTTTGACCTTAATCGATTTTGAACTCACTTTTATCCTTAATATCGAAATTTCGACTTTTTTTCTCGAAATTTCGACTTTTTTCCTCGAAGTTTCGACTTTTTTTCTCAAATTTTGACCTTTTCTCAAATTTTGACTTTCTTCTCGAAATATTTAAAAATTTAGACTTATTTCTCGAAATTTCGAAGTTTTTCTCAAATTTCTACTTTTTTTTCGAAATTTTGACCTTAGTATCGAAATTTTGAGATCTTTCTCGAAATATCGACTTTAAACTCAACATTTCGATATTTTTTTATCAAAATTTCGACATTTTTCTTAAATTTCGCTTTTTTTTCTTAAAATTTCGACTTTTTTCTTGACATTTTGACCTTTTGCGCAAAATTTGTTTTTTTTTAATTCAAATTTCAACTTTTTTCTCGAAATTTTGACATTTTTTTGTAAATTTAGACTTTAAAATCAAAATTTCGACTATTTTTTTCGAAATTTCGAGTTTTTTTTCTCAAAATTTTGACCTTAATATAGAAATTTCGACACTTTTTACCAAATTACGATTTTTTCTCGAAATTTCGACGTTTTTCTCAAATATCGACTTTTTTCTCGAAATTTCGACTTTTTTTCTCAAATTTAGACTTTTTTTCTCAAAATTTCGACTTTTTTTTGGCCGTAATATAGAAATTTCGACACTTTTTTGGAAATTTCGACTTTAAAGTCAAAATTTCGACTTTTTTCTCGAAATTTTAAATTTTTTTTCAAATTTCGATATTTTCTTGAAATTTCGAAATTTTTCTCGAAACTTCGTTTTTTGTTTCTCAAATTTCAACTTTTTTCTTGAAATTTTGACCTTAATATCGAAATTTGGACTTTGAACTCACTTTTATCCTTAATATCGAAATGTTGACTTTTTTTCTGGAAATTTCTACATTTTTCCTCGAAATTTCGACATTTTTCTCAAATTTTGACTTTTTACTCGAAATATTTCGAAATTTCGACTTATTTCTCGAAATTTCGAAGTTTTTCTCAAATTTCGACTTTTTTCTCGAAATTTTGACCTTAATATAGACATTTTGACATTTTTCTCGAAGTTTCGACTTTAAACTTATTATTTTAACTTTTTTTTTTCAAAATTTCGCCATTTCTCTTAAATTTCGACTTTTTTTCGTAAAATTTCGACTTTTTTCTTGACATTTCGACCTTTTTTCGCAAAATTTTCGTTTTTTTTTCTCTCAAATTTCAACTTTTTTCCTCAAAATTTTGACCTTAATATAGAAATTTCGACATTTTTTTTGGAAATTTCGACTTTAAAGTAAAGATTTAGACTCTTTTTTTCAAAATTTCGACTTTTTTTTCTCAAAATTTCGACTTTTTTCTCGAAATCTTCACTTTTTATCAAATTTTGATTTTTCTCTCGAAATTTCGACGTTTTTCTCAAATATCAACTTTTTTCTTGAAATTTCGACTTTTTTTCTCAAATTTAGACTTTTTTCTCAAAATTTCGACTTATTTCTTGACATTTCGACCTTTTCTCGCAAAATTTCGTTTTTTTTTCTCTCAAGTTTTAACTTTTTTTTTGAAATTTTGACCTTAATATAGAAATTTCGACATTTATTTTGGAAATTTCGACTTTAAAGTCAAAATTTCGACTATTTTTTCGAAATTTCGAGTTTTTTTTTTCTCAAAATTTCGACCTTTTCTCGAAATTCCCACTTTTTACCAAATTATGATTTTTCTCTCGAAATTTCGACGTTTTTCTCAAATATCGACTTTTTTCTCGAAATATCGACTTTTTTCTCAAATTTCGACTTTTTCTTCAAAATTTCGACTTTTTTCTTGACATTTCGACCCTTTTTCGCAAAATTTCGTTTTTTTCCCTCAAATTTTAACTTCTTTTTTGATATTTTGGCTTAATATAGAAATTTCGATATTTTTTTTGGAAACTTCGACTTTAAAGTCAAAAATTCGACTTTTTTCTCGAAATCGCCACTTTTTACCAATTACGAGTTTTTCTCGATATTTCGACGTTTTCCTCAAATATCGACGTTTTTCTGGAAATTTTGACTTTGATATAGAAATTTCGACATTTTTCTCGAAATTTCGACTTTTCAAATTTCGACTTTTTTTTACAAATTTCGACTTTTTTCTCAAATTTCGACACTTTTTCGGAATTTCGACTTACGTTTTTCTCAAATATTGACTCTTCTCGAAATTTCGAATTTATAAGGTCGAAGTTTCGACTTTTTCTCAAATTTCGACTTTTTTCCTCAAATTCCGATTTTTTCTGGAAATTATTTTGACTTTGTTTTGAAAATTTCAGCTTTTTCGAAATGTTACAAAGGTGTAGAAAAGACATCGATTTAAAAAAATGTTACATTTAGAAATTTCGACTTTTTTTCCCCAAAATTCGATTTTAAGCTCGAAATTTGTTTTTTTTTCTCGAAATTCGACTTTTTTCTTAAATTTCGACTTTTTTTTCGAAATTTCGACTTTTTTCTTAAATTTTGACTTTTTTTTTTCTCAAAAATTTTGACTTTTTTTTTTTTGAATTTCGACCTTTTTCGCAAAATTTTGTTTTTTTTTTTTTTAAATTTTTAATTTTTTTTTCCCAAATGTTGACCTTAATATAGAAATTTCGACACTTTTTTTTAAAAATTCGACATTTTTTTTTAAATTTTGACTTTTTTAAATCAAAATTTCAACTTTTTTCTCAAAAATTTTAAATTTTTTCTCAAATTTCGATTTTTTTTTTAAATTTCGAAATTTTTCTGAAAACTTCGTTTTTTGTTTCTCAAATTTCAACTTTTTTCTTGAAATTTGACCTTAATAATCGAAAAATTTTGGGCTTTGAAATCACTTTTATCTTTTAAAATCGAAATGTTGACTTTTTTTTTCTGGAAATTTCTACATTTTTCCTCGAAATTTCGACATTTTTCTCAAATTTTGACTTTTTACTCGAAATATTTCGAAATTTCGACTTATTTCTCGAAATTTCGAAGTTTTTCTCAAATTTCGACTTTTTTCTCGAAATTTTGACCTTAATATAGACATTTTGACATTTTTCTCGAAGTTTCGACTTTAAACTTATTATTTTAACTTTTTTTTTTCAAAATTTCGCCATTTCTCTTAAATTTCGACTTTTTTTCGTAAAATTTCGACTTTTTTCTTGACATTTCGACCTTTTTCGCAAAATTTCGTTTTTTTTCTCTCAAATTTCAACTTTTTTCTCAAAATTTTGACCTTAATATAGAAATTTCGACATTTTTTTGGAAATTTCGACTTTAAAGTAAAGATTTAGACTCTTTTTTCAAAATTTCGACTTTTTTTTCTCAAAATTTCGACTTTTTTCTCGAAATCTTCACTTTTTATCAAATTTTGATTTTTCTCTCGAAATTTCGACGTTTTTCTCAAATATCAACTTTTTTCTTGAAATTTCGACTTTTTTCTCAAATTTAGACTTTTTTCTCAAAATTTCGACTTATTTCTTGACATTTCGACCTTTTTCGCAAAATTTCGTTTTTTTTTCTCTCAAGTTTTAACTTTTTTTTTGAAATTTTGACCTTAATATAGAAATTTCGACATTTATTTGGAAATTTCGACTTTAAAGTCAAAATTTCGACTATTTTTTCGAAATTTCGAGTTTTTTTTTCTCAAAATTTCGACCTTTTTCTCGAAATTCCCACTTTTTACCAAATTATGATTTTTCTCTCGAAATTTCGACGTTTTTCTCAAATATCGACTTTTTTCTCGAAATATCGACTTTTTTCTCAAATTTCGACTTTTTTCTTCAAAATTTCGACTTTTTTCTTGACATTTCGACCCTTTTCGCAAAATTTCGTTTTTTTCCCTCAAATTTTAACTTCTTTTTTGATATTTTGGCTTTAATATAGAAATTTCGATATTTTTTTTTGGAAACTTCGACTTTAAAGTCAAAAATTCGACTTTTTTCTCGAAATCGCCACTTTTTACCAAATTACGAGTTTTTCTCGATATTTCGACGTTTTCCTCAAATATCGACGTTTTTCTGGAAATTTTGACTTTGATATAGAAATTTCGACATTTTTCTCGAAATTTCGACTTTTCAAAATTTCGACTTTTTTTTACAAATTTCGACTTTTTTCTCAAATTTCGACACTTTTTCGGAATTTCGACTTACGTTTTTCTCAAATATTGACTCTTCTCGAAATTTCGAATTTATAAGGTCGAAGTTTCGACTTTTTCTCAAATTTCGACTTTTTTCTCAAATTCCGATTTTTTTCTGGAAATTATTTTGACTTTGTTTTGAAAATTTCAGCTTTTTCGAAATGTTACAAAGGTGTAGAAAAGACATCGATTTAAAAAAATGTTACATTTAGAAATTTCGACTTTTTTTCCCAAACTTCGATTTTAAGCTCGAAATTTCGACTTTTTTCTCGAAATTTCGACTTTTTTCTTAAATTTCGACTTTTTTCTCGAAATTTCGACTTTTTTCTTAAATTTCGACTTTTTTTTTCTCAAAATTTTGACTTTTTTCTTGACATTTCGATCTTTTTCGCAAAATTTCGTTTTTTTTTCAAATTTCAATTTTTTTCTCGAAATGTTGACCTTAATATAGAAATTTCGACACTTTTTTGGAAAATTCGACATTTTTTTGAAAATTTCGACTTTAAAGTCAAAATTTCAACTTTTTTCTCAAAATTTTAAATTTTTTCTCAAATTTCGATTTTTTCTTAAAATTTCGAAATTTTTCTCGAAACTTCGTTTTTTGTTTCTCAAATTTCGACTTTTTTCTTGAAATTTTGACCTTAATATCGAAATTTTTCTCGAAATTTGGACTTTGAACTCACTTTTATCCTTAACATCGAAAATTCGACTTTTCTTCTCGAAATTTCAATTTTTTTCTCAAATTTTGACATTTTTCTCAAATTTTGACTTTTTTCTCGAAATCTTTCGAAATTTCGATTTATTTCTGGAAATTTCGAAGTTTTTCTCAAATTTCGACTTTGTTCTCGAAATTTTGACTTAGTATCGAAATTTCGACATTTTGCTCGAAATTTCGACTTTAAACTCAAGATTTCGACTTTTTTTTCTCAAAATGTCGACATTTTTCTTAAATTTCGACTTTTTTTCTTAAAATTTCGACTTTTTTTTGACATTTCTACCTTTTTCGCAAAATTTCGTTTTTTTCTCTCAAACTTGAACTTTTTTCTCGAAATTTTGACCTTAATATAGAAATTTCGACTTTAAAGTCAAGATTTAGACTTTTTTTTTCGAAATTTCGATTTATTTTTCTCAAAATTTCGACTTTTTTCTCGAAATCTCCACTTTTTACCAAATTTCGATTTTTTTCTCGAAATTTCGACGTTTTTCTACAAATTTGGACTCTTTTCTCAAATTTCTACTTTTTTCTCGGAATTTCGACTTACGTTTTTTTCAAACTTCGAGCTTATAAGGTCGAAGTTTCGACTTTTTCTCAAATTTCGACTTTTTTCTCAAATTTCGATTTTTTTCTCGAAAATTTTGATCTTAATCACGGAATTTCGATTCAGAACTCGAAATTTCGACTTTTTTCTCAAAATTTCAACTTTAATATCGAAATTTTTAAGGAAAAGACCAAAATTTGCTAATTAAAAATAGCAATTATTGGTCGCACCCTACTACCAACTGTCAAGATTGTTGGGAAAGAGGAGTGGTGGGACGTAACTGTCGTCTGCCTAATTTAACCATAGAGTGTGATTTATTATAGAGCGACTTATTCTCGAAATTTCGAGATAAAATTCAGTATCAAAGTCGAAATTCCGAGATTAGTCGAAATTTCGAGAAAAAAAGTCGAAATTTCCAAAAATAATCGACATTTCGAGAAAAAATTTAAAATCTCTTAAAATATTTTTTAAATCAATGTCTATTTTACGCCTTCGTTCAAATGTCGAAATTTCAAAATATATGTATATTTTTTTAATCAAGGCCTTTCTACGCTTTTATAAAATGTGGACTTTGATCTCGAAAGTTCGAATTTTCTCTCGAAAATTTTACTTTAAGCTTGAAATGTCAAGAAAAAAGTCGAAATTTTTGGGTAATAAAAAACTGAATTTACTGAACGTATCCTACTGCTAAGTGTCAATATTAAATTGTAAAAGAGTTGGTGCTTAGAATATAGTCTTATATTCTAAGGGTTGGTGGAGCCTAACTGTTATCTGCCTAACTTAACTATGGAATAAGAAGTTTTGACTTATCTTGAAATCTCGTGAAAAAAAGTTGAAATTTCGAGATTAAAGCCGAAATTTCGACTTTATCTATGAAATTTCCTCAAAAAAAGTCGAAATTTGGAAAATAAAGTAGAAATTTCCACTTTAATCTCGTAATTTCCAGTTTAAATTTTATATTTCTAAATATATTTTTATAAATGGATGCCCTTTCTACTCTTCGTAAAAAACCAAAGATGCACAAATAAAAAACAAAGCAGAAAATAAATATGTATCGGATTTTTCTAATTAGGAATAAATAATTGAAATATAAATATTAGTGTTTAAAATCCAAGAAAAAACTTCCAAAATTAAACTACGCCAATTCATTATCATTCAAATTTTCTTTTATTAGAAATCTTTCTAGAACATACTATATATTTTCCTGAAATGGAAATTCTCATATAAATATACGCGCTCCCCTAGTTCGATTCATTCAGTTTTGTTTCTTGGTCTAAACACTGCTTAACACCTTCAGCGCTGGCTCACATTCGGTGTTGTTGCCCGGGTGATTGCCAGAACGATACCTAACCGTGAATGTTCCAAACATATTCCAGATATGCATTCCAGAATGACACCGACTCTGATTGTGCCAAACATCTCCTAGTATGCTTATCTGATCAGCATGACACTAACTAAAGTGCTGAAGCAACATAAGCCAATCTATAAAGAAAAGACACGCGACTAACCTTGTGCATCACCCGTATCGCTGAAAAATCTTGCATGACAGCACGTTCAGTGCTGATGATGCAGCCAATTTTATCGGGAATCGATACTTTTGCTCACGATTCCGAATAAATCCAAAAATCGATTACTTTAAAAAGGAATCGACATCCCTAGTGTGCAATATCTTTTTTGTTAAATTATTCGTGTAATTTTTAGGACCCAATTTACTTGATTCAGTTTCATACAGTTGGTTAGAAACTCCACTTATTGGTGTTTGTGATTAATTAACGTTATCTTGAATGAATATTTGTCTTTGCTCAGAAAGTTGACATTTTTCGTCAAAGCCCATGATAATTCAAACAACATAAAACTTGATATGAAATTTTATTTCGAAACAATGACAAAAAACTAAACATAATAAACATTTTTTTACAGATTAACATAATACTGATATAATAAAGAAATTTGATAATTTACTCAAAACGACATGTTTATGTGTGCATTTATACCAGACACTTTATTCCGTACATTTCTCTTTGACATAGGTGTCAGCTATCCTGAGAGAAGCTATCGAAGACTTATCTACACAGCTGGGAGCCGGATAGCCTTCTCACGGAGTAGTTGACACTCATGTCAGAGAGATATTATTTTATCTCACAATAAGAGAGAAATAAAGTGTCTAGCAGCCCAAACGCAGGGTAAATTTTTTAATTTACCTACATTTAGGTACATCAATATTATAAGTCCCAATATACTTATTTGTAATAAATAATATACTTGGCTAGTATGAAGTAATTAGAACAACTTTTAATGCAAAACTTCTAATAAACATTGCAACGATCTAAAGATTATTAAATTTTTATTTTATTTGTATACAAATTTTGAATAAAAACTTTAATTTTCAGCCAGGATTTATCCCGGAACAAATCTGGATATTTCTTACACATTTCCTCACACTCCTTTTGCGTCGGAGCCATTTTCCGAAGAACGTGCTCTTTAAAGTAATTTTTCGCGGTCAATTTCTCCTCATAGCTCCACGGAGTCAAAACGCGCGACTTAAATGCTATCGGATCGTTCGCCCTCTCCTCGTCTTTGGTCAATTTGGTGTAAAAATTCACAACGAAAATTTTGATCTTAAGCCAGGACCTATCTTTGTACACTTTAGGGTACAAGCTGCGTAAAATCTCGCATTCTGTTCTAGAGGGGGGTTTTCGGTCGATTATGTGTTGTTTGAAGAATTCTTTGGCGTGCTTTTTTCTCTTTGTCGCTCCAGGGGACTAAAATTCGTTTTTGTCTAAACTTTTTTTTATTTGCCTTGGTTTTGTTGGTGTAGCTGCAATCGGAATCATCATCATCAGTGTTATTGAATGAATTAAAATATTTATTATCTTTATGGTCTGAATCACTGGCTTCCACTTTGAGATTATTTAAGTTATTATTATTACCGACGGTAGTTGCTTCACTAGTTTTGGAGTTGACGCCCCAGCTGAAATTATTATCACTAATTGAATTATCACAAGGCGACTCAAGGGGATATTTTGCTCTAAAAGATTCGTCTTGACTACCACTGGGGCTAATTTCGCGATCAGACAATTTCCTTTTTTTAGTTTTATAATCAATCGCGTTACTCCGGTCACACTCTTGCTTGGTATGAATCTTTACTTTCGTTCTGTTCTGGGGTTATCTCACTCTCGGATACTGATAAGTTCGAGTCGCATCGATAAGGGTCAGAGTCGCATTCGTTGGGAAGTCATATCCGTATCGTTGAGAGTCAGATTGATGGAGGTCGAAGTCATGTCGATAGAAGTCAGGGTCATATCGCTGGAAACTAGAGTCACATCGACGAAAGTCTAAGTCAAGTCGATGGGAGCCAGGGTCATATCGTTGAAAGCTAGAATCACATCGAAGGGAGTCAGGGTTATATTGGTGGAAGCTAGAGTCACATCGGTGGGAGGTAGAGTTACATCGGTGGCCGTCAGAGTTACATCGGTGGCAGTCAGAGTCACATCGATGGGACTCAGCGCCACAACAGGTTTTATTCTCGTCGTCGGATTTCTCTCTATCACTTTTTGGGCTTGGTTTTGAGTTCCCATTGCTTGTTTGATGGCTTTGGGCATTCTCATAGATGCGCCTTGAAGGAGTCATCAACATATTTTGCTGATTCTGTCCTACATCTGATATAATTCTTATTAAGTCTGATTTGTTACCGAAGATATCCAAATTACTTTTCGGTTTATTTTCAATGGATAATATCGTTCAAGGCGCCGTTTTCAGCCCTTTTAATGGCATCACAGACATTTTCAGTATTAACACCTGCGCACTTTGCAGGTAGATTCTAGAATTGTAGTTCGAGTGGTCCGCTCGTTGATGTCTACCATCTTTAGGTCCTGCTTCGGTATGCGACTGTTCAACTTGTCTCTTAACAAGTTGAGATCCTTGAAACGAATCAGATGCACTCTCAACAAACTTCTGTTCTGTTTACTATTCAGTTTTCTGCTTTTATCACTCGTTTGTTTATTTAAGTCGTTTAAATCGTCCCCATAGGATCTACTGCTTTCAAAATTTCTCTCCTTCGGAACGCCTAGCTTTTCACTATCGTGTTTTTCTGAAGGAATCGCCACATTTCTGGTCCATCTGGCTTGCTAGCTTGGATTTCATCCTCATTTGCGTTTTTAATTGCTTTAGCATGACTTATATCACTATCAAAAGATTGAACTCTTCTTTTCTCTGCGCCTGGTCTTACTACCATCGTTTCTCTAATTACCCCCATAAGTAAATCATTTCTTATTAACACGACATTTCCTAGTGTTCTTCCTGTTATTGCGTCTTTCGCAGAGTCAGTTGCTGTTATTGCGCCCTTTCGTGGAGTCATTCTCCGTTTCTGCACCCGCCACCGAGTCATTTTTTAGTTAATGTTCCCTTCACAAAGTCACTTTCTACTACCGCGCCCTTCTCAGAGTCTGTTATATCACCCTTCACTCTTCCAGCTATTGAAGCCCTTTTCTGTTGCTGCCGACAAGAAGTAACCCGTTATTGCGCCTTTCACCGAATCATTGTTTGTTGCTGCGCTCCTCGCCGAGTTATGTTTTGTTGCTGCGCCCTTCGCCGAGTTATGTTTTGTTGCTGTACGCTTCTCAGAGTCTGTTATATCACCCTTCACTCTTCCAGCTAGTGAGCCCTTTTCTGTTGCTGCCCCTTTCACCGAATCATTTTTTGTTGCTGCGCCCTTCGCCGAGTTATGTTTTGTTGTTGCGCCCTTCGCCGAATCATGTTTTGTTCCTGCGCGCTTCACAGAGTCACCTTCTGCTGCGCCCCTCATCGAATCATTCTTTGTTGCTGCGTCCTTCGCCGAAGTTATGTGTTGTTGCTGCGCCCTTCGCCGAGTAATGTTTTGTTGCTGCGCCCTTCACAGAGTCACCTCCTCTTGCGTTCTCCATCGAATCATTTTTGGTTGCTGCGCCCTTCACCGAGTCGCGTTTTGTTGCTGTGGGCTTCACAGAGTCACCTCCTGTTACGCCCTGCATCGAACCATTTTTTGTTGCTGCGCCCTTCACAGAGTCATGTTTTGTTGCTGCGCGCTTCACAGAGTCAACTTCTGCTGCGCCCCTCATCGAATCATTCTTTGGTGCTGCGTCCTTCGCCGAGTTATGTGTTGTTGCTGCGCCCTTCGCCGAGTCATGTTTTGTTGCTGCGCGCTTCACAGAGTTACCTCCTCTTGCGTTCTCCATCGAATCATTTTTGGTTGCTGCGCCCTTCACCGAGTCATGTTTTGTTGCTGTGGGCGTCACAGAGTCACTTCCTGTTACGCCCTCCATCGAATCATTTTTTGTTGCTGCGCCCTTCATCGAGTCACGTTTTGTTGCCGAGAGCTTCACAGAGTCGCCTTCTGTTGAGCCCTCCATCGAATTAGTTGACGTTGCTCCGCCATTCGCCGAGCAATTTCCTGTTACTGCGCCTTTTATCGAGTAATTTCCTGTTACTGCGCCTTTTATCGAGTAATTTCCTGTTGCTGCGCCCTCCACCGAGCAATTTCCTGTTACTACGCTTTTCACAGAGACATTCCCCGTTATCTGTAAAGAGCGATCGTGTGTGGTCCTCGATTCACCAGAGGACGTCTCGCCGGAAGTGTGAAGTAGAATCAAGGGATAGTTTCCCTTTTTTATATTCCGCATTAATTAAGGCAGGTTTGGGGGGTGCATCAATTCTACTCTTTTTAACGCTCGACTTGTTAAGCGTTCTGATAAACTTTCGATTCGTTTCGGTAACATTGGGCGCTTTCAAACGTCGACACTCTTCGTTAATTTTGCTAATGATCGCATCAGGTGATTGTGAACGACGCGATTCAGTCAAAACCATCGTGTCAGGTAATCGAGAGCAATGCGACTCGTTTACCGAGTCAGGTTTCTGAGCATTGCGTGTATAGCTGATATATGAGGTGCTTGAGGCGCCATCTACTTCTGATTGAAAAGCAAAAGACTGATTGTCACAGTTTGTATAATCGCATGACAATAGATCAATGTCGGATAATAGGTTATTCAGTTCAAGAGTTATGGAGTCGAATGATGAATCACTTACCGTCTTAAAGAAATTGCCAAACGATCGAGTATTAAAAACTAAATCGTTTTCAAGACTGTTTGCAGGGTGATTGTGCAACTCTTTATTAGTTTGATGATCTGGACTTGCTACATTTTCAATACTTTTTACTTTATTTTCAGACCAGAACTCGAATCCGATTTTAAAGAGTCATTTGATGAGTCACTACTGTCGCTATAACTTAAATCACTTTCCAAGAGAGATAATTCGGTATCGTTCTCTCTATTATGTCGCGCTTTGTGGTCCTTGAAGGATTTTGAAACAGATATCGCGCTGCTCCTTTTACAGACATCAACATCATAACTCAGAATTACTTCCGATTGATTCACCGTCACTATCGTATTGACATCCTGGATCACATCTGCTCAACACTTCAGTTTTGGATTCTCGGTTCAAATCCGGAAGCCTCTTATCGTTTTCATCACCAACATTGGTATCTTTACTATTCAGAGAAATGTCGTGTTCATTAGGCGATTCTCCACTTTTGGCGGTAGAACGTGAACATAATATTTTGTTATTTAATTTGTTTAGAATGCATTCACGACTCTTTGGTTTTTTCGCATTTTTATCCAAAGGGGCGATTGCTAAATTTGATTTCTTTTGTGCGATGCTCGGGTTTGTCGTAATTTGGACCAAAGGGGACATTTCTGAATTTAATTGCTTTTGAGCGACGTTCGGTTTTTTCGTAATGTTAACCAAAGGGGTGATTTCTGAATTGAACTGCTTTTGGGCGCCGCTTGGTTTTTTCTTAATTTTAACTAAAGGGGTCATTTCTGAATTTAATTGCTACGGTTCTTTCGTAATTTTAACCGAAGGGAAGATTTCTGAATTTAATTGCTTTTGTGGGTCGCTTGGTTTTTTTGCAATTTTAACCAAAGGAGGGATTTCTGAATTCAATTCCTTCTGTGAGATGCTTGGGTTTTTCGTAATTTTAACCAAAGGGGAGATTTCTGAATTTAATTGCTTTTGTGGGTCGCTTGGTGTTTTCGTAATTTTAACCAACGGGGGGATTTCTGAATTTAATTCCTTTTGTGTAATACTCTGTTTACCCAGACTACTTATATCGTCGTCACGTAGATTACTTTTAAACGCATTACTGGACTTTTGACTCCGCCATATATTATCTATTTGATTTCCTGTCCCCTGGCTTTGCGTAGATCTATTGCACACGTTTGACATCACTTCAGATAGATGGCTCCTTGACTTGTCACTTAGCACCAAACTTCCACTACCTTCCCTACTATTACACGAAGGCGAATCCCTACAAACCTCAGTTTCTGGGGCGCTACCCGGCCAAATAACTCGATCACCAATCGATTTGTTTTCACGAAGGCCATTGTGACTGGAACCAAGATCGCGATCGGAATCGAGCTCCCGATCGAAATTTGTCCCTGGGTTTGACTCAAGATCGGGTTCCGAGGAAAGGTCGGTGTCCGAATCGAAGCTGTCAGGGATTTTAGGGCGGGAAATCTGCTGGTAGGCGACGAACGGGATTTTTCTCTATCAAGATCATCAACTTCGTTATTCTAATGATATGGTCAAGTTGACTGACAGACTCGTTTTTGTTGACATTACCAGTAAATATTATATACTGAGTGAGTGTATCCAGTTCGTCCGTTGAAAGATTCAGTACCTCGATCAGTACAGCTACGTATTTTCTATACTTTTTCGATAAGATATCCCCCGCATGTTCCAAGTTAGCTTCCGTGGCAAACTGCGCGAAGAGTGTGACCCCAAGTGGCAGCTGACTATTCCCGCCGCTGAATAACAAGTCATCATTTTTGTCAACGAATTTGGAACGATGCTTTAGCAAAATATCGATGTGGCGCTCGAGTTGAGAACATATGGCGATGGTTTCGCCTTCTACAATGATGCGTTTGTCTTTTCGCTTTAAAATCTTCTCTGTGATTGTTAACTTTTGCTTCGGTTACCTCAATTGGGTTTCTGTAGGCGCTGACCAACATTTTTTCAACGTTGACTGGATGCGATATAAAAATTGTACAGTATAGCGATTTTATTAAACTCGCGTAAGCTTGATAGTCACAACTGTCAGTATTTAACGCCAAGATGGCCTCACAACTTTTCTTAAAAAGATGCTGTTTCAATAACTGTAAATCTGTCGCAAGAGAAGTCAGGGAAACTTTACTCACTTTACTCGTATTTAGGTCAGTCATGTTATCTATTCTCATTTTTCCTGTGTAAATATTCTGGATAAAAACTTTGATTTTCAACCAACTCTTGTTGCAGAATAAATGAGGATAATCCTTAATAAGTTGGGCGCATTCACCTGTCTTGGGGGCCCTCTTATATTTGATGTGTTCTTTAAAAAAAGTTTATAGGCCACCTTCTTCTGCTCAGCCGTCCACCTCTGTCTAAAGTAGTTTACTTTTGTGGATTTCACAATATAACTTTTTTTTCCAGTTTTCCTGCGCCCGTTCTTTTTTTCATAATTTATAATCTTCCTGACTATTTCATAAGGTTTACTTGTACAGTGAAAAAAAGTTGCAACATCTTTCATTTCGTTTTCGTTCATAGTTTGCATCTCAAACAGTATCGCCCTAGCGTATTTGAATTCTTTTGCTAAGATCAAATTAAGATATTCACCTCCACTACTCCGGTGATTGTTCTTGAGAACCTTTCGAAACAAACCATGTAACAAAGTCTCAGGTTTGGCAAAGAGAAACTTATTGTCAACTGGAACAAAATTCGAGCGATATTTTTCTAACAAACTTAAATGCTTCTGAGCAGTTTCACAGAAAAATATCGACTCGAACGCCATATCACGATTTCTCACTTGCACATAAGACACTTCCTTTGCTAATATATTCTGTATCGTGCTCACAGCTCCACTCAGACTATTCTGGTGTATTGGTAAAGCTTCCAAAACTTCACAACTTACAGGATTAGAAAGAAAAACTCGAATAAAAACAGTTTCCTGTAACGTTACAAAAGCCCTGCTGATTCATCGGATTTCCCTCGAGCTCCGCAATCGCTTTCGCGGCCAGTTTTATCAATGGTGTCCCTCATTAACCTAATATCTTCCGCCAAGTTCTTCAATGGTAACCTATCATTGATGCTTCCTATATTCCAGTGAAACTGTGAGCAAAGATTCCATGGAAGTCTTAGTCGGGTCCGTTCTTTGGATAATTTCGCAGCAGAATTTCAGCGACGATCTCAAGCTGGACGACCATTGATTCAAAATTTTCGATGCCCTAACTATCGACCGGAAAAATCGGGGTTGTAGGGCGCTTTGTAAATCGGTAACGTGGGGTTCCAACTTTCTCAATTCTACGAGCAGCTTCGCCAATTCGCGCATACGCTTTGTTGTATAGAAAAGGCAGAACTTGGTACTGCTAGCCTTCTTGAAGAATTCCACGCCAAAAGTGCATATGAGTAGATCCCTTGTAATTTCAAAGGTTAATAGGTCGGTTTTCATCCTGGCAAAAAGTTGTTTCTTTATGTCATCGTCTGCTTTGACCTGCATTACGATTTCTTGATTTTTCAGCTGGAACAATGTAATTTATGTTAGGATATTTAAGATTGATCGATTAGACTCGAGTCATGTTGGCAAATGAGACCCTTATAAATCAAAAAGAGTCAAAGACGCTGTATTGATTTATACTGAAACCCACTTTTTTTTCGAAATTCCGACTTTCTCTGGAAATTCGTATTTTCTTCAAAATTTGTATTTTCTGAAAATTTCGATTTCTACTGCTTTTTTCTACCTAAAAGACACATTTTGGGAAGAGGTTCCATAAAAAAAAAACCTGACTTTTAGGACGAAATTTCGGAAAAAATCAATATTTTTATAAACAAATTTTGCTAAACATTTTTTATATCCAAATCCATTCTAGGTCTTGATAGACAAGGTTTATATTTATTCTACAGCTTCACAGACTGCAAAGTTCAGGAATGAATATTAAACAATTTTCCTCCTTTTGATTTAGGTATTTACAGATGAAAGCCGCAACGTATGAATAATAATAAATTTCATAAACATTACATTTGTAATTAATGACATTTTCACTTACCCCTTCAAGTCCTATACAAGTTTTTCGGCAGTGTTTGGACATTTGCTTAGACGAATAGAACCCTTGGCAATTGAAGCATGGCAGCACTAAGTTCTTATGACTCGAAAGAGAATTTTCTTGAATTTTCTTCGCAAAATTACCTTTATTCCTCAAAATCTTCAGCAATTTATTCCGCTCCATCGACTTGGGTTTCAATGATAATATTTTCTTGACAGCCGATTCCCTAGAGTGTTTTCTTCTCAGATGACGCGGAAAATGACATACATTTTGATTACAATACAAGCAGATAACTTGAGATTTTTTGTTATTTTTGGTGTTTCCACATTTGTTTGCATCTGAAATAGACAAAATTAGTAATAATTATTGACCGATGAAATTGGAGTACCATTAGTTAATGACTCCAGTAGCTGAAGATGTCTATTGGTTTTAAGTGAGACAGGATTTTCTACATCTGAAGAGAGGGATTCATCACTTTCATCCTTGATCATCAATCTGTAAAAAAAATCAGGGACTTACTTAAAATTAAAACTTTAGGGGAAAAAATTAGAGCTTAAACTATAAATAAATCAGGAACTTGCGTATTTAAAATCGAAGTTTTAAGGAAAAAAAATTCGAACTTTATCTAACATTTTTAGAATAAAGTTGAATTTTGACGAAGAAAATCGAAAAAATTGAAATCTCAAATTTAAAAAAAAAGAAGTTGATGATGCTGATAAAAAAATCAACAGTTGTACATTTGAATTCACTTCAGTTTAGTTACCAAATCTCATTAAATAAAAAAATCTCATTCAATACTATAAGTCAAAAATTGAAATACAGAACTTGTCCCCTGAAACCAAGAAAGATTAAAAAACACAACAAAGGTTCCTCTAACGCGTTTCGACAGCCAAGCTGTCATCTTGAGAGAGAAACTACAGTTTCTCTCTGAAGAAACGCGTTAGAGCAACCTTTGTTGTGTTTCCTAATCTTTCTTGGTTTCAGGGGACAAGTTCTGTATTTCAGTTTTTGAAGATAACCAAGGACCAGTCCGTTCCATCAAACTATAAGTCAAATCCACTCGCTCTGTTCAAATAAAAAAGCCATCAAATGTGTTGTGATTTTCTTTTAAAGAGGACGTAACGAAAAAGACAAGTTGTTACTTAGTGATTGTTTTGGTCTATTTGATTCTGCCAACTTATTGTGTCTAGTAGATGCAAAAACTGTAAATTTACTTACTCTTCTGATTCTATTATTTCATTCTTGACAGGAGTTGTTAATTTTTCTTCCTCACATTTCTCTGTAACGTCTGTATCACAATCAGATTCTTCCTTTATGTTTCTGTTTTGTACAGGAGTCAGTTCTGTATACACAGCATTTTGATCATCAGGAATATTTATGACATCAGAAATTTGTTGACTTATTATTGATGGCTGTATAAATTCTTCGTAGTCTAATATATTTTCCATTTTTTTTTTTCGCATGAAATAACGTTACATTTTAAAAATAATATTACTTTCACAATACCCACACGACAATTCTTTTGCAATATTCTTCCATACTAAAAATCAACTACTCAAATCACTTAAATTTGCTGTGAAATACATAATTTTATTTTTAAAACAAACTTCGCGAAATCTAAAAAATATAAACATAACCTAATCAGGTTAACTTATAACCACAGAACAAACATATGAAAGACTTCGACGTTACGTTAAAAATTCTTGACTTCAAATTCCAAGGCGACTACTTGCCAAGGGATGATAAATCAGAGGTCATAGAATAGACTACAAAAAAGTGACGTCGTTGCCGCCATCTTTGTTGAGATGCGTTACGAGTTTGTATTTCGAATAAAATGCCATTTCGCGTTGATTGAATACATATATTTAAACAGCGCATTTCGTAAGGTTTTAGTTGATTTATTTCTAAAAATGACACCATTTATTTGACTCATCAAATACTTATATTCCAATTTTCTTCTGATTAAAACAATTACACGAATTTTTACCACACTAGACATATTCACAGCCACTAGGCATATTCTCAGCTACTAGGCACATCCACAGTTTCCTGTTATTATGTTGTATTTATTTTCACGAAAATGTTTTGCCTTTCTGCTATATATTAATTTTCGATGAAATTTAAAAGTAAACTAAAGTTATGTTACTTTGTTACAATCTTTGACTATACATTATCTAAGGTTACAACCTAATTTAAAGCTTTAAAGTTATTTTTTCTGTTGAATTTGTTTTTTAAACGATTTTCATTTCGAGTATTTTGTCAATTTCGAGTTTGAATTTTCTTTCGTGTTAAAACTCGAAATTTTTTCATTTCGTGTTCTCGAAATTTGAACTTTTGTTCAAAAAAGTGCAGGCTTAGTATTTTAAAAGTCAAGTTTTCGGAATTTTTTATGCGTATAAATTTTTAATTTGAAATTGTGAGTAAAAATATCGAAAGTTCGAAAAGGAACTTTCGATTTTAATCTCGAAATTTTGACTTTAAACTCGAATTTCGATTTTAATATCAATATTTCAAGTAGCAGTAGTACTAGTAGAAGACGTCATTCACGGGGTACTAGGCAGAAAAAGCTTTTTCGGGAAATTCCTAGATTAAAGTCCAGGTTTCAATTTTAATGTCGAAATTTTTACTTTAAACTTGAATTTCGATTTTAATCTCAAAATTTCAAATAGCAGTAGTACTAGTAGAGGACGTCATTCACGGGATACTACGGAAAAAAAGCTTTTTCAGAAAATTCCGAGATTAAACTTCAGATTTCAATTTTAATTTAGAAATTTTTATTTTAAACTCAAATTTCGATTTTAATCTCAAAATTTCAAAATTAAAATCGAAATTCAACTTTAAAGTCAAAATTTCGGGATTAAAGTTTGGACTTTAAAATCGGAATTTCGCGAAAAAACTTTCCCTGCGTAGTATCCGACGAATGAGGCCCCCTGCCAGAGCGATTACAACTACAGTCTACTCCCGCTAAAGTTGCGCCCGTTAAAGTTGTCCGCTCGTTAAAGTTGACAAGATACGATCGCTGAAGTTCCGCAGATATTACCCCACTCTATTTTCGAACAATGAATTAGACTTTCGAGTTTTAGCGCCATTTTTGAATAACCCACTCAACCGCGTAAGGAGCAATTAAACAAATATATTTTTCGACAATGGTAGGGATAATGGAAAGTAGCAACTTTAACGGTCGATCCAGTCCGGTGAGCGCAACTTTAGCGGAAATCTACTGTATACAGGAATTTGAGGTTGTCGCCTCGGAAAACACGTCAATCTTAAAACACGTATTTGTCACGACTCGTTCATTCATTATCTCTGTTTTAATGTGTTACATCAGCATAACCAAAATCCAAATCCAACAAATGTTATTGTTTTCAATTTTGTCAAAGTTGACACCGAACGCATCTCTTTTGGATTCTAAAAGTTCTATGCTCAACGCTAAAAAGTTCTACTAAAATATTACTCTGTGTACTAAAATCATAGAAATATTTTATATGTCTATAACCCAAAATTTACTTCTTGTTGTCAGGACGTGCTTGTATTGTTTCTTAATTATAAGTATAAATTAATTAGTCTCATCGGTAAGTATGAAATTACTCGCACACATTTTCCATAATTACAATTGTTATAGCATAATTTTATTGTGTTTGAATATGCACAATTTACATGTATCTATTAAAAGTGTTTTGTTTTGAAACGCATTCGTAAATTATTAACATGGTTTTGTTCTCCTCTCTGTGTTGTTACCAATTAGATGACTCGTATTAATTAAAACGCTTGATCTGCAATTAAATATAATTCAATAATTACAAAGGGCATATAGAAAATATTTCGATGGCGAAACTTATGACAGTTGTAGTTATGGCGCCATGTTAATATCATAGTGCAAAGTGCATTGTGGTGCAAAGTACGTTTAGTTTGTCACGCATACGCCGTCACTTTCTGTTCTAAATTTGTGTTTTCAAGTTTTCGGATCATCTAAATATGAATAGCAAAATTGTGTCGTATCATTAAGTTTTAAATCACAGCAGCGGTAAATTGGTTTCACCGGTTTTGGGTAATTAGTCCATAATCGCAAACAATATGGTTATGTATCGTGTGTACAAAAAGTTTTCTAATCTAGTGTGCTGCTGTCATTTTTTGTCATGCCGGCTTCACTCTCGTGCAGCGAAATAGCGCGAACGCGAGTGTGGAGGCCTTCGCGTCTGCGTAGTTCTCCGTTCGAAGTCGGTTTTTTGGTTCGCGTCAAAGGATTCGCGGGACTTTCGGAAGGCGCGAGCGCGAATGCATCCACACTGGCGGCGTGAATTTAGTCACAGTTTTAAAGTCGTTTCTGTTGATTATTGTGTAGTTTCAGAGCGGACGATTTGCTTTTTTTCTTTATTTGGTGTTTATTTGTAATATACAGATAATTATAATATGCTATAGCGCAGTGGCGGCTAGTGCTAAAAAAAATTGGAGGTTGCAAAGAAACATCTGCAAAAAATGGGCCGAAATTATATTTACTGTTAAAGTTTTATTTATTTACAACAAAAACTAACTTATTATAAGGAGAAGTCCATACGACGATATTTATCTGTTGGAATTTTATCGATAACTCTGAAATCAAAAAGTCGGATATTCTTGGTCAATACGTTATGGTTTGCAGTGCTACGTGCAACCCAATGCTGCTTATGGGCGCGTATTCAAACCAAAAAAAAAATATTAGCTAACGCGCAGATGCGTACATGTAACATAAGGTTTGCAATCTAGCGTGCAAACCAAATAACATTATATCTATCAAACAGGAACGAACCAGGGAAATTTGATACAGTCGCTAGTTTGTTTGGTTGTTTGGTAATGGCAGATGCGTTATTTATTATGACAATGAACAAAAATTACTTTGTGCTTATCCCAGCCTTTGTTTTTTTTTGGCGGTTGTGCAAACCTGCAAACCTTAGCACCAGCCGCCACTGCTATAGCGCAAAGCGCAGCGGCAGCAGCAGTGGCTACCTTTGTGTCCATTTCTCTTGAAAGCGCGAACTACACTGCGAAGTTTGCGAGTGCATAGAGACCCGTTTTCCGTGCAAAAATCGCGCGTGAATTCACGCAGCGATTCGCGCGCGAGTGTGGAACCGGCATCATATTTACGAATGTTCCTTACTTGATCGACAGACAGGTAAACAAACATGACCTTAAAAAAATATTTCACTGATTTGATGTTACAGTGGAAAACAAATCTTTTATAATTGAATCTTACTTTCAAAAAGCTCAAAAAAACAATAGTGAATGGACCTCTATTGCTGATAGTACTACAGAATTTTTATGTCAATGGAGGTACTTTGAAATTGAAAAGTTTTTACGTATTCTGGGTTTTTACCCAAAAATTTTACTTTATTCTGGACATTTCAACTATTTTCTCAAAATTTCAGTGCAAAACTCGAATACGTGTTTTTCTCAATTACACTACCTTTTAAAATTTCCGCTTTTTTCAGAATTTCCCCCTTTTCCAAAATTTCGGTTTATCCCAAATTTCGACTTTTTCCCAAAATTTTGATTTTTAAAATTTTTACATTGAAAAGTTTTACTGTTTTTCGAAATTTCCCCTCGAAAGTTTAACTTGGTTTCTGTTTTCTTTCGAAAAGTTTTAATTTTTTGAAAATTGCCTCTTCAAAATGTTAACACATAAACAGCGCGACTGAATTAATCGTTTGAAACAAGTCGAACATTAACAACCATTTGCGAAACAAACGCATTTTACTATGTACAGTAGACTCCTCAGAGACTAAATAGACTGAACATTTTAATGCTGTCTCATGCGTTCAGTTGAAGCTAAAATGCGGGGTAGTGGGAAGCTGCATCCCACTACTCTTGGACATGGCCGGATTAAGTTAAATTTATAAATACGAAACTCGCCGCGTAACGGTTCTAACGATTTAGATGAAACTTTAGAATTAGGGGCTTTTGGACCAATAGGATAATTTTTACAAGTGCTTTTTGGTAAAAGTTCAGGAGAACTATTTTCAAAGACATCTTGGTTTAATAGTAAAATAATTTTCTTTCAATACGCGACGCCTGTGTACAATATTGTTAAGCCGGTGGTGTAAACACGTCATGATTGCAGTGAAATGGCGGCGCGCGCACGCCGATAATTGAATATTTATATATTTCATTTTTACCTACCCAAAGAATGAAACTCTTGATTTTCCTTCACTAATGTGTTCACTGAGGTTTCAACAATGATCCACAATACACTTCCCCATATTTTCAGGCCGTTTTCTAAAAAAAACCCCGATGTTATGTTCGCAACGGTCTGTCAAATAATGAGAGTGCTGGGTTGAGCTAGGCTTCCGCCAGGCTTTCAACTGGCTTCACTGCTTACCGTCTTACGTTCAGTCTATTTAGTCTCTGAGACTCCCGCTAAAGTTGCGCTCATCGGACTGGATCGACCGTTAAAGTTGTTACTCCCCTACCATCCGCACCGTTGTCGAAAAATGTATATGTTTTATTGGTCTTTATGCGGTTGAGTGGGTTATTCAAAAGTGGCGCTAAAACTCTGAAGTCTAATTCGTCGTTAGAAAATTAGAGAGGGAGAATATTCGCGCAACTATAGCGATCGTATCTTGTCAACTTTAACGAGCGGACAACTTTAACGGGCGCAACTTTAGCGGGAGTCGACTGTTTTATATTTTATTTCTGTAGGATCTAATTATTTTAATTTTTTTAGCTACAACTGAACGTTAGTGAACGTTTTGAAAACTACCCAACCTTTTAGAAACATGTCTGACGAAGAAACAACTGATAATGTGCTCTGTTGGCATAATGGAGACAATAACTGGAATTATGACGCTACAAAACTAAATGTAAAAGGT
The DNA here is from genome assembly GCA_028583605.1 of Dastarcus helophoroides. Lineage (NCBI taxonomy): Eukaryota > Metazoa > Arthropoda > Insecta > Coleoptera > Bothrideridae > Dastarcus > Dastarcus helophoroides. The sequence goes on from CM053334.1 coordinate 21,118,059, forward strand.
GTACCACACTTAATCTCGCTTCTAAAAGACACCAAAATCGAGTGCTTGTTCGTTATGAGGATTGATATAAAAGGGATTAAGCATCTTTCGGAAGTATTGAAAAGTAACACTGCAATCAAAGAATTGAGAATTGAGGAAAGCTACGTTGGAGACCAAGGGGCCCGCTATCTAGCTGAAGCTTTGAAATATACCGAAATCGATACGCTTTGTCTAGAATACGCCAATATTGGGGATGAGGGTGCCAAATGCTTAGCTCAACAATTCAAAGAAAGTAAAGTTATTGATATCAGTCTTGGATCTAACGATATAGGAGATGCTGGGTTAGAATATTTAGCGGACGCTTGGAACGAGGGCAAAATTGTTAAGCTCCGTTTAAATGACAATAACATTACAACAAACTCCTCGCAAATCATAGCTGGAATGTTTGGACTTGACTCGTGGCGTGATCTTTTAGTGATGGTGAGAGATTCCGAAGATGACAGAAAATTTATAAATGTTATGCAAACGAAATCGGGGTACCCTACAATAGAGATAGATCAGCGTAGATTTAGTCGCACTCTTGCTGAATTTGTAAGCAAAACTTTTAATGAAATCGGGTTGAATCTTGCCTATTTAAAAAATATATTAAAGGAAGATATCGACTTGTTTAAACAGGCTATAAAAGGAACCACAATCAAAGAACTTTTCGTTCGCATCTTATTTAAAGATTACAACTTATTAGAGCATTTAACGGAGATGGTTGGAAATCATCATATTTATAAATTTAGCCTAAGCGGGTTACCTAACGAAGTTTGTAATTTTCCAAGTTTCTTGAAGAAGCAGGTTTCTCATTTAGAGATAAAGTATTTGCGTAACTTGGATAAATTCTGCGACATTATTCAATTTAGCAACATAAGATACTTATCCATTTTGGGCAGCTCAATAGTAGATAGTTCATTTGCGTCGCTGGCTAGCGTCCTTAAACATACAAAGATAGTAAAACTTGAATTAGATCACTTTGTGAATTCACCAAATTTTCGCATTTTGGTCGATGGTTTAAAAAATACCCAAATCACGCATCTTAAATTGTCTACAGTTTTAACAAAAGACGACGCGGATTACTTTGCTGGTATTATTAATGATACTCAATTGGTATCTATCGATTTTAACGAGGAAGGTATTGTATATAAGCCAAATATGATGGCCAATTTGTCTAAAAACAAGGGTACTGCTGATCAGATATGTTCAGCATTTGATAGTTTGGTAACTTTAGATCACAGTAATGATATGTTGGAATTAAGGCTTTCAGATTGCGATTCATTGGATCGGTATGTGACTTTTGTTCAAACATTATGGAATAATCCAAATGTTAGAGCTCACATTATATATGATCGATTGGAAATAGCTGAAAAAGTAGATCTATTTGTGATTAACATACAAGATCGCTTCAATACATTTATAAATAATAATATACAATATTTTGCTGAAAAATACGAGCAGTTTAATTTTATAAATCTAATAAAAGAATTCGATATGGCCAACTTAAGGGATATTGTGCGAAATCTGCTGTTACACAGAATTTTATTCTATGTAGATGAATTTTATGAGATACTACATCCAATTGTGTATACAACGTTGTTTAAATATGAGTTACCGTTATATAATGAACAAATGGAACCTAATAAAAAATACGATATAATAAAGTACTACAAAGAACATCCTACAATCGATGGTGCTGAGGATTTACTAAAACTGTTATAAAAATGGTTTATACGTTCTTATTTGTTTGTTTTTTTAGAGTATACGTTCTGTTTTATCGACTTTGTCAACTCTTTAATATGTTTGTTTTATTTTATACAGTTTATAACCTAAAAAATATATTTTTGTACTGCGCAGTTTTAAAATAAATATTTATTGTGATACTTTTAGTTTAGTTTTTATTACCAGTTATAAACTTAGGACACAAATATGTGTTCTAAAATTTGTGCCCAAAATTTACAGCCTACTACTTTGACAATATACTATTAGTAATCCCGTGTTCGCGTGTAACATCTGCCAATAGAAATTTGAGTCTCGCCTTCGAATCTACAAATGGGAAACGTTTTTGAGGATTACCAATGGGAAATTCCATTTGCTTGCCAAAATTTAAGGAGCTATCTCCTACACTAGGTGGAAACTGCAAGACAACTGCATGTCGAAATGGAAGGTTCAGTTTAACGGACGAAACTTCGTCCATTAAACTGACCTTACTAGGTCATCTAAGCCCCTCTTCTAGCTTACGACCATTCTTTCTCTAACTTTCTTAAAGGGTGAAATCACTATATTTTCTGTAAGTTTTCATTTAGAAATGTCTAACTTTTCCTGTAAATCATAACTGTTCTATAAAAATCTAGAGTTTTCCTTCTTTAAACAACTGTACAATTGACAGTATTTCTCTCAAATTTTTCGTTTTTTGAAATTCGTTCGAAATTTTGATCTAGATTTATTGGGTTTTGTTTTAAATATTGGTTTTTGTTTGTTTTGTTTTAAATGTAGGTTTTTTGCAATTTCGGTTTTAAATTCGACAATTTCTTCAACAAATTTAAGGTTTTTTTTAAACGTAGTGAAAGGTGCGACTCACAATTTTAAAAAATATGTATATTCTTAAAATGACGCTGGTTGCAAGTAGCAAGGGTAACATTTTTTTTAAAGCCTTGGAGTTTAAACTTCCAATTATCATATTTTTTCCTCAAAAATTGAAACTAAAAATTTAAATTTTTTTAGGGATTTTTACTTCGTTTCCTCCTTTAACGTTGACGTTTCAAAGTGTTTTCTATTTTTTTTTTAATTTTCTATTTTCTAATTTTCCCCTTAAACTGAACATTTTCACTTGGGAAATTTTCAGTTTTTAAATAAGTTTTAATTCTAATTTTCTATATACATTTATAAGAAATTTGTTTTTTTCACATATTTTGGAAATGTTGGCCTTAAATTATATTGATTTTGATTTTTTTAGTTTTGGGTTTATATACGTTCAATTTATATATTTTTTAAATTTTCAAGGTACCCAAAATTTCGGTTTTATCATGAAATCATTCTCGAAATTTCCAAGTTGAAACTTTTCTCCTTTTGAAGAGATGTTTAGTGCAGGGGTTGGCAAACCCCAGGTCGCGAGCCGCATGCGGCTCTTTTAAAAGATAATTGTGGCTCTTTAAATTCTTCTAAAAAGCTTGAATGGACAGACACTCAAAAAATGAGTACTCATTAAACAAGTAACCTACAGAAGTGAAATTTCCAAAAATACTTTTCTTGGAATTTTTACGTTTTGCTAAAATTTCAAGAAGTATTTTTCCGAAATTTTTGCTTAATTTGTATTAACATTTTGGAAAAATACATGAAATTTAGAATTTCTATAAAAAGACCAGTTTGGGAAGTTGAAATTTGTAAAAAATATTTTTCTCATGAGTTTTATTTTTTTATTTGTAAATTTTCTACAGCTTTGTAAAATAAAAAAAAAAGTTGAATTACTTTTGTGAGAAAAAAATCTAAATCTACAGAAACAGCAAATATCGAAATAAAAGCTGAAATTTCCATGAAAAGTCAAATTTTCAGAAAAAGGAAGAGATTTCGAAAAAATTGAGAAAAAGAGATTTCACAAAAATTGAGAAAAGAGATTTCGCAAAAATTGAGAAAAAGAAAAAGGAAAAATAGATAAAAGTAATAATCAGGTTTTAACAATAGTTTTGCACAATTTTTTATAAAGTAGGCAAAGAAAACTATTCTATGGTGCCTAGTCCACAATAGTGTTGTCAAAATTGACGCTCCGTTCGAAAGCATTCATCCTAATACTTTTAAAAGAACTCGAAAGCTCATCACGCGGGTAGAATGGACGAAGATAAGAAAATGTTCATTTGCCAAAATTATTCCTCTGATAATAAACGCGAAGTTAATGAGAACATTTCAACAACAAAATTTGCTTCAATAGTGGGCAGTACTAGATGTTGCTTAAATGAAAACTTAAGCCAGACGCCGGACATACAAGTAAAAATCGAAAAAACTGATGAAGATTTGGAATGTGGGGTTGATGATAACAAATTAGAAAAAGGTGTTAATTTTCTAATTGATCAAAGAAATGAATTCGCCGTTTCCCTTGATAACATTTTAAAAGTTGAAGAAATAAAACAAGAGTAAGTGTTACATCTGTATTGAAGGATAAGTTACCCTATTTGTCTGGTATACGAAGCAGATTCTATTTTTTCAAAGTATAACATTGATAAAAATAAATGATGGTTATTTTTCAAAAGTTTGATAGCTTCTACCCTTGATAGAATCTTCGAAAATGCATCATTGAGAGGAGCTCCTCAAGCTTAAACAAATTTTATCTAAAAGATCTCTAATAAAAGAATATGTACGTCTGCAGTTCTACAAAAAAAAATTCATATAATATTGTCATTATGACATTTTAATTTGGAAGATTTCAAATCAATGTTGTTAAAAGTTACTACTGGCACTTTGATCTGCATCAAATCCTGTAGGATTAAAACATTGAATTACAAATCTTGTCCCCTGAAACCAAGCAAGATTAACGCAGGGGTCGGCAAACTTTTAAACCGAAAGAGCCAGCCCCAATAACAAAAATGATATCGTGGATTTCAAAAAGCCACACATTTTTATTTCTGATTTTACATATTATTTCAAAATTAAATCAGATATATCAGACAAAATATGGGACAGAGAGAGACCCCCCTTACTCATGTAGTCAAACGAAAATATATTCAGCCCAAAAGTTTTTTATGTCTCAAAATTTGGACCTTTACTCCAAAATCTGCCTTTTTCTCCGCAATTGGACTTTTTTAACCCTTCTCTATTAGTCTTCTTTTTTAATATCGATTTTGTTCCTAAAATTAAACTTTTACCACAAATCTTGCATTCTTTTCAAAACTCGACAATTTGTGAAAATGTTTTAGCTTCTTCTAATTCGACTTACTGGAAGATTTGACTTATTTCTTCTTACTGCTATTTACTTCTACTTTTTTTTAATATCGATTTTGTTCCTAAAATTAAACTTTTACACCAAATCTTGCATTCTTTTCAAAACTCGACAATTTGTAAAAATGTTTTAGCTTCTTCTAATTCGACTTACTGGAAGATTTGACTTATTTCTTCCTACTGCTATTTACTTACTTCTACTTTTTTTTAATATCGATTTTGTTCCTAAAATTAAACTTTTACACCAAATCTTGCATTCTTTTCAAAACTCGACAATTTGTGAAAATGTTTACCTTTTTCTAATTCGACTTACTGGAAGATTTGACTTATTTCTTCTTACTACTACTTACTTACTTCTACTTTTTCTTTTTTAATATCGATTTTGTTCCTGAAATTAAACTTTTACCCCAAATCTTGCATTCTTTTCAAAACTCGACAATTTGTGAAAATGTTTAGCTTTTTCTAATTCGACTTACTGAAATATTTGACTAATTTCTTAAAAATTCATTTCTTGTCGATTTTTTTAATGAAAAAAGTAAAACTTGGAAGTAATCGGAGATATTGAGTAAAATAGTTTTTGAAGATTTCCACCTTTTTTTCAAAGTTTTCTTTTTTCGTTAGATCTATTCTTAGATTTAACTTTTTTCCAAAATTACATTTTTTCGACTTTCTCCTATATTGCGGCTTTTTTTAGAACTTTCTACATTCTTTTTAAAATTCACCTTTTACCAAATTTCGGCATTTTCCCCAAAATTGACTTTTACTAAACATTTAAACTTTTATTTATTTTCTACAAATTTGAACTTGCTACGCAAAATTTGATATTTATTTCAAAATTTCGATTTTTAAAATTTGACTTTTCATAATTTCTGTAAATTGCTATTTTTTAAAAAAAATTATCAACATGTTTTCAAAATCACTTTCGCTTTCAAATCACTTAATTTTGATCTTCAACACTTGAACACTTGTCTCCGAATTTCTATATTCTTTTTAAAATTTGTCCTTTTTCCAAATTAATCCATTTTGCCCAAATATTGACTTTTACTAAATATTTACACTTTTATTTATTTTCTACAAATTTGAAATTGTTTCGCAAAATTTGATTCTTATCGAAATTTCGACTTTTAACGTTCGACATTTTATTGTTTCTGCAAACTGCGATTTATTCAACGAAATTCGTCAATTTTCAAAATGTTTGACTTAATCTCAAAATTAGATTTTTTTAATTAAAATTTAACCTTTCTTTAAAGTTCTACATTTTTCTCAAAATTGGAAGATGTATCTACATAGTCTTTTCTTTCGAATTTATTTTACCAATTTTATCAAAATTCGAATTTATCTGAACATTTGGCGTTTTTTTTAATTCGTCTTGTTCTCGAAATTTCAAATTTATTCTCAAAATTGACTTACAGATTTTCTTCTTCTCTGAAAAACTTCGACTTTTTAAAAGTTCGGCGGTTTTTTTAAACTTTCAATTTCTCTTTTCGAAATTTTACAATTTTTCGAAAATTTAAATTTGTCTAAAAATTTCAGGCTTTATATTTGTTCTGGGTTTCAATCTTTTGTCGAAATTCGACATTTTTTTAAATTTTACCTTTTTTAAGAACTTTTAACAAATTCATTTCTGTTGAAATCGCTTTTTTTCAAAAATCGCTTTTTCCTAGATATTTCAACTTTTATTTCAAACTAAATTCATCTATTTTCAAATCTCAATATTTGATTTTTTTGTTAACATTTGACTATCTCTGGAAAATTTTGACCTTCCTTTAAAATACAATACTTTTCTCAAAAGTGGAAGTTTTATCGATGTTTTCTTTCATTTTGAAATTATTTTACCAATTTCCTCAATATTCGATTTATCTAAAAATTTGGATTTTTTTAATTCGTTTTGTTATCGAAATTTTAATTTATTCTCAAATTTGACGTTTTTTTTTAATTTTATCTTTTTTGAGAACTTTTGACAAATTCATATTTTTGAAATCTTCCTTATTCGAAATTCGGTATATACTGGAAATTTCAACTTTTATTTCGAGCGGAATTGTTGATTTTAAAATCTCTAAATTGAATTTTTTTCTCAAAATTTGACTTTCTCTAAGAAGTTTTCATTATTTTGTAAAATTCAATACTTTTCTTGAACCTGTAATTTTTATTAACATTCTCTTTTCTTTCAAAATTATTTTACCAATTTTCTCAAAATTCGAATTTATCAGAAAATTTGGATTTTTTTTAAATTGTCGTTCTCGAAGTTTCATATTTCTTTTCAAAGTTTAAATTTCTCTGAAAAATGCAAATTTTTTGTCGAAATTTCAAGCTTTTCTGAAAATGTTGACTTTTTCCATGAAATTTTTCCTAAAATTTGACCTTTTTTCTTTTCCGAAAAAGTTCTAGTTTTTTCAAGTTCGACAATTTTTTTAAGCTTCCATTTTATTTTTACAATTTCTCTTTTTTTAAGTTTAATCCAGTAGCAAAGGGCAACCCCATTATGCCTTCAAAGCCTTCAAAGATGCGGAAACAAGAATAGATGGCGACGAACTGCCTTCTTAAACAAGGATAGGTTGTAATTTTTAGAGTTTTTTACATTACATTTTACAGTTTTTCATAAAATTCAAATTTGCCTGGAAATTTTAGGTTTTCAATTTGTTTTGAATGTCAATTTATTGTCGAAATTTAGTGTTTTTTTTTTCTAAAATTTTACCTTTTTTTGAGAACTTTTGATAATTTTTTTTTTCGAAATCTTATTTTTCTCAATTTTTTCCAAATCTCTTCCTTTTTCTTAATTTTTTCGAAGTCTTTCTTTTTCTGAATTTTTTCGAGATCTCTTTTTCTAGAAATTTCGGCTTTTATTTCGAACTTTGATATTTGCTGTTTCTGTAAATTTAGATTTTTTCCCACAAAAGTAATACAACTTTTTTTTGACGAAATATCAAGCCTGTAGAAAATCTAAAAATAAAAAAGTATAAGTCATGGGTAAAATATTTTTTAGAAATTTCGGCTCCCTAAATTGGTCTTCTAGATATTTCCAATTTCATGTGTTTTTTTAAAATGCTAATACAAATCAATCAAAAATTTCGAAAAAAATAGTTCTTGAAATCATAACTTTTTTGTAAAAATTTAGGCAAAACGAAAAATATTTTTGGAGATTTCGACTTCTGTAGGTCACTTGTTTAATGAGTACTTATTTTCTGTGTGTCTGTCCACTCTAGCTTATATTTATTTATTTTTTTAGGGGAATTTAAAGAGCCGCAACTGTCTTTTAAAAGAGCCGCATGCGGTTCGCGAGCCGTGGTTTGCCGACCTCTGCTCTAACGCGTTTCGATAGCCAAGATATCATCTTCAGAGAGATACTGTGTTTTTTAATCTTTCTTGGTTTCAGGGGACAAGATTTGTATTTTTGAAAATAACCAAGGACTAGTCCGTTCCACCAAAAAACGTAGGATTAAGTTAGCTTTTTATACGTTTTAATTCTTCATGCAAAACTTTGTTGACAACGAGGTTAAAACAATATCCATCTTAAAATGTCATGGAGTTTAAAAAAAACAAATAGCAAATGCATATTTTCTCAAATGAACTATATTATAGGCTAATTGAAACTGAAGATGAAAAATATATTAAAGTATCGGAAAAAGAAGAAAGTCCTAAAAAGAAAAAACCAATGTCGAGATTCTACTGTGGATATTGCGCTTATTCGGCGGGGAGAAAGTACCATTTGAAATCTCACATAAATGCGGTCCACACGAAAACGGATTGGTACAAATGCGAAACCTGCGGCGTACTATTTACACGAACAAGCGACTTACGGCGTCACATCAGAACATTACATACAGATGGCAACACAATCTACAAATGCCCCCATTGTAACTTCGCCTCCATCTACAAAGGAAACTTGACATCCCATTTAAACGTGAAACACATCAGAAAGAAAATTTTCAAGTGCGAATTATGCACATACAAAGGGGCCAGAAAGGCCGACTTGCAATGCCACTTTAACAACATCCACGCGAAAACGAAATCGTTCACTTGCGAATATTGTGATTATTCTTGTTCGAATAGAAAGGGGCTAAACTGGCATTTGAACATGAAACACTGCGATAAGCATCTGATAAGATGTAGCGATTGCGATTTCTCTTGCATTCAAAAGAATCAGCTGCGACACCACACCTTGGAAAAGCACACGGAAAGTGAAAAATTCGGATGCGACAAATGCGAATTTTTGGCACTCAGGAAAGCTACGTTAAGGGTGCATATAAAGTCCAAGCATCCGACTACTATTTACAAGTGCGAGTATTGCACCTATTCGACGGGGCACAAGCATAGTTTGAAGAAGCATGTCGATGATATACATATCAAAAGGAACATTTACATGTGCGAGTATTGCGATTTTACGGCGGTGCGTAAATCTAGCGTTAAGCTTCACACCAATGCGAAGCATACGAAGACTAAGGTTGCAAAATGTCAATATTGCGATTTTTCAACTTTTCATCGAAGTTATATCGTGCAGCATTTACGAATTAAGCATTCGAAAGAGATCTAATGTTCCATATTTTGTTCCAGGAAAATTGTTGTATTTGTTGTCAATAAAACTGACTGCCATTGTCTATATCTTCTTTGCGACATCATATATATATATATATATATATATATATATATATATATATATAATCGATCTCCCTTCTACCTTTCGGTGTCGGGATTAATAATAATAGCTATTTTCTTTTCCTTTATAGGTTTTCTAGGAATTTTTTCCACTCTTTTCTATCTTGTGCTAATTGTTTTGCTTCTGTTGTTGTTTGTTTCTTTCTCCTGAGTATTTTTCCTATTATGTTGTCCCAGGTTTCTTTCGGTCTACCTCTATCGTTTTTGATGGCTGGTTTTTACTAATCTGCTATCCTCCATTCGTTGTAAGTGTCCCCACCATGCCAATTGCCTTTGTTCGACATATTCTAATATTGTTTCTAGTTCTGTTCTTATGTCCGTGTTCCTTATTTTATCTCTTCTTGTGATTTCTTTGACTGCTCTTAGGTATTTCATTTCTATGGCTGTATTTTATTTTTCGTTTTTTCTCCAGTATCCATGTTTCGCTTTCGTACGTGAGCATAGGTCTGAAGATTGTATGGAATATTGTTATTTTTGTTGTCTTGGAAATTTCCTTCTTGCTGATAAATTCGTCTTTTAGTAGATGGTATGTGTTTATGGCTTTTTGCGTTCTCTCCATTATGTCCTTTTCTTGGCTTCCACTGCTGTCTATTATCGTGCCGAGATACTTGAATTGCATCACCTGTTCGATATCGTTATCTTGTATCTTTATGTTAATCTTTTCTTGTTTCATTGTTATCAATATTGCTTTGCTTTTTTTTTGGTGTTTATTTTCATTCTGTTTTTTCTAATATTCTGTTCCATGTATTTATGTTATTTTGTAATCCTCTTTATGTATTAGTCACTATTATACTATTATTATAAGCATCCACTTCCATAGGACCTACTAAATCTAAGTACACTTTTTGAAAAGTAGAAGATGTTGTTGTCGTAACATTCATGGGTTCCCTATTAGGTATGGAATATTTATAACGTTGGCAATCATCGCACTTTTTAACAAATTTTTCAACATCTCGTCGTAAACCTGGCCAGGAATAATACTTTTTGACATTGTTAAACATACGATTAATGCCCGCATGACCTCCTGTAGGTAACATATGAAAATCATTTAATATAATTTGTCGCGACTCTAAGTCAGAAACGTTCTGTTTTCCTCTAATAATTGATATTTTTATGCCTGCTTTTTTAATATCTTTACTTTTCCTTTTGGCGTCATTTAATAAATGTCTCGATAGTGCGCATTCTTTATCTAATATTATTACAATATTTAAAATGTTAAATTCATGATAAATATATTTCAGGTCTCTCAACAATGCACCTAATGCTCTCGCTGATCGAGTTTCCTGATTAACAAAAATTATTCCCGGGGTTTTATCATAAATTATATTATTCGAGACAAAATCATAATTGTTTTGGCTATTCAATAAATTGTCAAAATCGGTTACCGATAACGGTCGCAATTCAACCGAATCTTTGGGACGGTTCAGCAACTCAACAATACCAGGGTGATCAAGCCTGCTATGTTGAACTGAGCCTGTATTTTCAAGTTCATTGCTTTCTTCTTTATAAGACTGAGCTCTAGTGGTTACAAAAACTGTTTCGGATATTGTATTATTTAAATCTTTTAATTTATTTGACGTTATTTTGGTTCGTGATAACGCATCGGCTACTACATTCTCCTTACCTTTAATATATTTTACGACATAATCATACTCTTCAAGTATTAGCCTAAATTTTATTAATCTACTAGAAGGATCCGTCATGCTAAAAAGATAGATTAGCAGACGCTGATCTGATAAAATTGTGAACTTTCTGCCAAATAAATATGGTCTAAAATGCTTTACTGCCCATACTATGGCAAGAAGTCCTTTTTCTATAGTGGAGTAATTTTTCTCAAATTTATTTAATGATCTACTGGCATATGCAACAGGTTTATCGTTACCATTTGACAGAACTGCACCTATTGAATATCCTGAGGCATCGGTTTTTAAAACAAAGTTATTGGATTCGGAAAAATCGGGAAACTGTAAAACTGGAGGCGAAATTAACGCTTCCTTCAAATTTTCAAAGCTTGTTGACACTCTCTAGTCCATTCAAATATTACACTTTTTTTAGAAATTTTTTAGAAAGTTTGTTTAAAGGTACCGCAATTTCAGCAAAGTTATTTATATTGTTACGGGCTTATCGGTTCGATGGAAATACACGTGATAGATTATACCCACTTTATTACTGAATTAACTCGGCACACTTCAACTGAACAGTAGCTCACTAATTACTTACTAATTGCTAACCAACTTATTGCACTTGCTTCTAACTGACTCCTCGAGGGAAAACTGATCGCCTTTTTATAGTTTCGGCCGGCGTCTTCCAGAATTTTCGGCAGATAAGGCTTATCGAATGCCGAAATTTCTGGAACGCTTATCTGCCGTTTGTTTCGTTATCGCGGCCGCTTTCCCCTTATCAGAACCTTCTAGAAACTTTTTTTATTTACTAAATTCTACAATTCTATTCTAAGTCCTATTTCATCTATTTACATTGCGTTAAAATATATTTTCTATAATAATTTGCAAAAGCTACAAACCGTTTAGTCTCATTTGAGTCTTTTGGGATTGGAAATTTTTGAATTGCTTCGATTTTTGATGGATCCGGCAAAACACCTTCAGCCGAAATCACATGGCCTAAATACAAGATCTCTTTCTTAAGGAAATCACTCTTTCGGATTCAGTTTTAAATTTACGTCTCTTAATCGTTGTAATACTTTAGTTAAATTTTGATTATGGGTAGTTAAATTATTGCCAAAAACTATCAAATCATCCAAATAAGTAAACAACTGTCATAATTTAAACCTGACATAGCGATTGTCATTGCTCGTGAAAAAGCGCTGGGACTGATTTTCAACCCCATTGGTAATCGTTTCATCTGATATTGACCTCGATCAGTTGTAAAAGCTGTACAATTTCTACTGGACGTTTCTAATTCTATTTGGTAATACCTTGTGACAGATCCAAATGAGAGAAAAACATCGCTCCAGACAATGAATCTAAAATATCTGTTATGCAAGGTAAACGAAATTTGTCGTCTTCAATTCGTTTATTTAAAAGTCTATAGTCTATAACGACTCGCCATTTTTTATTTCCGTCTTGATCTGCTTTTTTAGGTACTATTAATAAAGGAGATGACCATTTTGATCTTGTCTCTTCAATAATTCCTGTTCTAAGCATTTCGTCTATTTGATTATGAATTTTCTGCTTCTGAGAGTTTGGTAAACGATACGGTTTGACATAAACAGGTGTTGCTGACTTTTGCAAGTGAATGGTTTGTTTGTACACATTAGTAACGGTTAATGGATCACCGTCTAAATAAAAAACGTCTGCATATTTCGCACACACCCTTTGTAAGCTATATTTCTCTGTTTTATTGAGATGGTCAGTTTTTAGCAAACTCAACAGCTTATCGACCCTATCTACTGAAGCCCTATGTTTATCTGGAAATTGACACAAGTCGTAGTTTGATAATTTGTGTAATTTAGGAGAAAAGTTCTTTATACAAACTTCCTCATCTCTTGTATTAAGAATTCTCACAGGTATCTGCTTACAATTAGGCTTAACGCTCCTGCAACAAACAAATTAATCTCAAGTTCTTTGTAATGCAACGTGAACAAAAATTTTTCGAAATCAATTTTGGCTTTATAAATTTGGAAAAAATCTGAACCTAAAATACCATGAATATTTTCTGCAAAATTATTTAACAACAAAAATTCATGATATATAGTTTCATGACCTACATTTAAAGATACATTTGCTGAGCCTTGCGAAAAAGTATGGCCTGATATTCCAGTTACTTTAACTTTATTCTTGTAATTTATAACTTGATTATGTGAAAGATAAAACAATACATCCGAACCATCATAATTCATTCGCACAACATTCAATCCAAAAACATTCAAAAGTACCTCAGTTTTCTTTTCATTATTCACGAAAAAACGTTCTTTTCACTGGAGCATTTGATGCATTAGCAGTCATGTCACTTTCCTGACTGTCAGTCATGCAATATGCAGAAACATTTTTCCTGTTAGAATTCCTACCAAAACTTTGGCTACTACTTCGGTTACCTCTCGATCTGCAAAAGTTTCCCCTGTTTCTGTAATTATTATTATTATTATTACCTCGATTGCCTGGGTTATTGTAACCCCTACAATAATTTGGACCATTACCACTTCTATAGTCAGTAGCTAAAGAATTTGATATATATCTACCACGACCTCTAAAATTTTGATAACTGCTACCATGAAAATTGTTTTGGAAATTTAAACGACCCCGCAAATGAAGTACCTGATTTTGTGTTGGCACCTGGGTTTCTTCGTCTTTTGCACCGCGAATAGCCTCACCTAACGTTATGTAATTTCGCGCTTTTACTATTATTCGTAGTTCGTTGCAACTTAAACCGTTAGCAAACGAGCTGATTGCAAAATTTTCGTTTATTGGTTCCAAAATTCTTGCAGCTTGGTCATCATCATTCGCTTGAGACAAAGTCAATTTTGCCATAAGATCTTCTACACACTTACCAAATTCTTCGATTGACTTACCACTTTGGCGAATTGTTGCTAATTGATTAGATAAAACAAACGCAGAAGTTTTTGTAATATAATTGCTTTTTAAATCTTTAATTAAAGTTGCACAATCATGATAATTATATTTAAGGCGAATCTTAGCATTTTCAGTCAATTTGGTTTTTAATATATAATTAATCAGTAAGGGTTTACTATTCTCCGTAAGAATTGTTTCATAAAAGGAAATGGCGTCGATTAACTTTTTTACCGTTTCCTATGTACCATCCATTGACGGCAAGAAGGCTATTATAGTCTTCTTGATTGACGGTAAGAGAGAAGCCGCGGTTTTTAAGTCAAACTTTTCAGCCATTTTTATATTGAAAGAATCTCAATCTTTTGATGAATTTGAAATAATTGATTCAGTTTCTTCCACTTGATATTCTTTTGACCGATTCCTTAAAATAGTTTTAATATCATTAAAATATCTATCTATATTTTCTGCACATTGTTTAACTAACTTAAATATTTGTTCATCATTCTTCTGACTATTAAATTCTAATTTGAGTTGTTCATATTCTTCTTCCAAACTTCTTACTTTTTTAAACTTATGGTTACACAATTTTATATTTTTACGTCTCTCATGACTATCTTTACCTAGATTCCTGTGAAATACTCTTCATTTCTCTAATACATATTGAAAATGTTTTTCATTAACCATGTCATTCTAACTTATTTTAATTACTAATTTAAATATTACTACTGTTTTTATTTCTTACACTGTCACTAAGTTTCTTTAAATAGAATACTCACCGGTTTATTTTCGTTTGGTCTCTTTTACTCACTTCTATCAACTTCTGGATAAGTGTATCTTCCTTCCATGCTGCTGTTCTGCTTCTTAAATTTGTTCCTGGGATGCGGTTATTTCTTGGCGTATTTTCTTTTTTAGAAATTTTTTACACCTACCCCAAATATACAGCACAATGGTAATTGCCGCCAGTTCTAAAACGGCTATCACACAAACATCCTTTAGAGTGATTTCGCTTGATGTTGACGTTCCATTTATTCCTGACTGGGAATGGGAAATAATTAAATCTTCTTTTTTTTCCTTGCTAACAGTGTTGCCTGCCAAATTAATTTTTAACTAACCGGCGAATTTGGTCTCTAGAAGTGCTAGCAGGATCGCCATGTAATAATCCTTGTTTGTGGTCACATTGAATGTTACTTATTAAAAAAGACTTCAATCTAGTTAAATTTAAAATAATATTAAATCTTGACTAGTCTATTACATCGTTGATGGTCAAGTGCCGGTTCTTGACTTCTGTAAACCCCAATAATGTGCATTGCACTTGCACAATTTGCCGAAGCATCATTATTAGAGTTTTTACAATATTACGGCAACAAATCTAGACCGACAAACTTATTTTGCTTACACACTATTAACGATTACTAAGGTCTACAACCTAAGTTCATCGGTCTTATCATTCTTAATTATTAATCTATATTACATTACATTACAGTAAGTCGTCTGCAAATACGCATTGTCCAATTTTTAATGGTTGTAGTTTCCTCATTCCCAGTTTCGGCCTTCCTTGGCCTAGTCTATGGTTGCGGTTGTACATATTTTCAATTTTAAGCACGTTTAACTGTTTAATTACAGAACATTTAATTGGTCATTTGTCAAAACTAGATGAAAGTAAAGTCACGCCGAGGACGTTTGTATCTATGGATGTTGCGATGCAACCCGTGATACAAGCTTTGCCTCATCTACGTGAACTTTGCAATTGCAGTCTAATTTTCATTAGATTCTAATGCAATTAGATTTCAATTGCATCGTAATAAACTTATATATATTCGAATATACAAGGCTTATTATCTCAGGAAATCTAAAGTTTTCGAAAAGTAACATTTTGAAAATGTCGAAAGTTTCAGTCGAAATCTTAAAAATGAAAATGTCGAAATTTTCAGTCGAAATCTTAAAAATTGTAAAACGCTAAATATTGTCGCAGTACCCCCATTAGTTTTGGCTACGAGCCGCCACTGACAATAATAATTCTGTTGCACTTTCTCCCATATATTTTAACATTTCTGATGTTATTTTGTCGTATCCTGGGGCTTTTCCATTTTTAAGCGACTGAATTGCTTTTGCAATATCTTCCAGTTTAAAGACTTCTTCTATTTCTTGATCTTCGATTATGCAATCTGCATCTTCTACTTCTTCTTCTACATATGGAGTTATTTTGCAATAAATCTTGAAAATATTTTTTCCATCTATTTATTACTTCAACATCGTTTGTTAATATATCTCCTCTCTCGTCTTTTACGGTTGTGGTGTTCCCTGTTTTCCCTCCTCTCATGTTCTTAATTGTTTTATAGAATAGTTTTTGGTTATCCTTGCCATTTTCTTCCAATTTTTTGCCGAACTTTTTCCCAGTTTTTTTTGTTTCACCTTATTTTTCACTATAAACCTTTGTTATTTATATTCTGCATAATTTTTCTCTTCTGCGTTTTAAATATCTTCTCCATTTTTCTTTTTTATCTTTTATTTTCTGATTTATCTCTTGGTTCTTCCATTAGGTTTGTTTCTTATTCTTATATACCTTTAATACACCACATGACTGTTTTGCTGCATCTAAAATATTTGTTTTAAAATGTCTCTAGAGTTCTTCCACTTTTTTGTTATTTACTTCTTTGTTTGTTAACATATTTTCTGTAAGTTGTTTATAATTTGTTTTTACCTTTTCTTCTCTTAATTTATGTACCCTTATTGTTTCATAATTTGTTTGTCTTGTTCCATTTGTGTCATTGCTCTCATTTTTCTTGTTTGTTGATTTTAGTTTAGCAATTACCATGTAGTGATCTGTATTCATTTCTGGTCCTCGTCTTGCTCTGACATCTTGTACTACTTTTCTGTTGTCCTTTTCCACAAGAATATAATCAATTATGGACTTTTCTGTATTGTTTTTACCTTGCCTGGTATATTTGTGGATATCTTTGTGTTTGTAGAAGCTGTTTGAAACTCTTAGGTTATTCATTTTACAGTATTCTATTAATCTTAACCCGTTATTGTTCTTTTTATCTTTACCGTGTTTTACTACTACTCCAAAATTTATTCCCTCTTTTCCTACTCTTCCGTTAAGATCTCCTGCTACATATATACAGGGTGTTACAAAAGTTCGGGCCGCTACTTCAGGAGCATATTCTACACATTAAAATATGAAAAATGTTGAAATACATTTTTTTCTTTAAATTGCCTCCTAACGGAGATATGACCATTTAAAGATGGCGCCCCTAAAGTGGTTTTTTTACTACAAAAAGTTAACGGTTAGTAGCAAAGTCATGAAATTGGGCAAGCAGTTAAAGAATTGGATTAGGCATATTCTCATGTAACATATTTTTTAAATAAGCAATTGCGTGGTGTGTAGGGGGTTGCCCGCGATTATTTTTTGCCGTAACTTTTTTGTATTGCAATCTTTCGACACAAAAGTGCCATAATCGTAAAAAGCAACATTTTTTATACAAAAAAGGTATTTTTTCTCAAAGTCGTCTTCGAAATTCTAACTAATTTGTATAAGAAAAAATAAGTTGGTCATGCAAACTGATCGTAAAGAAAACAATTGTACTTGACAATATCTGCCAGAGATTGACGTTGTGTCACTGATAAAATTTGGTCGTAAGCTGTAAACTTTAGCAGTTTTTGTTGTCAATAGTAAGTGTAGTAGTTTTTTAACTTTTCATTATTTTGATAAAATGGACTATTCAAATCAAGAAATGGCCGATATGCATTTAATGTACGGGCTTGCTAATTGTAATCGTGCTGAAGCAAGACGGCTTTATGCTGAACGTTTTCCTAATAGACACCTACCAGGAGAAAAATTGTTCCAGAAAATTCATGCTCGTTTATGTGAAACAGGAAATTTTGTTTTCAAAGGCGAACGTGTTGGAAGGCCAAACGCAGAAGTTGCCAATTTAGAGGAGCGTGTGCTTCAGCGAGTTGAAGAAGATCCATGTGTCAGTACTAGACAACTTGCTTTAGCCGAAGGAGTAAATCACGTAACTATCTGGCGAATTTTGAAATTTTACCAATTTTACCCCTATCATTTTCAAAGAGTGCAAGGGTTACTTGCTGCTGATTATCCTCCAAGAATAGAATTTTGCAACTGGCTATTGCATAAGATCGCTGAAAATGAGAACTTTCCATCGCTCATATTATTTACGGACCAAGCGGGTTTTACCAGAAACGGGATACTTAACTTTCACAACATGCATCAGTGGCAAGTTGAAAATCCCAATGCAGTTATTCAGTCGAGACATCAGCGACATTTTTCACTTAACATTTGGGGAGGAATAATAGGGGACTCTATAATTGGACCGTTTTTTTTTACCTCATAGGTTAACAGGAGCATCATGTAGACATTTTTTGCAAACAGAGTTACCCGTGTTACTTGAAAATGTTCCACTCATAACAAGACAGCGAATGTGGATAATGCACGATGGGACACCTGCCCATTTTAGTGCAGTTGCTAGGGAATTTTTGAATAACAACTATCATCAACGATGGATAGGTCGAGGAGGTCCGATACCATGGCCAGCTAGGTCTCCTGACCTCAACCCACTCGATTTCTACTTATGGGGACATCTAAAGCAGATCGTCTACTCCACACCAGTTGATAATATCAATGATCTTCGTGAACGAATTGAAAATGGATTCAATCAGATTCACAATACACCAGGCATTTGCGAAAGAGTAAGGAGTTCCCTTAGAAGACGAGCCGAGCAATGTATTGCTGCAGGGGGCAGTAATTTCGAACACTTGCTTTGATTTTTTTTTTCTTAATTTTGTACTATTTTTATATCAATGCAGTTAGTAGTGGATGAATTAGAAATTTGCAAAACGAATTCTAATAAATGCAACAATTTTGTTTAAACGCTTTTTTCTCGGAAACGGTTACTTTTAGCGACTTTGAGAAAGAGTACCTTTTTTGTATAAAAAATGTTGCTTTTTACGATTATGGCACTTTTGTGTCGAAAGATTGCAATACAAAAAAGTTACGGCAAAAATAATCGCGGGCAACCCCCTACACACCACGCTATTGCTTATTTAAAAAATATGTCACATGAGAATATGCCTAATCCAATTCTTTAACTGCTTGCCCAATTTCATGACTTTGCTACTAACCGTTAACTTTTTGTAGTAAAAAAACCACTTTAGGGGCGCCATCTTTAAATGGTCATATCTCCGTTAGGAGGCAATTTAAAGACAAAAATATATTTCAACATTTTTCATATTTTAATGTGTAGAATATGCTCCTGAAGTAGCGGCCCGGACTTTTGTAACACCCTGTATTTCCTTTGGATGTCTTTGTTATTTGGTTAATTAATTTCCAGAATTTAACTTTTTCCCCTGTTTTTTTCATCATCATTCGGCCCGTATGCAGCTAAAATAGTCACAATGTTACCATTTATAATCATTTCTACTGTCAGTGCGCTTCCCACTTTCTCACTCCTTTTGTGTATGTTTTATGTATTATGCACCCCATTCCTGCAGCTGCTCGTTTTTCTTTGGATACTTCTAAATATACCAATAGGTGCCCATCTTCTAATGTTATTTCTCCTTGTCCCTTTTTTTTCGTTTCCGTTACGGTCAGCAGATCAGCCGTATCAAACTCATATACCAGTTCTTGTTCTTTTCCATTTATTCCCCTTATGTTTCACGTTGCGAGCTTCCAAATTTTGATACCCGCTTCCTTTTTTTGTTTTATGTTTACAATTTCGGTACTACTTGCTATGTTAACACTTTCTTCCTTATAGTTATCCTTATTTGCTTTGTCCTTGTTTACATTAGCCATTTTTCTTAATTTACTTTTTTTTTGTTCCTTAACCTTATCTTCTTCCTTATCCATTGCCGTTGTCGTCTTTATGTGACCCTTTGAGTGATTTTTTATTAGTTTTTTAATATTGGAGTTATTATTTCTCTTTTTGAGTCATCCCATCTCCAGTCGATACCTTCAACATTTATTTTGTTGTACCCAATTTTAACTGTTTTTTCTTCATTTCTTAATTTTTTAGCTTTCTCTCTAATTAATTTTTGTTTATTTCTTTCGTTTTTTGTCATGTCCTCTGTTATGAAAATTTTATGATATTTCACTTTCTTCAGTTTGTGCTTGTTTTTTAGGATATTTATTTTCTCAATTTCATTTCCTAATTCAACTAGGCATGTTGTATTTCCAAATTTTATCACTTTTTTGGCATTGATTTTTATTCCTATATATTGTTTTAGCATGCTTGTTGTTTCTTCCATTTGTCTTACCATATCTTTGTTTTCTAGCGGTAACCCGTTTATAACTATATTGTTTTTCCTTTTTTCTTTTTCTAGACTTTCCACGGAATGTTTTACTTCTTTCATTTCTTCAAAAATTGTTTTATTTTCCTCTTTTATGTGTTCGTTTTCTTGCTTTCATTCAGTGTTTTCTTGTTTAATTTTTAATATTTCTTCCATAACTTTTTTTTGTTCATCACCTATTTTTAATAATGTTTCTTTTATTTTCTTTTGTTCAGTTATCAACTGGCGCATTATATTTAGTAAAGCGTCGAGTTTATCTTCTTCTTTTCTTGTATTCTTTTTTATTGCTGTTCTAAAAGTTTTGCTGCTATCCAAAGAAGTCTGCCAGATCTTTAGCGCTTTTTCTTCTTTTTCCCTCTCCGTTAGTATGTTCATTCTCGCTATCCATTTTATGTCTATACTTATTGGTTTTTGGTATAGTCCTGTTTATGATTATTTGTCGACGGTAGATTTCTTTCCAATATTTAGGCAAACAATTTTAAACTGGCTCGCCGTTTTACTTCACAAGTCGATGTTTTATCACTATTTATCAATTTCTTTGCGAACCTTCTATTTGTTTCACGTGTTTGGATTTATTCGTTATTATATTTATACACTTTTACCGCCTTTGGTTTGCAATTTTACTGCACTTTTTCCACTTTTACTTGTCTAATCTCACTCACTAATATTCACCTCTTACTTCTTTGACTATTTGTCGAGAATCTATCGTAATAAGACCCGATTTCCGGGTGATTTATTGAGGGGTTCTTGACTCGCGTCCGTTCACTTAATCCATCATATAAGATAATTTACTAAAATTGGCTTTTTCGTCGCTTTCAAGGGATTGAATTCCTTAGTAAAATAAGGTGTGGATAGAACATTCATTAAAAAAAAATGGGAACTGCCGACAGAAGTGAAAAGTTACAAAAAAATCCAGCGTTTTTTCTTTCCTGATAGCTTTTAACTTATGCATTGTAAGCGTAAGGATATGTTATCAAGCAAGTTAAATTTTTAATTCAATAAGAGGTCCAAATTGCTTCTTGCGTTCAAACCTCACTGCTGATCACTGGTCTTTTAATTCTCTTACGCCTTATAGTTACATAATACTGCTAATATTAGAGCATGTTGGTAGCGCGATAAAACTTTTAAATTAAAGGTAAACATGACAATGAGATTGTGAATTTCGCTTTAAACTCAGATGCACGGATTTGAGGGTCAAATATCTTTCCATATTTTTAAATTCTGATGGCGCTACCATTTCGTCAAGTTAATGTTCTTTGAATGAGCCTATTCAATTTTCATTGTCTTTATAAAATTGTAATTGAAAATTTTCCATAAAATGTATTTATTGTATTATTTCTGAGTTGCTAAACCGCTTAAAAAAAGCAATAAAAGACTATGTAATTGCTTTTCTCATTCATATTCCTTCCCACCAATCCAATTATGCAACAAACAATTCATTTTGTCCTCTGAAGTGAACTATCTTCGTAGCTAATCCTACTTATCAAAATGGGATTTTTACAGCGCATTATTCAACTTTAATTAAACGGAAAGCAATATTTTGTTGTTCTATCGTTTAGCTGATTTGAACATGAAACCGTTTACCTAAAATGTAAGTATTTTGTGAATTTTGTCAATTATAAAATTCACTGAATAATGATGTGATGTCATTACCACATCACATTGATGTGATTACCACATCACATTGATGTGATTACCACGTCACATTGATGTGATTACCACATCACATTGAGGAAAACATACCGGTAACTGGATGTTTCTGCTGCTAGTTACTGACAACTTGGATGTTGGCAGCTGCGATATATTTAAATAAATCTAAGCAACATCACACCATGACATTCGATTAAATATTTATTTCGAAGTTGTGCGAATTTCGTGCATGTTTTATTGGTCTCTTCTTCTGCTGCTTCCACAAATCCAGATTTTCAGTAACTATTTTGTGGAACGGACTGATCCTTGGTTATCTTTAAAAATTGAAATACAAATCTTGTCCCCTGACACCAAGAAAGATTAAAAAACACAACAACAACAAAGGTTCCTCTAACGGGTCTCGATAGTTAGGCTATCATCTTCAAAGAGATACTGTTACTATTTGTTAAGGAGATTGCCAATCCTTAAAAACATATAACTAAAAATCTAGATTTGTGGAAGACGCAACTGACGAAGAACAAGCCAAATAAAGAACGAATGAAACATTGAGTATAGTTTTCACTTTGGATTTCTGTTACGATAACAATCTTAATTTTTAGATGAAAAATCCCCACTTCATTTTAGTCTCCTGCCTTCTTTTAACCAACGTACTTACAGAAGATGAAGAGGAATATAGACACATCGACAAAATGGACAAATCTTTTTTTGGTACCGATGACGAACTTCGCTTTATTATCTTGAAACGAATGAAAGTAAAATCGGTCTCTTGGGACTTTCTATGTTTGCATAAAAATTTACGGGACCTGGACATATCTTTGTCATCTGAAGAATTTCCTACGATCACAAAAATGATGTTCAAATGTACGAACCATTTGACTAATGTTATAATACATCCTCAAATGGAGCCGGATACTCTGTCGGATTTAAAAAAGTTGCAAAAGGTGTTCCTATTCAATCAGGATTTTCCAAAACTGACCAAGGATATGTTCAATAGCTCAAAACTAAACACTATTGTTATGGTTAATTCTAATATTGAGGAAATAGAAGAAGGATTTCTTTGAGAAATTTCCACATTTAAGAAAAATTTCCCTTGCTAGAAATAGACTTTACACTCTGAAGCCAAACACTTTTAACGGTATCAACAAATTACGTATTTTGGATTTGTCATCAAACTATTTCGGTATGTTATCTTACTGTTAACTAATTTTACTTTTTATACGTCTGGTATTTAAATATCTGTATTTTTTCTAAAAGTAATCAACACCAAAATACGACTTTAGAACAGTCATGCTCTCTAACTTCAATGCATAAATAGTAAGTGGAAGATGTATCGAAATAATAATTTGTCATTTTTTATAGAACAGATACCATGGGTAGGCTTGGGCACCTTACCTTATCTTCTTAGTTTGGATTTTTCCTATAATGATATTAAAAAGTTCAATCCTGGAAAAGTATCTAGACAATTCCCGAAATTGAAACTATTCAAATTCATAGGTTTTACAGGACACCGACAAATGTATCTTAGTTTGCTAAATAAGCGCAACATAGAATTCGACCTGGGAATAGATGAAGCGAGAAAACGAGAGTTTTGGGATACATAACATTGTATAGTGATGTGATAATGTTAGATGTATCGTAATAAAAATGTTCAACTAGATGAAATGTTCAAGTTAATGAAATTTTTCCAAAGTACAACCCATGAACATTAGATTTTTAGAAATCTTGGTTTCGACATTGAACTCGCTACCAAGTTAGGCTGATGTTTTGTCACTCAATGCTTAGAACATCTTTAGATGTGTTGCCACTCGATGCTAAAAACGTCTTTAGAACTGACACTCAACTTTGAGTGTTAAAAGGTCGGTAAACATACTAATGGACGGTAAAGTCCTTCGGATGGGATCCTAATTAATTAATCTAGATTATTCTGGAATGGGGTAAGAACAATTTGGTCGACTTCAATCATATATGCAATACCAGTTCCTGGGCAGTTCCTCGTTTCTTATGGGAAAGACTTCTCTTTCTCTCTTTCTCGCTCTGCTTTTCACAGGCATTAATGAGTCGCAATGCGCATGTGTTACAAATCATCTCTGCATGGCCAAAGTCAGCTCTGCACGGCCAAACATAAACACCCGCTTAACCCGCGCGTAGCGATTGGTTCATTTCGTTCATTCATGCGCAATACTCGCCATTTATCCATGTTCCATCTTTATCGGATTTGGTCAGAACAAACTCGCGAAGAGAATAGGGAGCTAGCCATATAGAAGTATTACATATATGACTTCAACGCTTCAAAAACTCAGGCCGCTGTTTTCTCTAAGAAAACATCAAGGGATAATGGAACAAACATACTAATGGACGTTAAAATCCTTCCCATGGGATCTAATCTATCTATCCTAGAAGTGAATGCGAGCACTAACTTTTTTGGGAGGATCATGTGCGCGTCGTTGCCAAATCCGCCTCTCAGAAGCTAGACTTTCTTTTTAGAGCTAAAAAGTACTTCACATCTCATCAGCTATTAACACTATACAAAGCTCAAGTTAGGCCAACACTAGCCAATACTGTTCTCATGTTTGGAGTTCAGCCCCAGAACACACTTTAGCTCTCTTGGATTCAATTCAAAGAAGAGCGATTCGCCTAATTGATGACGAGAGTCTGACCGATTCTCTCTGAAACACTAGAGCACAGGCGGTTGGTGCCTTGTCTCATTTCTACAAGTTCTATCAGTGGAAGTTGCTCGCAGAAACTAATAGGATTCATCCCCCCAAGGGCAAGATTCTTGAGGCGTGCTAGACAGTCGGAGACAGCAAATTCCTGTACGGTCCAGCTTGAGACAGTGAGGACTTCTGTCTATGGAGACTCTATTTTATATAGAACTTCTAAGTTATGGAACTTATTACCGAAAGGAATTTTCCCCAAAAATTACAACCTATCCTTGTTTAAGAAGACGGTTCATCGCCATCTATCCTTGTTTCCGCATCCTACTCGCAGTGCTTTGAAAGCATAATGGGGTTACCTTTTACAAGTGAATTAAACTTAAAAAAACCATCCCAACATCACGCTTGCTTGACTAAAAACCAAGAAGAATCTCCAACTTTGACCTTTGGAAGTCCCCAGTTAACAAAACCTGCATAGGATTTTTTTCTTTTCTTTAAGTTTTCAATGGATTTAAAATTTAAATTTCTGGAAAAGTTTTCAAATTGGGGTCCGTTCTGCGCTTATGATTCAACAGTTCTTTAGTAATTTTCTGCCTTAAACAGACCTCTGTCCTATATTGGGGAACACCGCGGAATTTTTATACAGAAATTTCGAGATTAAATTCACTGTGGCCACCTTTTTTCGAAATTTTGGCCGATTATACGAAAGAAATCTCTGTGGGCGTTGACTGAATATCGGCGATATGAATGATATGCTGCGTTGAGTAATGCCCCAAGGATTGTTGTCATTCAGCTTGTACTTTCAATGACGTAATTGTATCGGTGTCGTGAATAAACTATAGCTGTATTTATTTTAAATGAATCACGAAATGGAAGTAGCGTTTTCAATCTGCAGTACTATATTGCAAGTTTCAACTTCTTAATAGCAATTTGCAGCCAACACTTATTAATTTAACAATAAATAATATTCCATAAATGTTTCATAGCTTTATTGCGATCCTCTATAAATAGAAGTCGTACTATACTTTTCATAACATCTGTGACTTTTCTATGGTTATTTACGTTCTCTATGTTATAACCTATAATTTTTTAAATTGCGTCTGTAGTAAGGGTGTCGATTCCTCTTTAAAATAATCGATTTTTGGATCGATTCGAATCGTGAGCAAAAGAATCGATTTCCGATAAAATTGGGTGCTGAAAGATCGATTTCGGATTAATCGCCTTGTTGGTAAAATTTTTAAACATTTCTAATAAAAGAGAAATTGAATGATGTCGAAATTTCGATATTGAGGTCAATATTTCCAGAAAAAAAGTCGAAATTTTGAGTTTAAAGTCGAAATTTCGAGAAAAATGTCGAAATTTCAATATTAAAGTCAACATTTCGAGAAAAAATGTCAAAATTTGAGAAAAAAAAACGAAATTTCGAGAAAAAAGTCGAAATTTGAAGAAAACGTGGAAATTTCGAGAAAAGAGTCGGAAATTTTGAAATATTTCGAGAAAAATGTCAAAATTTGAGGAAATTTCGAGATATTTCGAGAAAAAGGTCAAAATTCGAAAAAAAAAGTCGAAACTTCGAGAAATAAAGTTGAAATTTCTAGAACAAAGTCGAAATTTCTAGAAAAAAAAGTCGAAATTTTGAGTTTAAAGTCGAAATTCCGAGAAAAATGTCGAAATTTCGAAATATTTCAAGAAAAAGGTCAAAAATTGAGAAAAAAAGTCTAGATTTCGAGAAAAAGTTGAAATTTCTAGAAAAAAAGTCGAAATTTTGAGTTTAAAGTTGAAATGTCGAGGAAAATGTCGAAATTTCGATATTAAAGCCAATATTTCGAGAAAAAAGTCAAAATTTGAAAAAAAAAACGAAATTTCGTGAAAAAAATCAAAATTTAAATAGAACGTCGAAATTTCGAGAAAAAAGTCGACATTTCGAAATATTTCGAGGAAAAGGTCAAAATTTGAGAAAAAAGTCTAGATTTCGAGAAAAAAGTCGAAATTTCGAGAAAAAAGTTGAAATTTCAAGAAAAAAGTCGAAATTTTGAGTTTAAAGTGGAAATTTCAAGAAAAATGTCGAAACTTCGATATTAAGGTCAACATTTCGAGAGAAAAAGTCGAAATTTCGAGTTTAAAGTTGAAATTTCGAGAAAAAAGTCAAAATTTGAGAAAAAAAAACGAAATTTCGAGAAAAAACTCGAAATTTCGAAATATTTCGAGAAAAAGGTCAAAATTTAAGAAAAAAAGTTGAAATTTCTAGAAAAAGAGTCGAAATATCTAGAAAAAAAAGTCGAAATTTTGAGTTTAAAGTCGAAATTTCGAGAAAAATGTCGAAATTTCGAAATATTTCGAGAAAAAGGTAAAAACTTGAGAAACAAGTCTAAACTTCGATAAAAAAGTCGAAATTTCGAGAAAAAAGTTGAAATTTCGAGAAAAAGTTGAAATTTCTAGAAAAAAAAAATCGAAATTTTGAGTTTAAAGTCGAAATTTCGAGAAAAATGTCGAAATTTCGATATTAAGGTCAAAATTTTGAGAAAAAAGTCGAAATTTGAGGGGACAAAAACGAAATTTTGAGAAAAAGGTTGAAATGTCTAGAAAAAAAGTCGAAATTTTGAGTTTAAAGTCGAAATTTCGAGAAAAATGTCCAGATTTCGATATTAAGGTCAAAATTTGAGAAAAAAGTCGAAATTTCTAGAAAAAACAGTCGACATTTCGAAATATTTCGAGAAAAAGGTCGAAATCTGAGAAAAAAGTGCAGATTTTGAGAAAAAAGTCGAAATTTCGAGAAAAAAGTTTGAATTTCGAGAAAAAAGTCGAAATTTCTAGAAAAAAAGTCGAAATTTTGAGTTTAAAGTCGAAATTTCGAGAAAAATGTCGAAATTTCGATTTTAAGGTCAAAATTTCGAGAAAAAAGTCGAAATTTGAGGAAAAAAACGAAATTTTGAGAAAAAAGTTGAAATTTCGAGAAAAAAAGTTGAAATTTCTAGAAAAAAAGTCGAAATCTTGAGTTTAAAGTCGAAATTTCGAGAAAAATTTCGAAATTTCGATTTTAAGGTCAAAATTTCGAGAAAAAAGTCGAAATTTGAGGGAAAAAACGAAATTTTAAGAAAAAAGTTGAAATTTCGAGAAAAAAAGTCGAAATTTCTAGAAAAAAGTCGAAATCTTGAGTTTAAAGTCGAAATTTCGAGAAAAATGTCGAAATTTCGATATTAAGGTCAAAATTTCGAGAAAAAAGTCGAAATTTGAGGGAAAAAACGAAATTTTGAAAAAAAAGTTTAAATTTCGAGAAAAAAAGTTGAATTTTCTAGAAAAAAAGTCGAAATCTTGAGTTTAAAGTCGAAATTTCGAGAAAAATGTCGAAATTTCGATTTTAAGGTCAAAATTTCGAGAAAAAAGTCGAAATTTGAGGAAAAAAACGAAATTTTGAGAAAAAAGTTGAAAATTCGAGAAAAAAGTCGAAATTTCGAGCTTAAAACCGAAATTTGAAAATAAAAGTCAAAATTTTTAAAAATAACATAATTTTTAATCGAAAAAGTTGAAATTTGCAGAAATAACTCGAAATTTAAGAAAAAAGTCGAAATTTCTAAAAAGAACATTTTTTTAAATCGATGTTCTTTCTATGCCTTTGTAACATTTCGTTAAATTTCGATTTAAAAA
Organism: Dastarcus helophoroides; assembly: GCA_028583605.1. NCBI lineage: Eukaryota > Metazoa > Arthropoda > Insecta > Coleoptera > Bothrideridae > Dastarcus > Dastarcus helophoroides. The sequence goes on from CM053334.1 coordinate 21,146,437, forward strand.
TTGAAATTTTAACTTTTTTCTAGAAATTTCAACTTTTTCGAAATGTTACAAAGGGCGTAGAAAGGACATCGATCAAAAAAAAATGTTACTTTAAGAAATTTCAACTTTTTTTCTCAGATTTCGATTTTAAGCTCGATATTTCGACTTTTTTCTCGAAATTTCGATATTTTTTCTCAAATTTCGACACTCTTTTCGAAATTTTGAACTTTTTTCTCAAACTTTGATATTTTTTCTCGAAATTTTGCCCTTTTTCTCGAAATTTAGTTTTTTTTTGCAAATTTCGACTTTTTTTTTCGAAATTTTGACATTAAAGTCGAAATTTTGGACTTTAATCTCGGGATTAAGAGGAGAAAAAGTCAATATTCAATGATAATTTTTTTTCAAATTGATATCCTTTCTACGCTCTTGTAATTTTTACTTCAAAAAAAGGTAAATACACTTTTTTTAGCATTGTAGTGTACTTATTAATAGGTGTGTAACGTGTTCGAACCATTAAATAAAAGTTTTTAAGACGGGTAACAAGTAATAAAATTAACGTAGGGTAATTTTTCTGAAAATACGGTAATTTTGTCTGCGTAAGTACGGAATTTTATCTACTTGTGGCAACACTGCACCACAGTTATCTTTCCTATTCAGTCAACGACATCATGAATGAAATCAAATGTTAATGCTGCCATCTGTTGGCTTATTAACGTAGTTATAACGTAGTTATTGCTAGTAGAAGGAAGTGGACAATAACATAGCGACATAAATGCACTTATATAAAAAATTTTGTCATTAAATTTACAGTGACCTGCATCTAAGGTAAATCGATCCGATCCTTAGGATTATTGAATCGTTCATTAGATCGATCTTGTATTCGAGATCGATGTAAAAAATCAGCCTTGAGATTTGAAAAAATCGATTTTTCGATTAATCGATCTCAGATCGAAATCCCTAGTCTGTAGATTTTATTTTATACAATGATAATTATATTTGTAATTAAGAATTGGCAACCAAATTAAGTGCCAGATATGGTTTTTGTATTGTTGGTAATGATGTAGTGATGAATTTCGACGGTATTAAAAATTTCTTGGACATCTATGGTTTGATTCATTTGAACTATTATGTAAAATGTTAATATAAACAATCTTATTATAAAAGAATCGTGTCAAATATTAAGAAAATTTTATTCCCTCCTAAGTATGTGTGATTGCGATTAAACGAAACAAACAATTTTAAATTTTATGAACTAATTCATTCCATAGAGAAAAAAATCGTTTATGTGCGGCTAGCCTTAGTTTCTGTTTATCTATGTTTTGCCTAATCTGCTCTGCAATCAGTGTTCCCAACTGAACAGAAATTTCCCGTTTTGCGGGAATTTCTCAACACAAAACGGAAAACTTGGCCGAAAAGAGAAATTTCCCGTTTGGAGGGAATTTCTCAACACAAAAGGGAAAACTTGGCCGAAAACGGGAATTTTTTGTTGAATAAATTTGCCCAGAAGGGGTGAAGAATCCTAATAATTTTGTTGTTGAGGATTTTTGGTTTTTAGTCCACAACATTGACAACAGGAAATTGAATGCAAAAAATTGTTTCGTAGACCTATTTTTGGGAAGACAAATTTTCGGATCTCTTAACAGAAGGCAGTTTTTGCATAAAAATGGGAATTTTCAGGTAAGTGGAGGAAAAAACTTATTTAAAGGTTGGTAACATCTTTATTGTCTATCATATTTTCTTTATGTTGTCTATGAGGACTATGAAATAACCTATAATTTTTAAAAAAATACATCTTTGAAACCGTAGATAATTTATATAAATTACTTTCCTAGTTATGTTGTTTTAATCTAGTCTAAAACCAGTACGTGTCAATTATCCCTTTTGTACAGTTACCAACAATGTGTATGAATAATTCGCAAAAGTAGCGATGGATTTTGAATGGGCCAAAAATTACCCCGATGTCTACAAAGTCTGCTCCCTGTTTAATTTATCCGAACTACTTCACCCGAAAAAGGTGACGTACAAGCCGCTCCCTGCCTTCCTACAAGAGGGGCCACAATGCGGCCTAGTTGCTCTTGAAATCTGCAGGGGGAATCCAACCAAAGAAACCTTAGATAAACTACTGAATACTGCCAAATTTATGAACTTTACGTACAACGGGGAAATCTTCAGCGCAAACGACATGATGGAACTAGCTAACGCTCACCTTCAAAATTACAAAGCAGAAACCTATTCGGGGGATCTCAATTCGGAGCATATTAGGGGGTTTCTCTTAGATGGTGGCTTGATTTTGGTGCCGTATCCTTTTATCTGATGTTGAGTTAACTAGATGGGGGATATTTTCTTAAATGGCTAACTAGTTATGATACAGGGAAAGATAATTCGCCTTCTTGTGAGAATGGTCACAAGGCACATTGGGCGATAATATCAGGAGCAATTGAAACCGAGGAGGAGTTCTTTGTTATGGCAAGACATGGAAAGGCGAGGAACGTGGCAATTTGGAAGTTGAAGTGCATTAGCCAAGAGCAATAGTCAATTAAACGAGTTTTCTCCAGACCGAAAGCATTCTAATCTATCTTATAAACTCCCACATGGGGGCATAAATGGTGAAATTGGGTTAAAAGAGAAAGCTGTGCTATTAACCCTATTAGAATAAATATATTTTATAACAACAAGAATGATTCTAATTTACTTTTATTCCATATAAATAGAAGGGTACATACAAAAAAACAATACATACTTATTTCTGATTAAATTGGACTAGAGGTTTACTTATGTGTACATATCTGCCCCCGCTCATTAAGTCTGGAGTCCTGACAACATTTATATTAGTATTCGAAGCTGTTGATAAGTCTATGTTTAACTTGAGAACGCTTTTACTATTTTTCCGAATGCTCAATGCTAAATCGGGTGGACAACTGTTTGCTTCATGTTTTCTGTGCTCGTCCTGTTTGGCGTAGTTAGGACCGTTACTGCAATCATAATACTGTAATGTAAATTTCATTTTCCAGTTTAAAGGATAAAGTAGGATAAACGCTTTTAAAACAATGAAAACTACAAGTTTAAATTCCAAATTTTAGTGAACATCGAAATTTTGAAAAAAAAATTCGAAATTTCAAAAAATAACTTAATTTATCTCAACATTTTAAATTTAACGGTCAACTTTGGTAAATAAAAATCGAAATATTCGACGTGAACAGGACAGTAACAGTGGAACTTTCAAAGAAGTCGAAACTAGGAACAAGCTTGAAAATTGGGAAATCCACCGCAAGTCAGGATATCTGGTCCACGGTAGTTAAAACATTTTTGTTTAAAGATTGAAATACAAAACTTGTCCTCTGAAACCAAGAAAGACGTTTTTGTATTTTTGTTTAGAAAAAAGAAAACCAAGCTCTAACATTGTCAAATTTTGGATATTTGCAATGGAGTGGGACAACGGCGAAATGAGTGGAAAAAAGCAAATGGAAAGGAATTAAGGGTAAAAAAGAAGATGGAGCACCTACAGGCAATCAGTTTCATCATCTTCTATTTCTATTACTTCAAGTTTCTCATTTCCACTAGTTTCGGAATCCGGTTCTACAGCATGTGGCGGTTCATTCAATTTTGGTTTCTGAATATCATCTCTAGATTCTGTATTTACAAGTTTATTCTTAGATTCATCCACTGGATTCAGATCTGCCTCATCATCATCAATTACTATTGTGTCCAAGACCCTACATTGTTGATTGTTATGCTTGTCGCAAGTTCTCGATTTTGCAGTTAAAATTGATGAATTTTTTTGAACACTTTCAGTCTTACATTTAGAATTCTCAAAATTTTAGAATATTTGGGACTTGAATTATTTTCAGATGGTTTTATGTCATTAGTATTGATTTCCAGATTTTCTAGAGCTAGTGGTTGCCTTTGTTCTGTATTATTAAGTACCTCCCGAATATTTAAAGATTCCTCTGCAACGTATAATGTATCTGAATTATCCAAACTCTCATTAGAATCAACGTCACCTTCGAATTCAATATTAGTTGTAGATTTTGTGTTTACTTCTAAATTTATGGACCTTTCTTTATTCGTTGTTTTATCCAATTCAACATCTTTCAAGCTTTGATAAACTTTTAAATTAGGAGTATTTTCTTTTGCCAGAGAATTGTCATCTTGAAGAGGCTCCTCAACAATATCGATCTCGTCTTTCACTAAGTTCAAGGCGTCAGAATTGCTTTGTGATGCAGATCCAACACAAATTCGCTACAACAGAAACAACAATTTACAGAACCTGGAGAATCTACTGATTATTCAGAAACAGACAGAAACATGTCTTTGAAATATGAAGTAAATATGGATAATTCTCCCACATTTTCTCAATATTTCAGTATTTTTCCTAAAATTCTGTGCTTAAACTAGAATTTTTTAATTTTTCTTTTTTTTTAAAGTCTAATTTAAAATCCGAAACATAGATTTTATTGACCAAATTTCGACTTTAGATAAAAATTAGTAAACTTTCTGTTACACATTTTTTTCATTAATACAACCTTTTCTCAAAATTTGAACTTTTCGAAAAATTTCGATTTTTTTCGTTTACAATGAACACTTTTAAAAACTGCAACTTTTTGAAAAACTTGAATTTTTAAAACTTTGAAATCAGAACGAAGCTGAAAGTCGGTTTTATTTCGAAATTCAGTAGATTTCTATTAAGTAAAATTCGAACTGTAAAGGAAACTTAAAACCCTCGAAGGCAGAAACGTGAATGAGCACAAACTTTCACTGTTATCTATCAAAAAAAATTTAATGAATCTTCCGAGGCAATTTTCTTCCAGCAGCCTGCGAAAGAACAACTCACCTGGCGTTTCAGCTGTTCGTCACTTGAGGACGTCTTCCTTTTTGATTGTTCATTTTTCTGAGTTTTCTTCTCCGAAAATTTGATTTCCCTGATAATGCGCTTGGCGTGTAATTTGGGCACCTTGTGCGCCATTAACAAATGTGCGTAAAGCCCTGTGGTAAGCGCAAATTTTCGTTCGCATATCGTACAATTATAAATTAGTTCTGGTTTTTTTGATGGTGGTTTTTTGTATTCTTTTTCTTTCGTAGATTTCATAATGTGGTATGTCATGTGGTCTGTGAAAATCCACTCGAATTTGGTTCTGAATAAACATGTTCGACATTCGTACTGTAGCTGCTTCGAATTGTCTGTTATCACATATTTTAACTCGACGTTATTTTCCTGAAATATAAAGTGAGGACGAGGAACGATAAAATAATTAGTACTTACAAGCGCTTTCGTTATTTCGTCAGTTTTATCTTTGTTTTTCTCTACAGGTTTCTTACACTTTTTTAGGGATTTTTCCGATTTCAGTTTCTTTTGAGTTCCTTTTTTCTTTCCAGCTTCGTTTAATAGATTGCTGTTATGGCTGCAAAAAAATTAGTCAAAATTTAGAAACATCGAACAATTTTTTGTTGTCCTTTTTTTGATTTAATTTTTTTTTAATTCCGAGAGCGCCTGTTTTTTTTTTGGAGATATTAAATTCGAAATTTCAAGATTGAAATAAAGATATTTTTTCTAATTTTTTTTTTTAAGTTTAATCCACTCTCAAAGGGTAACCCCATTATGTTTTCAAAGCACTGCGAGTAGGATGCGGAAACAAGGATAGATGGTGATGAACCGCCTTCTTAAGCAAGGATAGGTTGTAATTTTTGGGGAAAAAATAATAATATAAAGTATTCTTTCACATTTTGGCTTTTTTGTTCCAAATCGAAGTCTTGAAATGTTTCGTTTCTGTTTAAATTTGGACGAAACATTAAAAAAAATATCGAAATTTTGAGTTTAAAACTCGAACTATCCAAAAAAAAACTCTAATAATTTCAGGTTTCGGCAGATGGGAACTAACGAGAGACAGGAACAAACTGAATTGACTGGAATTTGAGGGTTTTTTTTTAAAATTATAAGTTTTTTACAGAAATTTAAAAAAAATTCTCGACGTGTCGTGTACAATGCGAATTTTTTTTTTCGAAAAAATAATAATAATAAAGTAGCTTAATTTTGAAAAAAGTCTAATTTTTTATGAAAATGTTACATTTACAAAAGGAGAGAAATTTTGAAAAAAGTTAAATTCTCGAACAAAACTTCAAAGTATTTTGAAATTTTGAAAGAGTGGACATTTTAAAAAAAAGTCGAATCATTCAAAAAGTCAAAATTTAGCGCGAAAGACGAATTTTGAAAAAAGTAGAAATCTTCAAAAAAAAACGAATCATCTGAAAAGGATGTAAAATTTAAGAAAAAGTTGAAATTTTGAAAAAAGTCAAATTTTACAAAAAAAAGCAAATTTACAAAAGAGCAAAAAAAAAAGCAAATATACTAAAGATGCTAAAAGATGATATTTTGAGAAAAAGTTGAAATTTTGGATGAGTTTCGAGATTTTTGAAAAAAGTTTAATCTCGAAAAAAAAGTTAAAATTTAAAATATTCGAAAATATTGTAGAATCATTCAAAAAGTCAAAATTGCTGCGAAAGCCAAATTTTGAAAAAATAACGAAAAAGATCAATTTTACAAAAAATAATGTCCAATTTATAAAAGGGGGCGAAATTTGGAGAAAAAGTCGAAATTTTCGATACGAATTTCGAGATTTTAGAAAAAAATTAAATCCTCAAAAAACGCTAAAAAGATTCCAACTTTTAAAGGAGTCGAAATTACTTTAAAAAAAGTAGAATTACTGAAAAGTTGAAATTTTGAATGAGTTTCGAGATTTTTGAAAAAAGTTTAATCTCGAAAAAAAAGTTAAAATTTAAAAACTTCGAAAATATTGTAGTAATCATTCAAAAAGTCAAAATTGTGTGAAAGACAAATTTTGAAAAGATAACGAAAAAGTTGAATTTTACAAAAAAAAAATGTCCAATTTATAAAAGGGGGCGAAATTTTGAAGAAAAAGTCGAAATTGTGGATACGAATTTCGAGATTTTTGAAAATAATTAAATCCTCAAAAAAAAAACTCAAAAAGATTCCAACTTTTAAAGGAGTCGAAATTACTGTAAAAAAAGTAAAATTACTCAAAAGTTGAAATTTTAAAGTATTGAAAAAAATCGAATTTTCCAACAAAAAAGTCAAATTTACAAAAAGGACAAAATTTTGAAATTTGATTCGAGTTCCAAATTTTTAAAAATTCTTCTGAAATTGTCGATCTTTTAGATCAACGTACAAATAGTCAATTTTAATCCCTAGTGTCGACGCAGCAAAGTAAATTCTAAAACTTTTGGTACATGTCCCAATGAAAATGAAATTATTTACCTTTCTGCTGGTACACTGACAAATTCAAACTCTGGGGGTGCAGGCTCTCTTCGGTTTTTGTCAACATCTGCCTTCGTAACAGTACATGCAGATTCCTTATTTAAAGACCCCACTTTTTCAGAAGTCGCCGATGCAGATTTCTGATTCAAAGACTCCACTTTATCATCAGTCGCTGATGCAGATTTCTGATTTAAAAATTCCACTTTATCAGAGGTCATTGATGCAGATTTCTGATTTAATAATTCCACTTTATCAGAGGTTGTTGATGCAGATTTCTGATTTAAAAATTGCACTTTATCAGAGGTCGCTGATGCAGATTCCTGATTTAATGATGCTACTTTTACAGAAAGTCCCTGATGCAGATTCCTGATTTAAGAAGTTAACTTTATCAGAAGTCGTTGATGAAAGCTGTCCTGCACTATTGACATTTAAAATTGTATTAATCCCTTCTGCACCATTCACGATAATAAGTGAACTTTGTCCCATTTTGGTAGGAGGTAGAACTACTGCGTTAGTAGCCTTAAAATAAAATAAATCGCATTATTGATATAACAGATTCTAATTAATTTTATAGAGATTATAGACATTTTAAGAGCTCTTTTTAAGTGTATTTAATTTACCAAATACAGCCAGCATCTTATTAAAATCTATTCTTGAAAGTTTAAAGTCAAAAAGTGCATAATCAATGAAAATAAACGTTCTTTTTTTTTTATTTTCATAACTGAGAATATTAAATTTAATTTCTTATCGATAAATCTGATGACATGGGTTGATTAAATTAATAATTTTCAGCACTAAATGGTTAAAAATTGCCTCATTCAAATTTTATAAATAAAAATTACAGCTTTAATGCAACATAAGATACATCGATTTACTTACTATCAGAATTGGTGCAGGGTTGTTTTCAGTCTCGTTTTCTCTCCTCTCATCTTTCTCTTTGCTATCTAGTTTCATTGAAGTATGGTTAAGTTTGTGTTTATCGAGATCAGTTTTATTCAAAAAAGAGGATTTGCATACATCACAAATAAAATGACCGTTCGCATCCTTCTTTTCAATTATATTATTTGCTCCTGTGGAATTACTTCCACAACTCTTCTCCCTTTTCTTCCTATTTTTTTTATCGCTGCTATGTAGAACCGCCTTAACCAATTTATTTGCTCTGGAGCTGATGTTCAAATGTACGGTTCTTATATGTCTCGATAAACTTTTCCTTGATAGTGTCTTATCGCAAAATTGGCATTTATAATCAGTCTTTGTTACATCAGGACCTGTTTTATTGCTCTTTTGTGATTTGCACTTCCTACTGTGATCTTGCAAGTCGGATTCAGTCTGAAAAGTTGTGTTGCAGAGATGACAAATAAATTTGCCTTCGGTGTTATGTTTGATGCAGTGTTTCGTGAATATCCATTCATATTTAGTTTTAAAATGGCAATCTTTGCATTCATAGTTGTCATTTCCTGATTTACACTTGAAATACCTAGAGATATAAATATGAATTTCATGAAAGTTCCTGATATGTACTTACTGATTCTTTGAGTCTAAATTTAGTATCGTATGATTTTTCAGTTGTTGGTCAGTTGAACACTTTTTTATTACAAAATCATCTTCGGTGGCCAATTCAATTTTGTTACTTTCATTAATATCTTCTAACCCAAATTCATCATACTCGAAGTAGGGGATCGAGGAATCATCTTCAGAGGTGGAGATAACTAAAATATACAAACAAGGTTAAAAAAATCTATTTCACATTGATAGAATTTTCTGGCTGTTTCCAAAGTTTAAATAAATAACCACAACACCAGTGATATTTCTAATCAGTAGCGAAATTTAGAGTAGTAATTCATGGGCTTACGTTTACCACTTTTATTTCAAACAATGTGAAAAACGATCAATTTAAATAGTTTTACTGACCTTGCGACATATTCAATTAAAATCTACAAATTCTGCGATAATCTTATGGTCAAAAACGATAATAAATCCGAAACTAATTTCCTACATAGATCAATATCAGCAAAATTATTGTTTTCTGAATTTTAGGTTCTAAATCATAGTCATAGATCTGTTTCCTTTATTTACTACCAATAACCACTAGAACACCTCCTATAACTAAAAATAATAAATATTCTGTGATAATATTGCCCCATTTTGTGTTCTCTATGGCAGTGGCGCACAGTAGGCGACTGACAAATAGCTAATTAATTGTTAAATACTACGACAAGGTTTGTGTGTAACTTTTCTAGTACAAGATAGGCGCGGGAATGTTAAATTCGTTCGGCGGCTTCCAGTATTGTTTTTTTATTAGGTTTATTGTTCAAAAGACTTTATTATCTTCGTTAATGTAACATAGGGATGTCGATTCCTTTTTAAAATAATCGATTTTTAGATCGATTCGAATCGTGAGCAAAAGAATCGATTCCCGATAAAATTAGGTACTGAAAGATCGATTTCCGATTAATCGCCTTGTTGGTGAAATTTTTAAACATTTCTAATAAGAGAAAAATTGAATGAATTGGCATCATAACTCCTATATCAAAAATATCAACTTAAAGTGATACAAAGGTTAAAATGTTGTGACAAAGCATTCAAAACGGGAAATTACGTAATAATGTATAGGCAACGCAAAACTTAAAGGAAATGGCGCCACCATTATGTCCAAATTGTGAGTGACAGTTAGGCCCATTTATTATATTCTATGCTTTGTATGTTTTTTGTACATAGTGCAAGTTGACTAATTGAGGTTAGTGTTTACGATTGTGATTTTGTGTTTTTTTTATGGATTTTCGGTGTAATTTTAAAATAAAAGGAGAAAATAAATACGTTCATTTAATAATCGAAAAAATAAAATGTCAATGACCAAACACACTGACAACTGATAGAATAAAGTTCTAGCGGATACAAAGTGCTATGATGCAAGAAGACTATAATTATAGCCTTCTTGCTATGATGGCACTACAGCAGTGTTGCCATACGTACGGTAATTACAGTATATGTACGGTAATTCTGACAAACGTACGGTGCACGGTCCAAATACCAATACCGTACCAAAAAATAGGGTAATTTAGGTTTAACTATTTAATAACAATAAGTTTAGTAAGTAATTCACCAATATTATTCTACGCACAGCTCCACAATTTATAGTGAAGTAAAAAATGTGCGCCGGGCCATCTCGTGATAAGTAGAAACATTGTAGTTTAATTTTGAAAGTTTTTTCTTGGACTTTAAACAGTAATATTTACATTTTAATTATTTATTCCTAATTAAAAAGATCCGATACATATTAATTTTCTGCTTTGGTTTTTATTTATGTATTTTTGGTTTTTTTACGAAGATGTAGAAAGGGCATTCATTTATAGAAATATATTTAGAAATATGAAGTTTAAACTGGAAATTACGAGACTAAAGTGGAAATTTCTACTTTTTTCTTCAAATTTCGACTTTTTCTAAGAAAATTTCATAGATTATGTCGAAATTTCGGCTTTAATCTCGAAATTTTAACTTTTTTTTATGAAATTTCGAGATAAGTCGAATTTTTTCTGGAAATTTCGAGAATAAGTCGAAATTTCTGTAACCTATGGTTAAATTAGGCAGATGACAGTTGCGTCCCACCACTCCTCTTTCCCAACAAAGAAATAAGTGGAAAATTGAGGAAAAAAGTCGATTTTTGAGTTTAAAGTCGAAATTTCGGCATTTTGTTCGAAATTTCGAATAAAAAGTTGAAATTTGAGAAAAAAAAAGTCGAAATTTTGAGTTTAAAGTCGAAATTTCGAGAAAAACATCGAAAGTTCGATATTAAGGTCAAAATTTCGAGAAAAAAGTCGGAACTTTGAGTTTAAAGTCGAAATTTCGACAAAAATGTCGAAATTTCGATACTAAGGTCAAAATTTCGAGAGAAAAGTCAAAATTTCCATAAAAAAGGCGAAATTTAAGAAAAAAAGTCGAAATTTCGAGAAAAAAGTCGAAATTTCAAGAAAAAAGTCGATATTTGCAAAAAAAGACAAAATTTCAAGATAAAAGTCAAAATTTTGAGAGAAAAAGTCGAAATTTGAGAAAAAAATCGAAATGTCGAGAAAAAAGTCGAAATTTCGAGCTTAAAATCGAAATTTGAGAAAAAAAGTTGAAATTTCCTAAAATAACATTTTTTTATACGATGTCCTTTCTCGCCTTTGTAATATTTCGAAAAAGTTGAAATTTCCAGAAAAAAGTCAAAATTTCCAAAAAAAAGTCGAAATTTTGACAAAAAATCCAAGTTTGAGAATAACGTCGAAATTTCGCGAAAAAGTCGAAATTTCGAAATACTTCGAAAAAAAAGTCGAAATTTGCGAAAAACGATGAAATTTCGAGAAAAATAGACGAAATTTTGAGAAAAAGGGCAAAATTTCGAGAAAAAAATCAAAATTTGAGAAAAAAGTCAAAATTTTCGAGAAAAAAAATGTCAAAATTTTGAGAAATAAAGTCGAAATTTGAGACAAAAAATCGAAATTTCGAGAAAAAATTGAAATTTCGAGCTTAAAATCGAAAGTTAAGAAAAAAAGTTGAAATTTCTTAAAATACCATTTTTTTAAATCGATGTCCTTTCTATGCCTTTGTGATATTTCGAAAAAGTTGAATTTCCAGAAAAAAGTCAAAATTTCCAAAAAAAAAAGTCGAAATTTTGATTAAACAGTCGAAGTTTGAGAATAACGTGAAATTTCGAGAAAAAGTCGAAATTTCGAAATATTTCGAGAAAAAAGTCGAAATTTGCGACATAAGATGAAATTTCAGGAAAAAAGTCGAAATTTGCGAAAAAAGTCGAAATTTCGATAAAAACAAGGTCGAAATTTTGAGTATAAAGTCGAAATTTCGGGAGAAATGTCGAAATTTCGATATTAAGGTCAAAATTTCGAAGAAAAAGTCGAAATTTGATTAAAAAAAACGAAATTTGAGAAAAAAGTCAAAATTTCGAAAAAAAGTCGAAATTTTGAGAAATAAAGTTGAAATTTGAGAAAAAAACTCGAAATTTCGAGAAAAAAGTCGAAATATCGAGGTTAAAATCGAAATTTGAGAAAAAAAAGTTGAAATTTCCTAAAATAACATTTTTTTAATCGATGTCCTTTCTACGCCTTTGTAACATTTCGAAAAAGTTAAAATTTCCAGAAAAAAGTCAAAATTTCCAAAAAAAAAGGGACGAAATGTTGAGAAAAAGTGGAAGTTTGAGAATTACGTCGAAATTTCGAGAAAAACTCGAAATTTCGACAAATTTCGAGAAAAAAGTCGAAATTTGCGAAAAGAGACGAAATTTTGAGAAAAAAAGTCGAAAATTTCAAAAAAAGTCGAAATCTCGATAAAAAAAAGGTCGACATTTTGAGTATAAAGTCGAAATTTCGAGAGAAATAGTCGAAATTTCGATATTAAGGTCAAAATTTCGAGAAAAAAGTCGACATTTGAGAAAAAGTCGACATTTAAGAAAAAAACGACATTTCGATAAAAATATAGAAATTTTAAGAAATAAAGTCGAAATTTGAAAAAAAAATCGAAATTTCGAGAAAAAAGTCTAAATTTCAAGCTTAAAATCGAAATTTGAGAAAAAAAGTTGAAATTTCTTAAAATAACATTTTTTTAAATCCATGTCCTTTCTACGCCTTTCTAACATTTCGAAACAGGTTGAAATTTCCAGAAAAAAGTCAAAATTTCCAAAAAAAAAAGTCTAAATTTTGAAAAAAAGTCTAAATACGAGAAAAAAGTCGAAGTTTGAGAAAAAAGTCGAAATTTCTAAAAATAACTTTTTTTTAATCGATGTTCCTTTCTACGCCTTTACAACATTTCGTTAAATTTCGTTTTAAAAATTGAAATTTTAACTATTTTCTAGAAATTTCGACTTTAAACTCCAAATTTCGACCTTTTTTTCGAAATTTTGACATTAAAGTCGAAATTTTGACTTTAATATCGGGATTTAAAGGAGAAGAAGTCAACATTTCGTCATATTTTTTTTTCAAATTGATGTCCTTTCTACGCTCTTGTAATTTTTACTTCAAAAAAAAGTAAATCAACTTTTTTCAAGTTTTGTGGTGTATTTATTAAAACGTGTATAACGTGTTCAATCACTAAATAAAAGTTTTTAAGACGGGTAACAGGTAATAAAATAACGTAGGATAATTTTTGTGAATATATGACTAATTTTAACTGCGTATGTACGGAATTTTGCCTTCAAATATATGGCAACAGTGCACCACAGTTATCCTTCCTATTCAGTCAACGACATAATGAATGAAAAGAAATGTTAATGCTGCCATCTGTTGGCCTATTAACGTAGCTATTGGTAATAGATGGAAGCGGACAAAAATAACCACATAAATACACTTATGTAAAAAATAAAAAAAATGTGTCATTAAATTTACAGAGACCCACATCTAAGGTAAAATCGATCCGATTCTTAGGATTTTTGAATCGTTCATTAGATCGATCTTATAATTGAGATCTATCTAAAAAATCGACCTTGAGACTTGAAAAAATCGATTAATCGATCTCAGATCGACATCCCTAGTGTAACATATAAATATACCCGAATAATGAAATTAATTAATGTGTTTCGTTTAAAATAAAAAACCAATAATCAATACATAAATATACTTGAATATACGCTCCACCCCGGATTGTCAACATATGGTCATACTTTTTGTGCAGCAAGAGCTTCTATGTAAAAACTCTATGATATATTTGTTCATAAAACATTAGAACAGTGTTGCCAGTGGTAGCAGGAATTCAGTTATTGGTAGCGACTTCTGAAGCATTTAGCGGAGTAGCGGCGGCGACGATAAAGTAGCGAAATTTTGAGGGCGCCCAAAATGTTTACATTTTATTTTTAAAAAACGAGTCAAGGGCTAAATAAACTAGTTGTTGAGAAACTTACATAACGATTTAATCAATGATGCCACCTGACAGAGAGCAATTAACAACAATTTTACGTGTAGAAAGTCAATCACAATGCATTGCAGAAATCTTTAGAAAATTTAATTTTTAATTTTTCTATGGAAAAATATGTATTTCCCCGAAGACACTCTGGTACTTGACGACTTTGAAGCCATTTAAAATAACTCTCAGCTAGGGTGGTAGTTCTTTTTTAATCTTAAGTTAGCAATCTTTATTTTAAAGGTAAACGAAAGGTTTTTTATATCTTTGGCTTTAATTACCCTCCGAAGGTAAAAAAAATGTATTTATCCTTCGAAGGTCAAGTTTTTTGTAGAATTCTCTAGCCTTACCGTGTTGGGTAGCGGCTTGTAGCGAAATTTTAGGGATTCGGTAGCGACATTTGGCATGAAACCACTGGCAACACTGACATTGAAACACTTTTGAACTCTGTGTTCATAACCTAATTACGACTAGATGTTGAAGTGTTTTGTTGTTTTGGGAAAATTACTCATTTTTCATTTCGTAGAAATAAATAAATGAGGCAGATTGGTAAGTTGAAAAGCGCTAATCTTTCAATTCAATTTAACCAATTTATTGGTTTTGCCATTTTATTTACGAAAGGGAATTCTTTTCGAAATGTTTGTTGATGCGTACTAATTAGGGTTGCGTTGTGTTCAAAAACTAAAAGTTGAATGGAAAATATTATTTGATAATCAGTGCTATGTTGTAAAATATGGAAAACAAAGCAAACATTTTTACAGTAGCGCTCGTTTGCAGCATCACCATTAAATATTATACCAATTGATCTATTGATAAGTAATGTGTGTACGTGTGTACCAATGATAATACGTACTTATTTTACTTTAAAACGTAACAATTAATTTGTAAAACTCTAGACTCTAGAAGCTGTAACTCGATTTTTTCTTCATAAACTATTTATAAAAAGCTGCATTTCTTTTTTTGTGTTTTTCGAAATTAAGAACATTTTTTCAAGAATTTGTGTTAAAGAGTTAAGTCGAATTTTACAATATTAACTTACTCAAGTGTAACAAATTGTTTTATTTGCTAAGAGCATGCAACCTGAATATTGGTTCAAAGCATGCAACCTGAATATTGGTTCATTACTTAACAGTTACATATTTTAGTGGAAATTTTAACTTTGTTTTAAAAATGTTGACCTTTTATTTTTGAAATTTTGACTTTTTCGAATACTTAAAAAAATTCTGTTTTCCCAAACTGCGATTTCTCTCCTATAATTTCCAATGTAGACCTTATTACATTTTTCTAAAATTATTACATTATATACTCGAAATTGTTTTTAAAAATTGCGAATTTTCGACTTCAGTAGACGTTTTTTAATCAAAAAATTCGAGATTACATTAAATTTTCTTATAAACTACAAGTGCTTGGTTAGGAATTTCGTCTTTAAGCTTCAAATTTCAACAATTTCCGATCATTTTGATTTCCTCCAGAAGTCTAAGTACAAAATTTCAACGTTTGCCCAAAATTTCGACTTTTCGCTAACGGGTAAATCTACTCTGCTCCAAGTTCACGCCAAGTACTCTGCTCGAATAAGTTTGATATTGTTGGAATGGTGATGTTAATTCCAAATCTTCTATACTGATATATGTACTGTCAAATTTAATTATCCCATTCCTGATAGAATTTGAGTAGTGATTTATTTTTCTTTTTAGGCACAGTTGTCCAGATCTAAAACAGTTAGCGAGTGCAGTATTATTTAATGTTATAGTAGAAATATGTCTTACATTGAAGAAATTGATAAAATAATCGAGGAATATGATGACTGCGGCAACACTCACTGGTATTTTAATTTTAATGAGCTGAATTTGAAGGGTGTGCCATATCTGAGTGAACTCCTAAAGGACGTCGAAATTAGAAGTTTAGTTCTCATCGGTCTCGATGTGGAAAGCGTTAAACATATAACTGAGGCTTTAGACCGCAATATCTTACTTGAGGACTTGCGAATTGACGAAAGCGACATTGGCGATGAAGGCGCCCGCTATGTAGCCGACCTTCTCAAAAACTCAGAAATCGCCAAGATTTCCTTAACGCAGGATAACATCGGAGATGATGGCGCTAAATATTTGGCCGAACAGCTTAAAGAGAGCAACGTTTTCGAGATAATTCTGGGAGATAATAAAATAGGAGACGAGGGGTTGAGGGCTTTGGCAGATCTGTGGGGCGATGGACAAGTTAAGAAGCTTCATTTGTTTCGTAACAAAATCACCACCAGATCTTCGGAAACGATAAGCGAACTGTTCGAGGCTAGCGAACAAACGATTATATTTGGTTGCATGTTCACGATCCGGCAGATGAATCAAAACAAATAGATGTCTGGCAAGACAAACAGAAGTATCCTACTATAACTATCAGAAATCAGTCTTTTAGCGACGGTATAGCCGAATTTGTTAATAAGACGTTTGGTGAAATTATTCTAAACTTTGACTACGTTGAATGCTTGCGGGATGACGAGGTCGGACATTTGAAAAAAGCCATCCAAGGCGTCACTATAAGAGAACTTCGAATTAATTTCTTCGACAGCAGCGCTAACTTATTTAAACACATTCCAGAAATATTTCGGTAATCATCACGTGCACAAGATAGGTTTTTTAAATTTACCCGACGTTTCATATTTTATGGGTTTTTTAAAGAGTAACGTTTCGCATTTTCAAATAAATCACGTCGATAAAATGGATAAGTTGGTTGATATTCTGAAATCTAGTAATATTAGGTATTTGTCCATTTTGGACAGCAGCAGCTTATCTGCCAATTACTGCATTAAAACCTTAGCGTGTGCGATCAAACACACTAAGATAGTGAACTTGGATTTAGGACAAAGTTATGTAAGAATGACGAATCTCTGCTTTCTTGCAGATGAGTTAAAAAATACCCAAGTTACTCGTCTAAAGTTGCACGCCACTTTTGATGAGGAAACTGCGAATTACTTTGCTGGTGTTATCGAAGAGTCGCAGCTTGTATCCGTTGAGTTTACTGGAAATAATCACCCAGATGCACCAACTGAGCGGTATTTGGCGGCTGTGTCCAACAACAAGAAAACGGCGGGCGAGATATGTTCGGCATTCGACAATTTGGTTACCCTCGATCTTAAAAACAATAAATTAGAATTCATGCTGCCGAAAGATTCAGGGTCCGTTGGATCAGTACGTAAATTTTATTGAGATATTACATGAGAATCCAAACGTTAGAGCTCACATTATCTACGATCGACTGGAAATAGCGACAAAAATAGATGCTTTTGTGGACAACTTACAGGATCATTTCAACTCGTTCATCAATAGCAATATACAAGGTCTAGTTGAGAAGTACGAGAATTCTAACTTTGTCGAGTTTGTGAAGAAGTTTGATTCGGCTAATTTGGGGTACATTGTGCAAAATTTATTACTACACAGGCACCTGTACTTTCTAGATGAAAAAGCGGAAATACTGCACCCGTTTATTTACAAAATGCTACAGAAGTACGAACTACCCCTATTTAATGAAAATATGGAACCTAATAAGAAGTCTGACATTATAAAATATTATGAGGGGCACCCCGAAATTCAGGGTGTTCAGGAGTTACTAGAAATGTTAAAATAGAAACTTGTTACCTAAATGAAATAAAAATCCGCTGCTTTAAAAGTTACCTATACATTTATAGATATTATATGTTTTAAAAGTTATATTTTTTATAGTGAAATAAATGTTTATTCTTTCAGAAACTAAATTTTATTTTTTACAAAATTCCATTAATGTAATGTTCTGAAAGGGGCGCCCTAGACGTGCAGCTCGGCGCACGCATGCACTGAAGTATTAAAAACTCTCCGAGATTAATTATATCTATCCTATTGACAAGGAAAGTCCCCGAGGTGTACCCCACCGATTTTTTTTCATTTTTTAATATGTTATAGTACCTAAAAAAATCACTCTAGGGGTAAATCACCCTTTCCAATGGTTTTTTTTTGTAAAACTTCGGGACAGGTCAATTTTATTTTTTAATTTTCTTAATGACATTGCCAAATTCCATAAAATTGAATGATTTAAAAGTTGGTATAAAAGAAAAAAATTAAACCCACCCCTATACAAATCAGGGGTTGCAACCCTTTGGCATAACTGATACGTTTTTAGAAGCACATTTTTATGGGAAATGACATAACAATGGTTTTAGCGAAAAATTCCAATTTATTCTTGAGATATTAAAGAAAATCTGTTTTTGGGGGTTATCTTTAGGGTGGGGAGTCACCACCTAAATCACAAATTTAGCATCTAAAAAAATTGTTGATTCATTATTTTGATGAAATATCAACAATGTTGATATTATAATTGATGATACTGAACGATATCTGCGGAGTTTGTCCGACAACAAGAAAAAAGCCAACGCAATATGTGCAGCATTCGACAATTTGATAACTCTCGATCTTAAAAATAATAAATTGGAATTCATGCTGCCGAAAGATTCGGGTGCGTTGGATCAGTATGCGAGTTTTATCGAAGCATTACATAAGACTCCAAATGTTAGAGCCCACATTATATACGATCGACTGGAAATAGCGGAAAAAATAGACGCTTTTGTGGACAACCTACAGGATCACTTCAACTCGTTCGTCAACAACAACATAGAAGATCTAGTTGAAAAATACGAGAACTTTAACTTTGTAGAGTTTGTGAAAAAATTCGATACGGCCAATTTGGGTCACGTTGTGCAGAATTTATTACTGCACAGGCATCTGTACTTCATAGATGAAAAAGCGGAGATACTGCACCCGTTTATTTACAAAATGCTCCATAAGTACGAACTACCCCTATTTAGTGAAAAGTTGGAACCTAATAAGAAGACTGACATTATAAAGTATTATGAGGAGCGCCCAGAAATTCGGGGTGTTCAGGATTTATTAGAAATATTGCGATAGTAACTTGGTATCTAAATTAAAGAACGTTCTCGTTGCTTTAAACATTTTCTGCATTTTTTATATTGGAATAAATATTGATTTTTTATGAAACTGCTTAACTTTATTTTTTTACTTAACTCCCTTAAAGTAATATCTCTCAGGGAAGCACCCTCGAAGTGCGCCGCACACATGCACCAGAGCATCAGAAGCGCCAATAGGTGTCTCTAGGTTTTAATGATATAGCCCCACCGAGAGGAATTTAGGCAAGAAGACAGTGATGAGACTGAGCGACAAGAATCTATGCAAAGAGATAATTAAACATTTATACTAGAGAAATTGTTAAAGGGTGGAAATTTACAAAATAAAGTAAAATTTGGAAAAAGTGGAAAATATGAAATTCGATTTATTGGTTATTTTTAAATAATAGGTCGAAATCTTATAAAAAAATCGAAATGCTCAAGTCGATCTTTTTAATAAAAACCGTTAAGTCAAATTTTTCATAAAAGTCCAATTATAAGAAAGTCAAAATGTTCAGAAAGTCAAAATTTTGAAAAAAAATACCAAAAATTTGAAAACATTCGAATTAAAATAAAATCGAACATTTGAAGAAGATACTAGTTTCAGAGGTCGAAAATTTCGAAGAGTTGTAACACTTTAAAACCAATTGAATTTAAACACACTCAGATTTGTAAAAAAGTTGAAATTTCAAATCAAAATTAAAAAAAGCATGCATTCTCAATAGCAAGATGGGACTCTAAAAAAAAGGTCAACATTTTCAAACCCAAGGTCAAAAGTTTGAAAAAAAACAAAATCTGAGATAAAGTCAACATATTCCGAAATAATTTGAAATTTTGGAAGTACAATTTTAGAAAAATGTGAAAATTCTAAAAAAGAAAATCTTTATTGAGGAATTTTAATTGATATATTCTGTATAATATATTCAGTCACCGGCACGCCAACGGTAAAACGTGTAATAGACATACGAAGGTCAAGCGTGATTTTTGTCATGAATTCGGAACCACAAAATCGACGAGATGTATGTCTAGCCGTACATAATCGTCAAGTTGTAGAGATGTTGCAAAATGTGTTCTGTTAAACAAAGGTTAGTAAAAATTCGACACAAATAATCTAGATAATGAACACAAATTAAGCATTAAAACAAAACTAAAAAGTTTTATTTTAGGTGTGATATCAAGTAAATGATCGATTTACAGTAACAAAACTTCAGAGATTGGGAATAAAATAATAAAAACGAAATGTTAGTGCTAGCTCACTTAGTATGAAACAAGTTTATGTTTAAGAGACAACTCGGCCTATAATTTATGAACGTGCATAATTAGAAAGTCTCGTGTAAGTAAAATACATTTTATGTAATAGTAATCTAGTGTTCCACTTGACGTGGGATAACATGGGCATCTTCGGTATTTGTGGCGATAGAAAATCGATGAAATAAGCAAAGTAGTATGGAATTTTATCTACATCAACGTGCGATCGAGAAAATAATTGAATATAGAATTTTATTAGGAAAAAAGTGAAAAACGTCGTTTTCTGAAATGTGCTATGTATAATCCTATTGAAAAAACCTTGAACCATCCCAGATTGATTTCTCACAAGCTTTACAGCGGCGTAGTTAACTAAGTTGCGTATTGAATAATTTAAAAGACAATCATGGCAATTTTTTTTTATTGTGAACGTCATATTGAATTTTTGAATTCAGCAAATGATAAATCTGTTCTGCCAAATATCATGTATCTAATGTGCAACATGAGCGTCATCACAACGATCGTTCACTCCACTGTAAAACAAATTAAACATTCAAGTGTTTTTCAGTGTTAGCAGTGTTTGAACAATCATAAAAGAATTATCAACAAAAAAATTTCTTAAAATTTTTAGATATCTCAAAAATTTAAACAGTACTCTCAAAATTTCAATCACCTTCGGGGCCAAATTCGATATTTCCAGACAATCTAAGACAGAGTGTATTTAAAAAACTGAGATTTTCTCCAGAAATTCCCTAATTTCGATTTTTATCTTCCTAAGATTTTTACTTTAGACACGAACTTTGACAAAAGATCAAAATTTGGATTCCCTTCGAGAATCAATGTGTATTTCTAAAAAAAATAAGAAAATATTAATTTTAGAAGTTGGGACTTTTTCTGTTAGCAATATTGCAAATTATTTTTAAACAAAATAGGCATTCTTGAACGTTGCCGACAGAAGCTAATACTTTAAACTTGGAGATAACAGTGGCTACGTAATGTTGCACTTCGAACCCCACTAGTGAACAAGTCAGAATATTGGAAATATTTAAAATAAAATTCTGTCAAACTGTCTTACTTTTTGTATTTGTGGTTAGTGGATGCCTGTATTGTGTGGAAAAGACTCTAATATTTATTTTTAATGAAATCACAATCTTTTTATTTATTGCACATAATGATCAACATCTTATTACTACTACCATCTGTCATTTTTGGAGTAGTAGAGTACCACATTTTATATTTTATTTTTAATATCAACAAATAAATAAAATGGAAAATTCTCTCACGATTGAGAACTTCGCCTGCGACGTCGTTGATTTATTTCCAATTCACCACCAATATTATCTAAATTCTAATTCAAATAATTAAATTGTCATTCATACTTCAACTAAAATGCGATAAAATATGAAGCGTTCCTTTAATCGCATATGCTCGAAAAGCGTCAATGTCTCTGAATTTCTATGATATCGATCGGCGATATAATGCTTCTATGACGACGCTCTTAGCAATCGGGGGGTGCGTTTTCTCCATGCGATGATCTTTTAATCCTAGAACCTGCCCATTGTGTGCCAGTGATCCACCCTAATCGAATACATAGGGTGATCCATTCATATAATAGTAATACTTTCATGACCATTGTTTTGTATGAGAAAAAAGTCAACCAATGAATTCTATGTCATTTTTTCAAAACAATAATATTTCGAGTCGTGCTTCTTTTAGATTCAGGAAATCAAAAAACAGCGATTTGTGATAATATTCTGGACACATTCACGAAAGCTAAGAGAAAGAAAGTATTGCTTTAAGGAGAGAAAAGCTCGACACATTCAAAGAAGAATTACTTCAAATATCGACCCAAGATTTAACCAGTTTAACCTTCGACGTCGAAGATTTTCTACAAGCAGAGGTCACCTTCCAAGGTAAAAAGGTAAAGGTCCACGAAATCCTCTTTTTCGACCAAATAAACCGTCCGAACATTCACCAGCTGATCTGCAAAAGTAAGCTAGTAGTGGGTGCTCTCATTGAGAACTCTGGGAAATTTTAATTAACGTAGTTGCTGAGTAGAACAGTCGCCATCAAGAAGAAGGTACTACAGAGCGGCAATGTTCTAGCCATTAGCAACGAAAAGAGCAAAATTCTGACACCCAATTTCGAAGGCGCCATAACCCTTGACGAGACCCAACAAGGTAAGGTATCGTGCAAGATAATACCCGACAATAACTTCACAAAGGCGGAATTCGAAGAACTAAAGCAATCAAACGCATATAATAAAAGAAACGTACATTGGCTGAGCTACGATAGCAAACAGGGGATCTTCCACTGGAAACAATCCAGTTTGAGCCCACAAACCCTGAACAAGTATCTAGTTGAAGGTGAGGAAGCGGTATTTGAAAGCTTCAAATCTGAGGAAGAGATCCTCAGTCTAAATAAGGAAGAAGGTACTTTCGTGATATCAGGGGCTCCGGGATCGGGAAAGAGCGCAATGATCGACCACATGGCCAGCTTAATCAAAGAGAAGACTCCAGCTAAGTGGGTACTTAAAATTAACCTATCTATGTCCGAATCCGCGCTAGAGAAGGAGGAAGAAGAGCGGAGAGGCGGAAAAGGATTCAATCCGAATGAAAGTAGTCAAGTGTTAGATTTCCTCCTTAAAGATCTAGTACATTTGAACAAAGCTGTGACGATTGGTCCCGATGATGAGGAAATACTTCGGGATTTGATTCAAAGGGGACAAGTCTCGATGCTTTTCGATGGGTGTGCCGATTTGGTGCAGAGTTATAGATCTATCTTAGTGGATTTATTCAAAGGGTTGAAGAAGTCGAGTTCATCGCAATTGATTGTGACCACCACGCCTAAAGTACTGGGCGAACTTCGGGAAAACTTGAATGTTGGGTATTATAACATCGAGGCTTTAAGTTTGGAAAGGCAAAATTGAATTGATTGAATCAGCTGATTATAAAGAGGTAGCGGAAAAATTAATTTCGGCGTTTACTAGGAAAATTAGTGACCCTAAGTTGCTGAAGATGCCGGTTCTTTTGGAAATATTACCTGAAGTGTATAAAAACAACATTAAACAGTTGACAGAGACGAATGTTGAAAAACTTGATGTATCGGCTAACGCTCACGTGTTGTTTGAAAAGTTTTTCATCCAGCAGTTCGAATTGTATTACCTGGATGAATACGGAGTAACCGAAAATGAGCGTAAGAAGCGAAGAAAGGCTAAAATAAGAGCGCAAATAATGGAAGACTATGAAAATTTGGGATTGTATAAAGCGGCCCTTAGAAATAATTTAAAGGAACATCTTCCTAATTACATAACGGATAAAGTTGAGACCCATATCCTCCCAGAAATAGAAAGCGGTGATAGTCAACTACCTCAACTGGTAGACGAACATGGTGACTTCCTCGTAACAACATTTGAGCAGTTTTTCATTTCCAGTTTTTTCCAGTCGAGCATCAAAGCACGAGCACTAAAAAGCGACATGCAAAATTATTTCCTGAAAACGGTACTAGTGGATTCGGGTTTCCAGCAAACTCGACTCTTTCTGGACGCATACTTCGAAGCTAACAAGATCGAAACCATCGGAACCCTCGATGACGATTTTGGTGAGGCGATGGAACTAATTTGGAAGGAGGCAAAGAAAGGCCACATCGACACTTTCGCCCATCAAGCCGCTTTGGAGGGTCACGCCAGCATACTCAAATTTATCAGCGCGTCTCTGAAGGGTCGTCGGTCTCACGTACTTGTTAGTTTATACGCGGAAGTGAAAAATTCAGATGGGGCAACCGCATTGCATCTAGCGGCATCACCTCAGAATGTTAACGCTTTGGAGGAAATTCTGCATCACGCGAACGTCAGCGAAGTTAAGGATGCTCTGGGTAGATCCCCCTTGAATTATGCGGTTTCCGCTGGTAATTCGGACATACTACTTAAGAAAGGCGCCAATACGAAAATGACGGATGCGAACGGTTCAACACATGTATCTAATACTCCTATATTGTCAGCCCCCCATTCTCTTCGTAAGCGAAAACTGTCTGATCCGTAATTGATAAAATCCAATAAAGTATACGCAGATGACAAGTCTGGTGCAGACGTCAATTACGAATGTTAATAATAAAAATTATTTAGACCAATGGAATTTTTACACTTTGATGTTTCCAAGCATATTTGATTTCTAATGATTGCGACTACACGTAAAACTCGGAGTTGGTAATATAGGAGTTTTAGATAAATGGTTTAACCCAGAAGTAAACGGAAATCTAAACCCCTTGGAAACCTTCACAACACATAGTATATCGAACTGATGGTAAAATGGAACAAAATCTCTCTAATTATTTTAAAATAAATATTTTTGTTAAATGGTTATAAGCTGACGTGTACTTTTTAACAATGTAATAATGCTGAGTTCTATAATTATTTATTCAAAATCTAAATTATACATAAATTCATCAGTATGATCAGGCATGGTATATAAAATTTTATAGATGGCATAATGTAGTTGTTGTTAATATCGATATCAATAGGAATTGATTTATAAGTGCTTCTGCATTAAAATAATTATTTAAATAAAACGATTTTTAGTGATCTCTCGTTTTTTTACAATACAATTGGCGGTTGATTTAAAAATATCTTTTTATTTTTATACGTTTTGAAAACAATGATTAATTAGTTAATATAGTTAGTGGGTTAAAAATAAAAAATGAAAAAGTGCTCCTGTGGATCTTTTAATCAGTAAAACTACTTATTGATTGTTTTGGTTAATTTATGCCACTTTGACATTTTATTTATGGAAAGGGATTAAAATGTTTCAAAGCAAAAAATCCTTTGGCGAAATATGATTTGAATTAACGAGATAAACAAATTCATAAAATAAAGCACTGACGACAGAGCAGGACAGGTGCAACCGCACGGACTCAAAGTCAGAGAAGGGGCTCAAAATAGCAATGTTGATATATTTTTTTTTTGATCATTAAGAATATTTGGGGGTGACAAGTTGTTCAATTTTCATAGCTGAAAATAAATATCATCAGTGAAAAATATTTTTGGGTGCCATATCTTTGTGGGGGATCTAAATTTAACATTTTGCACAGGGTCCGTTGAAAACTAGCTGCGGCTGTGACTGACAATTCTCAATGTTTGTTATGATAGGTGTTCAAATGTATTAAAACCTTACAGTCGTCAATCACTGATTATCTATGGAGGACATAATTAACATACAAAATT
Organism: Dastarcus helophoroides; assembly: GCA_028583605.1. NCBI lineage: Eukaryota > Metazoa > Arthropoda > Insecta > Coleoptera > Bothrideridae > Dastarcus > Dastarcus helophoroides. The sequence goes on from CM053334.1 coordinate 21,171,958, forward strand.
TTTACAGCCAAATTGACAACTTTTTTATTTGAATAGTCGCTGACTATATTCCGTTGATATATGGACTGATTTTTGGGCAAACTTTGTATTTAAAAGAGAACGAGTTTGTATTAAAAACTTTTCTATTGCTAATTATAAATAAACGTTCTCATATAAAGGAAAAAGTCTCCAGTAAAAAAAATTACTTTTATTTTATAAATAATTGAAATTATCAGTCCATCTTGAAAAAAGAAAGAAAAGAATCAAGTTTGAAATGATTAGCTTTGTCTCCAATTGTTAAATAAACAGCATAAATTAAAATTTAATGTCGACTACTGCACCTTGTATCCCATTTTCGACGGTTTCTGCTATAATTTAAGTAGTGACTTATTTTTCTTTTTAGGTACATTTGTCTAAATCTAAAACAATCTAGATTGGGGAGTATATTAAAGCCAAACTACTTATTTGATGTCATAATAGAAATATGTCTTACATCAAGACAATTCGTAAAAAAATCAAAGAGTTCGATTGCTATGGAGGCACTAACTGTTATTTGAACTTTAAAGAGCTGAATTTGAAAGGCGTGCCATATATGTGTAAACTCCTGAGGAACGCTAAAATGAAAATTTTGGTTCTCATCGGTCTCGACGTTGAAAGTGTTAAACAAGTAACTCAAGCTTTAAACCGTAACACTTTACTTGAAGAATTGGCGATTGATCAAAGCGACGTTGGCGATGAAGGTGTACGCTATGTAACCGACCTCCTCAAAAATTCGCACATCACCAAGATTTCCTTAGAGCAGGATAACATCGGAGATGACGGCGCTAAGTATCTGGCCGAGCAGCTCAAAGATAGCAACGTCGTCGAGATAAGTCTCCATGGTAACAAAATAGGAGACGATGGATTGAGAACTTTGGCAGATCTGTGGGAAGGTGGACGAGTTAAGAAGCTTGGTTTGGATCGCAACAAAATCAGCACCAAATCTTCGGAAATAATAGGCGAAATGTTCCAACTCGCGAACAAACGTGACCTCGGGCTGAATGTATATGATCCGGCACACGACACAAAATATGTAGACATTTGGCAAGACAATCTGACACCTTGTATAACTGTCGGTTATCAAACTTTCAGCGACGCTATAGCCGAATTCGTTAAGAAGACGTTTGGCGAAATCATTCTACGTTTTGACTACGTCGAATGCTTTTCGGATGACGAGATCAAATATCTAAAAAAAGCCATGAAAGGTGTCACTATAAAAGAGTTTCGAATTGGTTTCCACAATAGCCATTCTAACGTATTTAAACAGATTCCAGAAATATTTGGTAATCATTATATTCACAAGATGAGTTTTTTGGATTTACCTGAGGTTTCATACTTTATGAGGTTTTTAAAGAACAACGTTTCGCATTTTCAAGTATGTTATGTGAATAAAATGGATGAGTTGGTTGAGATGCTGAATTTTAGTAATATTAGATATTTGTCCATTTTGGACACCAACAGCTTATCTGAATACCACGATAGAACCCTAACGGATGTGATCAAATACACGAAGATAGTAAACTTAGATTTGGGTGAAAGTTACGTAAGAACGACGAACCTCTACACTTTTGCAAATGAGTTAAAGAATACCCAAGTTACTCGGCTGAAATTGCATGCTACTTTGGATGAGGAAACTGCAGACTACTTAGCTGGTATTATCGAAAATTCGCAGCTTGTATCCATTGAATTTCTAGAAACTAAATACGCTGGCGTACCAACACCAACTGAACGGTATCTGAGGAGTTTGTCCGACAACAAGAAAAAAGCGAACGCAATATGTTCAGCATTCGACAATTTGGTAACTCTCGATCTTAAAAATAATAAATTGGAATTCATGCTGCCAAAAGATTCGGGTCCGTTGGATCAGTATGTGAGTTTTATCGAAACATTACATAAGACTCCAAACGTTAGAGCTCACATTATCTACGATCGACTAGAAATAGCGGAAAAAATAGACGCGTTTGTAGACAACCTACAGGATCACTTCAACTCGTTTGTCAACAACAATATAGAAGGTCTAGTTGAAAAGTACGAGAAGTTTAACTTTGTAGAGTTTGTGAAAAAGTTTGAAATGGCCAATTTGGGTCACGTGGTGCAGAATTTATTATTACACAGGCATCTCTACTTCATAGATGAAAAAGCGGAGATACTGCACCTATTTATTTACAAAATGCTCCATAAGTATGAACTACCCTTATTTAATGAAAAGTTGGAACCTAATAAGAAGAATGACATTATAAAGTTTTACGAGGAGCGCCCCGAAAGTCAAGGTGTTCAGGAGCTACTGGAATTGTTGCGATAGAAACTTTTCAAATTAAAGAAAAAATTTCCCGCTGCTTTAAAAGTTAGTTATATTCGTTATAGTGAAATAAATGCAATTCTTTTGAAAGTTGTTTAACTTTATTTTTCACATAACTTCCTTAAAGTAACTTGCTCCCACTTTCACCCCCTCGGTGTGTTCACATTCTATATTTATTTACTTACAATTAATTAGGGAAAGTTTAAAAGTAGGTAATCTCCCTCTCAGTAATAAGTTCTCTTAAAGAGCTCTTGGAGTCAACATTTTTTAGAGTCTGACATCGGGAAATATTGTCAGAAAGTTAACATTATGTTAACATAAAGATTTCCTATGCTAAAGACATCTATCAAAATTATCTTATAGGTATCTGTTAAGTGTCCGTAGTCTGACGACTAAGAAAAGTTATCTAAATGTTAACATTTCTGTGGCTCTTAAAGTTATCGCTATAATAATATCTTTCTGATTTAAGTGCTGTACATTAGTAGTAATTCTGTAGCCGATTTTATATTTATTTAATACTAGCTACTTTATCTGAGAGGAAGAGAAAGGAATTTTAGATCACCTATTAGTAAATTAAATTTAGAGAGGGAGAAGTGAAAGAACACTTGAAACTAATTCACTTTATAAGTTTAGCCATTTTCACCCATTAAACTCTTTGATTTGTTTAAAAATGTTGTTTTATTGTAAGAATGTTCCTTTCTTTGTACCTTCCAAATCACGAGATAGGACCCAGAGGTTCAATTGGGTGGCCTTCCGTGTCACCATAAGGCGTTAAGATTTTTTTATAGGGATACTTCAACTTGGAAAATGCACTCTCTTCAGGAGCGGTGAATTGTTAAAGGAGTGTCATCAGGTAATGCCCCGATATGTTCGTTCGGAAATGGAGCAAAGATTTTATTATTGTAAAGAATCTGAGCGAAACCAATTTGAATATTTACTGATATTTTGTCTTCTTATGTGATGATTTAAAACGCGACTGCAGATTGCTTAAGCAACAAAACTACATGTTACTCTCTATCGAACTTTTTGTGATATGCTAGTAAATTACCTACTGACAAATCAGTTGAAAGGCATGTAACCCAAATTTAATTTACTTTATCTACAACGTGCTTTATATTAGCGTAATTATAGCAATCATTCCAGACTCTTCGAGTGGAATAGCGAGGGTCATTACACCACAAGTGGCAAAGCATACTTTAATTAAATCAAATTTTATTAAAGTGAATCTGTAACAACACTAATAAACAGTGGCGGCTCGCATGTAGGCACTGCGGAACTGCAGCACCCCCAACTTCCATCTATCAATAACCTTTAATATGAGTCTTTTTTTCTTTTGCTCTTTCTTTATATGTACTTGTATATTATAGATATATAACCCTTAAGGTTAATATCAGTTTATTAGTAGCAATGCCCCAATTCATGAAAAAAGATGCAAACATAATATTTGTATCGAGTAAGGAACTGTGTGCTCCAGTTTCAACGACGAGGTATTTGAACGTTGTACGTTTGCGCGCATAGAAAGTTTCATATGCTTCTGCAAAGGCGAAAAAGCACTGCTCTTCCCGCAGTACTGACCGTGGCGTACTGGATTAGCGGCTAAACTCTGCCATTACAGTCTATCCCGGCACTACGCTAAAACTTGCGGTTACTATCATTCCCGGCGAAGTAACGCCGCCAGCGAAATCGAAGCAATGCGAATCGAACGCATAATTTAATTTAATATCATTTAAATATTATTTGTCAGTTGGGATTAGTATTAATTTAATAAATGTAGGGGAGAGTGGGGTGGACCGTCTTTTTATGTTGGCTAAAAGGTGGCAAAAAAATATTTTTTTTTGAAAATTTCAAAGCTTGAATTTGTGGTACAACTAATAATCTCTCTTTGGGTCGCAGCAATTTGGTCAAATTGTATTAAATTATACAACTTATAATAGTTGGCGCAAAAATTGCATTTTTGCGATTTTGAAAAATGACGGGGAATTACGTACCACTTTATAAATCGATTAAAAATGGAAAAATGTAGTAGAAAAATCTTCTTGTTTTTGATTCAGAATGCAGAATGCAGATGCAAAAGATTTATTATGAAAGAGAAACAAAGTGTAGTGGCGTGACAAATGGCAATGAAAATCAGTTTGAAACGAAATTATTATTTTACCAAAAAACTATTAGAAATTGCCGAAAAATAACGCTGTGCTGAAAATTTGCATGAATAATCACTTATATGCATCAAATACACGAAATTAGCTTGTGAAATGTAAAGAATTGGGTGATCCATGGTTCCACGACAAAAGTGGTCTGTAATTCCCCGAAGGTCATTTTTAACAATATTGCAGCATATGATTAACACAATATTAACTTTATGCAAAACTTCATGTTCCGCAAATATTATGAGTTGGTTCTCGAAAAGTGTGGTCAAATTAGAGAAAATTCTAAGGTGAAAAAAAAATTTCGAAGTATCCCAATTCTATTTGGTATCGAAGCTACGTAAGGGTTCGTGTACACAAGTCGAGTACTGAAGGGAAAATAAGCTTAACAAGAGGCGAGTGGACGACAGTTATTTGTAGCTATCAACCATTATTAGAGAACAAAATATGAAGCTGGTCTGCAATTCCCCGTAGTCCAGAATACCCCAGTCTCCCCTACTTAAGAAAAAAGTTTTATGTAATTATTTCAGAAAAAATAATTCATTTTTATTTTTAAACAAATTTTGTTTAAAAAAAATTATTTTTAAATTTTGTCTTTGTACTCGACTTTCAACCTTTTGTCGAATACTTAATATGAAATGTCGATTTTATCTTTAAATTTCAATAAAAATGTTTAAAATAAATTTGGAGATTTTTTAAATTTCGATTTTAATCATGAGCTTTCGACTGTATTTTTTGTAACATTGAATTTTCTTGCAATTGCGATGCCCAGTTTATTTTACTTTGATAAAAACTGCTATTTTAGAATTAAGAAATTCAAAGTACTGTTAGAATCCTTCAAAAACACTCATGGCAGAAGCTAAAGAAGTGTGTGACTGTATAATTCTTGATATATTGGACAGATATTCTTCCACTAATCATTTAGTGGATGCTAAATTGTTCGACAAGACGCGCTTCTCTGCTTTTAAGAATGAACATCCCACAGAAGGGATAGTACTGACCACTGATGCATATCCCATGATTGACAAAGAAAAATATTCAAACGAACTAAAAGTATTTTATTCTAGGTCTGATATTAATGATTATTGACAATTAATTGATCTGCTGAAATTTATCTTGGAAAATAATCTAGATGATGTTTTTAGTGAAATTACAAAATTAATTAAAATCTTTTTGACAATTCCTATGACTACTTCAGAGGCAGAACGCTGCTTTTCAACACTAAAAAGAAATCAAAACTTTTCTAAGAAGCACTATGAAATCAGAAAGAATAAACGCCCTTCCAGTGCTTTCGATTGAAAAAGAGTTCCTTAGTTTAAATAAATAAATAAAACAAAAAGAATAGATTTTACTTTTAAATAAAAGTTTGAACTGTAACCATTTAATAGGTAAAAAATATTGATTTTGTTATTTTAGGATCTTATCAAGTTTTCAAAAAAAAATTTTTTTCTAAACATATTTATTTTCTTTAGAATAATTTTAAAATAAAGGCTCAACATTTTCTGGAGCAGCACCTCCATTAATTTTAGTCACGAGCCGCCACTGCTTATGATAAATATCACCCAACATTATCTTTCAACATAAATATTTTTGACAAAGTGTTGAGAGTATTGTTACGTGCGTTATCGGTTCGAATTGATACACGTGATAGATTATACCCACTTTATTACTGAATTAACTCGGCACACTTCAACTGAACAGTAACTCACTAATTATTTACTAATTGCCAACCAACTTATTGCACTTGCTTCTAACTGACTGACTCGAGGGAAAACTGACCGCCTTTTTATAGTTTCGGCCCGCGTTCTTCCAGAATTTTCGGCAGATAAGGCTTATCGAATGCCGAAATTTCTGGAACGCTTATCTGCCGTTTGTTTCGTTATCGCGGCCGCTTTCCCCTTATCAGAACCTTCTAGAAACTTTTTTTTATTTACTAAATTCTACAATTCTATTCTAAATCCTATTTCATCTATTTACATTGCGTTACACTGCCTCCCCCTTAGGAATGATCGTCCCGATCAGTTCCAATCAGTCACTTCGCCACTAAATTTGCATAGTCTGTTAAGGTGTACCACTTTCATTTTACTCCTGGAGCTACGCTGGATCCTGTATACCAAGTCGTTGATCCTCTTCAGCACTTTGTACGGCCCTTCCCAAGATGGCGTAAACTTTGGCGAAACTCCTTTCTTTCGCTGAGGGTTGTATAGCCATACCAACTCGCCCTCACTGAAACCACCATGATTGGCATTCACGTCATACCTGGCCTTCATACGGTCCGTCGCCAAGAGGATCTTCGTCCGCACCAGAGCATGCGTCTCCAATATCGCTTCCCTCAAGTCATATACGAAACCCATCGTTTCCCTGGGGATTTCCCTTGGTGATCCAAACACCAAGTCACACGGAAGCCGCAGTTCCCTCCCGAAGATCACTTTTGCCGGAGTCTAACTTGTAGTTTCATGAGTTGCCGCGCGATAGGCCATCAGAAACAGTGGCAGATGTCGGTCCCAGTCGGTCTGATGTTTGGAAACGACCTTCGAAAGATGTTCTTCTAAGGTCCTGTTAAATCTCTCCACCATTCCGTCAGACTGTGGATGAAGAGGTGTTGTTCGAGTTTTCCTTATTCCAAGAAGACGACACATCTCTTGGAAAACCCCCGATTCAAAGTTCCTTCCCTGGTCCGAGTGTAGTTCAAAGGGAACACCAAATCGACAGATGAAGTTGTCCACAAGAACCCTTGCGACTGTGGTGGCTTCCTGGTTCGGGATGGCATAAGCTTCAGGCCATTTACTGAAATAATCCATGGCCACCAGGATGTACTTGTTTCCACCGTCTGAAACTGGGAATGGTCCTGCCACATCGATTGCAATTCTTTCAAATGGAGCTCCCACATTATATTGCTTCAGGGCCCCTTTGGTTCTCGTACGGGGACCCTTGGATTCAGCACAGGTGACACATTTTCGACACCACCGCTCGACGTCCTCCCTGCAGTTGACCCAATAGAACCGTTTTCGAACCTTCTCCAGGGTCTTGTTCATCCCTAGGTGTCCACCAGAGGTTCCATTGTGCACCTCCCACAAGACCTGTGGAATCTTCTCCTGAGGCACCACCAACTGCAAGTTGACACGCTTTCCATCCGCGCTTTCCCATGCTCTCTTCAGTACCCCGTCCTCGATCTGGAGGGATTTCCATTGAGCCCACAAATTCTTAAGAGCTGGACTTCTGTCGGAAACCTCTTGCCATTCCGGTCTGTCTCCAGCTTCTTTCCATTCCAATATGGGTCCGATATCAGCGTCGCTCCTCTGTAGCTTCCGAAGACCTTCAACAGTCCATTCGTCTTCTGGCTGGACAGAAGTAACCCTTATATCCACCATGTCCTCATGGTCCTCAACTCGTTTGCAGTGTTTGCAATCACCACAAGGTCTTCTGGACAAAGCGTCAGCGTTGTTATGCTGTCGTCCCGGTCGATGATGCACCTTGAAGTGATACTGCTGAAGCCTTTCTAACCATCTAGCCGTCTGTCCCTCCGCGTTCTTCATTCGGAGTAACCAAGAAAGTGCCGAATGATCTGTCCTGATAAGGAATTCTTGCCCATTCAAGTACTTGTGAAAGTGTTCCACGGCCTTCACTATCGCAAGAAGTTCCTTCCTGGTGGTGCAATAGTTCCTCTCCGGCTTCGTCAGGATCTTACTGTAATATTCGATGACTCTTTCTTCACCGCCTTGAACTTGGGACAGCACAGCTCCAATGCCGACGTTGCTGGCATCTGTGCCTAACACAAACTTCCCAATCTGCTGAGGATAAGCCAAGATAGGACTTGTGCACAAGGCGGACTTCAGTTTCCGGAAAGCGGTATCACAGTCGGGAGTCCAGACGTACGGCGTTCTTCCTTCCGTTAGTCGGTGCAACGGCGCAGCGATGATGGCGAAACCTTTCACAAATCCTTTGTTATAGGTGCATAACCCAAGGAACTTCTTCAAATCCTGTTTATCTTTGGGTCTTGGCCAGTCACGGATTGTTTGAGTATCGCGTGCCACAGTAACTTTGACTCCTGTGTCCACCGTTGCCTGCACATTTCTTCCATTCCCGCTGGCTTCCACCACCTCTTTGGTCCTTTTTATCTGTTTGATGGGAAGAATTCTGGGGACTGGTTTCTTCACATTAGTTAGTGAGTTCTCTTTCTCGCCATTTTGTCTTCTTACTGTGGGGCTTGTCGACTTCTTGGGGGTTGACCTGCAATCCTTCTTGATGTGTCCCAGTTTGCCACAGCCGTAACATGTTATGCTTCTGCTGGAACTGCCTTTAAGAGTTCCTACCAATTCTTGGATACTCGCGTCAATTCTGTGGATGTTAGCACTCAGGTTCGCGTTCATTTCCTTCACGTTAGCGTTAATGTTTCCAAAATTAGGGCCATTCGCGACCTCTTCGATGTCGGCCTTCCTTACCCTCCGTGACGCCTCTGACTTCGAAACCCTGTAAGCAGCTTCTATCTCCAAAGCTCTAATCAGTGCCTCTCGCGATGTTCGGAAGTTTGTCAAGCGCATCACTTTTTGGACTTCTGGGTCTCTTATTCCTTCTATAAAAATTCTAGCTGCGTAAAGTTCCAGAAATTCGGTTGGTGCTGTTGGATAGGCGGCATGAGCCAGTCTTTTTACGTCAGCCTCGAATTCTTGCAGCGTTTCATCACTTTTCTGCTTCCTTACTAGTAGTTGCGACTGGGCGACTTCTGGCAAATGATGGTCTCCAAATCTCAGCTCTAAAGCCCTAACTAAATCTTCATAGTTAGCTAGTTCGTGTTCAGATAGAGCTCGAAGTAGATCCAGAGCTTCTCCGCGTAAGGAAACCACCAATGAGGTTGCCTTTTCGTCTTGGGTCCATCGATTGGCTCTAGCAGCAGCTTCGAACTGAATTTTGTAGCCCTGGAAGGATGTTTTTCCGTCATAGGTCGGAGGTTTTACCTTTTGGGAAGAACTAGCAGATACACTTTCGGGTTCATGTTGTGTGCTTTGTCCACTTAGCAACTTTTTCATGTTATTTTTTATGTTGCTGATCTCCCCCTTTGTTGCATTTTCCAAATCAAGAAGCTTGCTGTTGAATTCTTCTTTTACTTCCCCAATTTCTTCCCTAACTTCGCCAATCTCTTCTTGCATTTCTTCTCGCATTCCTGTAATTTGTTCTTTCACTTCTTCTTTCATTTTTTCAGTTATATTTGCTAGTAGACTATGCAATTCTTGTTTTTCTTGTCGTCTTTCTTCTTTGTCTTGTCGTCTTCGTTCTTCCTCCTGTTCTTTTTCTTGTCGTCTTCGTTCTTCCTCTTGTTCTTTTTCTTGTTGTCTTTGTTCTTTCTTCTGTTCTTTTTCTTGTCGTCTTCGTTCTTCTTCCTGTTCTTTTTCTTGTCGTCTTCGTTCTTCCTCCTGTTCTTTTTCCTGTCGTCTTCGTTCTTGCTTCTGTTCTTTTTCTTGTCTTCTTTGTTCCTCCTTTTCTTTTTCTTTTTCCTCTTTGTCTTTAAACATTGCTAATAACGCTTGTAATTGTTGTTCCATTTTGGCCGATTTTAATCTCGTATCCATAAAGCGTATTTGACTGTTCACGAATTTATTTGACGCGCCTCGTATAACTATTTAACAGTTTAAAACGTCCGAGATAAAGTCAATTACGGCACCTGGCACGAATTTTTTTCGAGTAATAAAGCACAATCCACGAATAATCCCGCTTCTGACACCAGATGTTACGTGCGTTATCGGTTCGAATTGATACACGTGATAGATTATACCCACTTTATTACTGAATTAACTCGGCACACTTCAACTGAACAGTAACTCACTAATTATTTACTAATTGCCAACCAACTTATTGCACTTGCTTCTAACTGACTGACTCGAGGGAAAACTGACCGCCTTTTTATAGTTTCGGCCCGCGTTCTTCCAGAATTTTCGGCAGATAAGGCTTATCGAATGCCGAAATTTCTGGAACGCTTATCTGCCGTTTGTTTCGTTATCGCGGCCGCTTTCCCCTTATCAGAACCTTCTAGAAACTTTTTTTTATTTACTAAATTCTACAATTCTATTCTAAATCCTATTTCATCTATTTACATTGCGTTACAGTATTGTAAATATGAAACCAATTTTTGATTTTATCGCAACTTTAGTAATGAATGAAGTTCTAAATGCCCTTGAAATGGAAACTGTAATTGATGTTATAGTGATTTTAGCAAAGCTTTTAATAAAGTGAATATAAATTTATTATTAGTTTATATTATTAGAATAGAGCAGGGACGGACTGGCCCCAAATGTTGTAGCGGGCAACTTAAATCAGCGGCCCCTTACTGGGAAGGGAAGGTTGCTGTAGAATTCAACTGTCACAAATCAATCCAGTATTTAGAAAATTGGATCGAAAATTAAAAAAAAAACACTCAAAATTGCTAAATAATAACAAAATTTTGTGTTTACAGTAAAAATTTCAGAAAAAAAGAAGGAATAAAAAAAAGAATTTTAGGAAAATATTCCAGACTTTAACGAATTCAAAATTGTTCAAAAAAGTTCGAAACACGACGTTGAAGACAAAATTTTGCAACAAAAATTCAAAATCAATCAAATCTTAAATAAATGGCCTAAATTTATAAGAAAAAAGTCAAGATTAAATTCTAAATATTAAAAATAAAAAACCAACGATTTAAAAATGGTTGAGATCTTTATTTGTTTAGGAAATAAGAGTAGTAAGTGATGTTTGAATTTTGGAATTTGAATTTTCGAATAATGTTCAAAAAAAAAGTTGTTCGAGAAAAAATTTGAAATATCTGTAGAAAAAAGTCGAAATTTTAGGAAAATAATCCATCGGTTATTATTTTTTTTTAGAAAAATATCAAAACGCGGAAGCAATGGAAATTTTTCCTAACATTTTTTCGTTTCTCTCCAAAATCTTAACATTTTTATAAAAATGTGAGAATTTATTTCTAAAAGTTATTAGTCAAAATTATAAAATAAACTTTGAAATGTCAAAATGCCTTGGAAAAATCTAACTTTCTTAAAAGCAAATTAGAGTAACATAAAAAACCAGGAGAAGTTGAAATTTCCAGAAAAAAATTTAAGAACAAAATTTGCTGGAAAAGTAGAAATTTCGAGAATATTTATTTATATAATAAATATATTTAAGAAAATAGAAAATTTCCAAATAACTTCCTCAACAAAACAATTCAAAATATTAGAAAACACTAAAAATTTTTCTACAATACAGTGAAAATTGCAAAATCAGGTAAAAACTCGAAGATTTGGTACTATTTTTTTTCAACGAAATATATCAAAATGCGAGAAGAGTTGGATTTAGATTGTTTCTTGAAATTTTCATTATTTTCTCAAAATGTTGACACTCTTAGAGAAATTTAAACTTTATTTTTGCAATTCTTTCTCGAAATATCGAGCTCTTTTTCAAAAGTTTTACAAAAATTAATTAATTTGAAAATGCGTTTTCCATCAAAATTGGAAATAAAACAGATTTTAGAAGATCGTAACATGAAAGAAAGATGAAGTTTCTATAAAAGAAATCAGAGAATATTTAAAATTTCTATAAAAAAATGTTTAAGGAAAAGTCTTCAAAAAAAACCAACATTTTGAGAAAAAACTTGAAAACGGAATTGGGGGTGCTGCAGTTCCTCGGTGCATATACGCGAGCCGCCACTGTTCAATACATACTTAAAAAAAATAAGGTCAAGATTACAAGAAGAAATCTAAATTTTGCAATACAGTCGAAATTTGGAAAAAATCCAACCTTTTAAAAAACGCAACATTATCAAAGGTTTTCATTGCCAAGTTTTCAAAGAAATCCAAAATTTTCGAAAAGTAACGTTTTGAAAATGTCAAAATTTTCATTCAAAATTTTAAAAATTTTTAAACGCTAAACATTGTCGCTGCACCCCCATTAGTTTTGGCTACGAGCCGCCATTGGTTAAAATGATTTGATTTAAAAAAGAGTAAAAATCAAAGATTGTGTTATAAATTTATAATGCCCTAGGGCGTCATTATTTTTACATCATGTATCTCAAAATGGGGTGGTTATTGTAAATAATATTATAATAACAGACCTGTAGGTCTAAGTCTAATCAATCTACGTTTTCCCGTAAATTTTGATTACGTTGATTGTTTTAAATTTTGATTTGTTGGTTAAGAAGCTGATTTTTATTTTGTAACCCTCGATACCGAAATAATCCTGGGGTTTGTTAAATATAATCTTAAAATCCCAGGATCAGTGGCGGCTCGTAGCCAAAACTGATGGGGGTGCTGCGACAATGTTTAGCCTTTTAAAATTTTTAGGATTTCGACTGAAAATTTCAACATTTTCAAAACCTTATTTTTCAAAAGTTTTAGATTTCTTTGAAAACTTGACAATAAAAACTTTTGATAATGTCGCGTTTTTTGAAAGGTTGGATTTTTCGACTGTATTGCAAAATTTACATTTTTTCTTGCAATCTCGATCTTATTTTATTTTTAAGTATTGACTTTTCTGAAAAACTGTGAATGCTCTTTTAAAACCTTTTGCATTTTCGTAAATTTTTAGACTTTTTGGTGTAGTGGCTTTTTTTGGTAATTTTTTTTTAAATTATTACATTTTTTTAATTTTTACCATTGGAAAATTCTTTCTTTTTTTGAAAATATAAATTTTTTTAGAGCTGCACTTTTGACTTTTTAAATTTTCGAATTTTTCTAAATTTCATCTTTGTTTATAATTTTTTTATTGAAAATTTTGATTCCTAATAATTTCGACTGCTTTTTATTTAAATGTGAACTATTTTTCAAATTTTCGTCTTTTTTTGCAAAGTTTCGATTATTTTTTGATATTTTTTGTTGAATATTTCGCTACTTCTTAATTTTCGAAATTCTTTAAAAATTTCGCTTTTTTTGAAAATTTTATAAAATCTTTGACATTTTTTCAAAATTTTAATTTTTTGACCTAAAATTTCAACTTTTTAAAAAATGTTCCACTTTAATTAAAATTTTAACTACCAAAAATTTAAACTTTTTCCAAAATTTAAACTTCTCAATATTTCGACTTTTGAAAATCTCGATCTCTCTGATAATTTCGACTTGTTTTCAATATTCCGGTTTTAAAAATTTTGGATTTTTATTGAAAAATTGAGTGCACATTTCTCAACTATTCAAAATTTAAAATTTCGAATTATTTCGTAAACTCGATAAGAATTCTCAAATATTTTGCAAATTTGATATTTTTTTAATTTCGACTATAAAATTTCGACCTTTTCTTTTTAAAAATTTCTTCTTTTGCAGAATTTTGACTTCTTTTGGAAATGTGAAAGATTTAGAAAATTTTTCCCATGTCAACAAATTTCGACTTTCTTTACTGAAAATTTTAACCTTTTCTTAAATCTGCACTTTTTTGAAATTTTCGATTTTTTATTTTAATTCCCACTTTGTTGATTATTCCGGCCTTTTTCAAATATTCGAATTTTTCAAAACTTTAGTCATATTCCAAAATTTAAAATTTTAGGAAAACTTAAAAATTTTGACTATTTTTTTAATTTCAGCTATTTTCAAAATTTTGACATTTTTTGTAAACTGCCGATCCTTTATTTGAAAATTGTGATTTTTTTTAAGTCAGACATTTCTTAAAACTTTTTATTGAAATTTTCGACTAATATTTCGTAAAATTTCGACTCCATTTCAAAACTACGACTTTTTTTCAAAATTTCAACTTATTTTGTAAACTTGACTATTTTTTAAAAGCTCGAACTTTTTTTAAAACTTTATTTATACATTTTTTAAACATTTCCAATTAAATCTTCGACTTAAAAAAAGAGATTATTTTTAAACTTGAACTATTGAAAATTTCGACTCCTTTCAAAATTTTACCTTTTCAAATTTCAACTTTTTTGATAATTATGAATTTTTCGATATTTTTGAGTTTTCTTTAATATTCGAAAAATTCAGCTTTTATTTAATTTTGATTTTATTAAAACCTCAAAAAAACTTTATTTTTAATGTCGATATTTTTCCAAAAATTCGTCTTTTATTCACATTCCCAAAATTCTTGAAAATGTCGATCATGTTAAAAAGTAAAAATTTGTTTTGAAATTCTTATTTTCTTTTGAAAATTTGACTTTCTATGAAAATTTCAAAATCTTTTTAGATTCGACTTTTTTTCTAAAAAGAAATTAGACTTTTCTGATAACTTTAGATTTATTTTTTAAAAGTGGTAATATTTTTATTTTCCAATTTACATTTTTTGAGCAAACTTTCGAATTAACACTCAAATATAAGAAAATTAATAACAAACATTTCTATTTTTAGAATTGTGCAAAGTTGTGAAACAAATTCTCAAAAAAAACTTGCATTTTAGGTACAAACAATTGCCAAAATTTAAATTTTAGTCACAAAAAATTAGCTTCAAGCTGGAATATTTGATTTTTGAAATTTCTCTGGAAATTCAAAATTACTAGAAAAAATTAAATTAGAACAGTAAATTGTTAATGAATTTTTTCAACATTTTTATAAATTTTAATGTCGAAATTTTGAGACTCTTCTAGAAATGTTGTATCTTTTTCTCAAAAATTTCAATAATTCCCACTTTAGAAGTCGAAATTATAAGAATATTTTTGACAATTAGTTTACTTAAAAAAATGTTTCTTTAATTCCGAAAATGTTATTTTTTTTTTTTTTTGAAAGATGTTTACGAATAAAAAATTCTAACTTTTGTTTGTTTTCTCTTGAAATTTTAAGTTTAATCTTTAAATTTCGATCATTTTTTTATTAAAATTTGAATTTTAAATTCGTACATGAGAATTTTAAGAATAAATTTAACATTTCTAGAAAAATTGGAAATTCCGATTCAGAATTTTCTTTGGTCCTACAGTAGTACTAATTTTTTAGAGAAATATCAAATTGTAAAAAAGGTTGAAAATTACAAGCTTCATTTTTGCTTGAAATTTCAATATTTTTTCCAAAGTTTTCTTATTTTTATGCAGATTTAAGGTTTATGTTCCCTAAATTTATACTTAATAATTTTCAGTTTCTTATCAAAATAACAAAATAAAATGAACTATAAAATATTAAAATTTTGTTAAAAAACTTTTAAATTTCCAAAACAAATTAGAGAGAAATCAAAATTTCTTCAAGAAAAAATATTTTACACACAAAATTTCCAGGAAAAGTCAAAATTTCAAAAAAAAATCCCGGTATAAAATGTTTAGAGAAAAACACAAATTTCATAGGAAAAAAAGCAAAATTTCTTAAAGAAAAAATCGAAATTTGAAAAATAATTTGAAATATCTTTACAAAAAGGTCGAAATATTTTGTTTTTCCCAAAATGTTAAAATTTTTATGGAGCTTTCAGGGTTTTTTCCAAACGCTTTTTGCTCAAACTACAAAACAAAATGAACTTTAAATTGTCAAAATTTCTAGAAAAAACTTGACAATTTTAAAGCAAATTAGAGGAACATAAAGAAAAATTTGGAGAAGTTGGAATTTTTAAAAGAAATTTTAAGAACAACACTTTCAGGAAAAATGGAAATTTCGAGAAAATTTCTTTTAATAAAATATTTAGGAAAAATGGAAACTTTGCAGAAAAAAATCAAAATTTCCTAAAAAAAATCGAAATATCTCAAAAAAAACTCAAAATTTTTATACGAAATGAGATTTGAGGTAAAAATTCGAAGATTCCGTATTAACTTATTTTTTAGAGACATAGTAAAATGCGAGATGAGTTGAATTTAGATTTTTTCTTGAAATTGTAATTATTTTCTCAAAATCTTGACATTTTTCAAAGAAATTTGAGTTTTTTTCTTAATATTTTAATTCCTGCTCCAAATATTGATTTCTTCCTTAAAACTTATACAAAAATGAGTTTTTTAAAATGTGATTTTGATCAAAATTAAAAATAAAATAATTTTTTAAATGTCTTAACTTCGTGAAATGAAACCTAAAGTTTCTATAAAAAGAAATCAGAGAAAATTAAAATTTCTACAAAATAAAGTGTTCAGAAAATTTTGAGAAAAAAACTTGTAAGCAAAATTCGGGGTGCTGCAGTTCCACAGTGCCTATAGGCCAGCCGCCACTGCCCGGGATTAGAAATAAGGATCGGGATCGAATTCCTAAACGGGATGCATTAGTCAAGAAGCGGTTACATATTAACAATTACTGAACTTGAACAAAGACAAAAAATGTTTCAAAATTTGTGCCTCTACTGCATAGTAACAATTTTTATCAATGATTTTCGATTTTTTCAATTCACGAGGAATAATTAATTTGTCTTATCGTAAAATCACAAATCTTTAAAGAAATTAGCTTACTATTGAGTTTTCAAAACTAAGCCAACTATTCACGCGATAATACTTCAGTTACTTCGGAAAAACCCTCGAAAATATCAAGTGAGTACTTACCTTTCGCATGTGGTATGATAATAAATTGAAAATTTTATATAAAACGGATTTACTTTTAAGACGGAGACTAACATTTACCTTGGGAGTCTTCGATTGTTTATCCAAGGTTCTTAGGAAGAAGATTTTGGCGGTAAGTAGGTAGATGTTTTTTATTTATATTTTTTGTCATGAATATTTAATAAATTTTCTTTAATTTATAACTCAGAAACTTGACAATAAACATAACAATATTCTAAAAAAATCCTTAAAAGCGATTCTTAAGTAATAACGAAAAAGTAAAAAATTATTTTATTATTTTATTGATTATGTGTTATTGTATTTACTTAGAAGGAACGGACAGCAGTTTATGTAATTTTGTTTAAAAATATTGCAACCAAAGTCAATTTTTGAAAATTAATGTAAAATTTTGTATTTAATTAAAAACTTTTTAATAAAAATCAACATTTCGAGTTTTCTTCCAAAATTTAAGTAAAAACTCAAAATTTCGTGAACAAAGTCTAAATTTGAACAACAAAATACCAAATTTAACTATTTTGCTATCAATTCATTTGTAGCTACATCGATTCTATTTGAATCGAGCCGACGCAATTTTTTTAGAATTAATTTTTTCCGAATCAATAGATTTAAACTTCAATCGTATCAATAAAAGTGAAATCGATTGATCAATTAGTCGATTTTTCTAGAATTAAATCAATGTTTTTTAGCATTGATTCTTTATAATCGATTCGATTTTACAATCGAATCGATTATAAAGAATCAATGCTAAAAAACATTGATTTAATTCTTTTTTATTTAACTTTATTTAACTTTTTTATTTGGAACCCTCTTTACAGAGGGTTCCAAATAAAAAAGTTAAAATTCCAAGAACAAAAAATATAGAAATTATTTTTAGAAATGTCTCTAAAGAGGCAAAAAAGCAAACAGAAACATACGAGAGGAGACAAAGTTCTTAATAGAAAGAACAGAGCGACGAAGGGGTAAGAGGAATGAATTCCTGACCCCACATGGAGATTGGAAGACAAAGACAAAGACAGTCAACATTTTTTAGAGTCTGACATCGGCAAATATTGTCAGAAAGTTAACATAAAGATTTTTCATGCTAAAGACATCTATCAAAATTGTCTTATAGATGTCCGTAATCTGACGACTAAGAAAAGTTATCTAAATGTTAACATTTCTGTGGCTCTTAAAGTTATCGCTATAATGATATCTTTAAGATATTTTTCTGATTTAGGTGCTGTACGGGATTATTTATCATCATCACACAATTTAATCGCATTAAAGCAATCAAGTCCAAAATAATTTAATCGCTTTGATTTTAGAAAGATCGATTGATACTTTCAGTAGAATCAATTTAATTTTGTCTCAACTATACCTGGATCGATTTTGATAGAATTGATATGACTACAAGCAATCGACTGCAAATATTTCAAGCTTGAAGTATAAATTTTAAGCAAGCAATTCCCTTTTAATAAAAATTATCTTAAATTGATACCTGTTCTATTCCTTCTCAGTTGTTGTCTACCTTAGAAAACGAACAAAATGTTTTATCACCGGAATAATTTCGGGAACCCCCATTTTAGTGAATGGGGCGCCCGTTTTAGCGATTGGGTCATTTTGTGAAACGAGCCCGAGTATTTCAAGACCAATCACTCTCGTGGTACTTTATTATATTCGTATTTCAGCTAATAAGGAAAAATGGGTGATTTTAGCATCATGGAGGCGACGAGGCTTTCCCCCAAGCTTCGTCTTTTTTACGAGCAAGTGTACAAGATGTTATTCATCGATTTAAAAGCTGATGACAACATGACCCAATTAGAAAAGAATGAGCAACTCTTCCGAATAATCAACAGCGGTGACAAAGAGAAAAACATCAACGTTCGTTTGACAACTGCTATCCGCAAAGGAGCGAATCGGAACGCTCAAGATAAAGACTCCGGCGAAACTTTGGCCCACATCGCCATACGCAGGAAAATGGAAGTGACATTTAAAAGGCTCGTCAATATGAAAGTCAACATGAACCTTATGAATAGGAAGGACCAATCAGCTTATGATTTAATTGTTCGTGCGGAGAATAGGAATATGTTAAAAATATTGCAGGATGCTAAAATGGACGCGGATAAGTCAAAATCCGATGGCGGTAAGAGACCCAATGATGATGATGATTCTGATTCTCGTGCAAATAAGCGATCCAAGTTTGCCTCTGGCGAATATTACGCAGCTTCGGGTTTAAAGCATACTTTGCACGGAGTTATTTATCAGTTGAAATTGCTCATGTTGTTCGCGTATAGAGCCTCTGTTGATAAATACAAATTTCGTTTGGCGACCGAAATGGATGAAGCCGAAAAATTCGATGATTTGGTCTTCCAGTATAGACGCGAAAGCGACGGAAAGCGGATCAATAGATTTTTACAAGCTAAACATAAACAAGATGAAACTAAAATGATCACTATAGACGATTTAACCACTACGGATTTTAAAGGGGAGTTTAGCTTACCCAAATACTTTAAGTCGTTTATGAATATCAGAAAGAATCCTTATTTTGAAAAGGACGAATTTCAGGATTTCATAATATCGACCAATATTGATTTTTCGGATGCGGTTAAACGCAAATTCGAAGTCAACGATGTCTCTGATTCAAACGACATACTCTACTTTGAAGACATGAAGGAGGCTAAGGCGTACAAATTAACTGTGAAACGAGATGAGGATCTGTATATGCTGCTAAAGCAAACTTCAGACGTTAAGACGTTGGCAGAAAAACTTTGGCAGCACGCCACAACAGGGCAGCGTATGACGTTAAAGACTTCAATTTTCAAAAAATACCATCAGGTGTTAGCCAAAGAAGTAATCGATATTAAGAAAGAAATGTTTCAAGACAATTTTATTAAGGATAAATCGCTTAGTCCCGAGGCTTCCACCTTTCGTAAAATACTAATAGAAATGTTTTATGATCATGATGATCAAGCCAAGCTCCAAATCGCCAACACACAGCAAGATTTTGCGACAAAATTGGGCAATTTCATATTGAAGTTATCGTACGGCTTCGGCAAAAGCTTTCAATTGCCCAAAGGAGAAATAAAGGCGGAAAACAAACTAATCAAACTATTCGCCAAGTCCATAGCAAGCGGAAAGATATCTAAGTCAATTAAGTTGAAGAGCTCGAAAGATTTAAACAAATTAGCCGGATACGTGATCGTCCAGGATAATAAAAAACTGAAATTCAGCAAACTGTTTCTTGAGGATTCGCCAAAACTGCCACCTTATATATCAGTGTTTAGGAAAAAATTATTCGAAGCACTGAAGTTTAAGAAAATACCATTTAACGAACTAGATGAATTCGACATCATTATAAAAGACTATAAAACTTGCGAAGAGGGAGAGCAGTTTACCAACACCGATACCAAACTACCAAAAGATGAAATAGTGGATGCTGATATCGCTGACTTTTTTGACAAACTCGTCTTTGCCGTAAATCAGCCGAACGAGGAGAAACTGGACCAAATTCTTAAAAAAGAAATGGGCACTCACGAGAAAATACGCTTGGTCGAAGCAGATTTAGTAGCTCAATCCTTCGAAACGGAGATGATGAGATGGTTCGCTGAAAAAAACGCGGAAAAAGGAAAAGAAGGCACTTTTTTTAACCACGATGACATGAAGAAGTGGATGGAATCAATGGAGAGGAAACTGAATAGTGTCATGGCTACGGGGCTAGGCATGGCCTACTGTGATAAGTTATTGGCGTCGAAGATCCTCTTCGAACCAAAGCAGTATAAATTCGAGGATTTTTTGAGGGAAAAACAACCCAAGGAGCAAGTATACGGTTTAAAAGCAAGCGAACGTTTGTTGGCTTCCGCGTTCGTTCTTCAGACGCTTCTAAAATTGGGGATGGATATGAGGGATGATGTAATTTTCATTCGAGAGAAAACCATATTGACAAGTAAAAAAATCATATTGGATGGTTTTAGACGTGAAAACACCCACAATTTGTTGATTCTTGAGGGCACTGTTTTAGGTAAGCACATTTTTTTAACAAAACGCCCAGAGATCTGAAAACTCGACTTGGGACATTTAAAGAAGCTCGGTACGTCTAAGGGATGTCACGCGAACAGTGGCTTAAGGCGAAAAGACGATGAAATCATAAAGTTGCGAGTAGCACATATTTGTACACAAGAATAGTATATTCTGTATCTTGGGGGTACAAATGGAAAACCGTCGTTTTTTCTCACGATTTGAGGCTTCATTGTAAAAAACTCGTTACATATTCATTCTTCAAAACAATTTCCATCGTTAGTTACAACTTTTTTCCATCTTTCTGGCAGCTTCTAAATTCTCGGCCAAAAAACTGTACTTCTTTTGACGCGATCCACGAATCGTTCCAATTTTTGGCCTCTTCGTAAGAACGAAAGTGCTGTCCGGCCAGGTCAAGCGTCATCAATCGAAACAAGTAGAAATCAGAAGGGGTGATGTCAGGAGAGTACGGCGGGTGGGATAGGACGTCCCATTTCAAAGTTTCCAGGTATGTTTTCACCACCTTGGAAACATGTGGTCGAGCGTTGTCATGCAGAAGTATCACCTTGTCGTGTCTTTTCGGGTATTGTGGGCCTTTTTCTTTCGGCGCTCGGCTCAAACGTATGAGTTGCGTCCGATAGAGGACTCCTGTAATGGTTTCGTCCGGTTGCAATAACTCATAGTACACTAGGCCGAGCTGGTCCCACCAAGTACACAGCATCAGCTGAATGTTTGGTTTCGCTGTCGAAGTTGATGCATGGTCGGGAAGTCCCCACGATTTTTTCCGCTTTGGGTTGTCATAGTGTATCCACTTTTCATCGCTGGTCACAATGCGATGCAAAAAAAACCCTTCCTTTTTTGCCGTTGGAGGAGTTGTTCTCACGTGAAAAGGCGCCGTTCGATATCCCTAGGCTTCAGTTCGTACGACACCCAATGTCCCTGTTTTTGGATCATTCCCAAGCATTTTCAGCGATGGGAAACGGCTTGTCGAGTCACGCCTAATGAAGTTGCAAGTTTCTATTGCGTTGTACAAGAATCTTAATCCAGCAACGCTTCCAATTCAGCATCATCGAACTTTTTCACGGGTCCGAAAAGCTCCTTGTCTTCCACGTCATATTCGCCATTTTTAAACTTTTGAAACCATTCCCGACACGTTTTTTCACTAATAGAACTCTCACCAGAAGTTTCTACAGTCATTCGACGCGCCTCAGCTGCATTTTTTTTTCGAATGAAATGCAAAAAGCAACACTTCCCGAAAATGACGCTTGTTCGGCTCGAATGACGCCATTTTCACGTACGAACGAAACAAAGCACAGTAAAAATAGACAAACGAGATGATGAGAAGTTGTTGACCGATGCCTCAGCTTGCTATATGACGTTTCTGATCGGACTTTTCTAACGATTTTCAATGGTGGCGCCACCTCTGGGAAAACGGCGGATTTCTATTTGTACTCCCAATTGTAAAAGCAAAACATTCCCGAACGACGATGTAAATTGTGGCCGAGGCGTTAGAAGAGGTTGACAAACGAAGTTCGAGGATGTGGTTTTACTACGAGGTGCACATACTGTTTTCTCTTAAATCTCAATCAGTGTTACGAATTTTTATAAATTCGTGACATTTTTTCTTGTTATTTAGTTTTCTAAGAAACCGTTTCCTTATTAAAGCTCTGAACTTATGAACCCAATCACTGCTGATTTAAACCCGTGATACAAGCTTTGCCTCATCTACGTGAACTTTGCAATTGCAGTCTAATTTTCATTAGATTCTAATGAAATTAGATTTCAATTGCATCGTAATAAACTTGTATATATTCGTATATACAAGGCTTATTATCTCAGCAGAGAGTAATGCTTCAATTAGCATGTAGCGAAAATGTTTGCGTAATAAACAGTTAAAAGTCAGTTACAAGTCACCCGATGGAGGTTTGCTCTCTTGGGTACTTATACGACTGACTAACGGCTTTAAATTGGAAGTGTATACAACCACCGTACCATGCTGACGAGGCCAAGGAAGGCCGAAACTAGTCTATGGTTGCGGTTGTACATATTTTCAATTTTAAGCACGTTTAACTGTTTAATTACAGAACATTTAATTGGTCATTTGTCAAAACTAGATGAAAGTAAAGTCACGCCGAGGACGTTTGTATCTATGGATGTTGCGATGCAACCCGTGATACAAGCTTTGCCTCATCTACGTGAACTTTGCAATTGCAGTCTAATTTTCATTAGATTCTAATGAAATTAGATTTCAATTGCATCGTAATAAACTTGTATATATTCGTATATACAAGGCTTATTATCCCAGCAGTGTATATACTATATACATTTTTTGATAAAACGACTAACGGTTTTGATAAAAGCGTTAACTAGGGATTTTTTGAGCCGAAAAAATGATCCAGATAGGTGTCTTAGTAAAAATTTGGAATTAACAGTTCTTGAGAAAATTTTGATTCTTCAGGAACAAATTTTTTATCTTCTAAACAGCTCTATCGATTTCAATGAAGCTTGGTAATTAAGGTTTTTTTTGATTAAAAAAAATTTTGATATCACCATTTTTAGGGATATATTGGTCCTTGAGGAAAAAATTTTTACCTCAGAAACGGTTGTATCGATTTCGATGCAATACAGTAAATAAGGGTTTTTTGGATTAAGACAACGATAAGTATATAAATTTGAGATCGCATTTTGTCAGGGACATCATTGGCCTCCAGGAACAATTTTTATTTCCTAAAGGGTTTTATCGTTTTCGACACAATTTGGTCATTGTGTCAACAAAATGATCTAGACCAGGAATGAGCAACCTTTTTTTACAGACTGAGAAAAATATGAATGCGCTTGCACTCCCTGGTTCATGCAGCAAGCTGAACATTTGTATGTATTCAATTGGAGGACTTTCCAATTCTTCAAAATTCATCCTATCCTTGAAACATTTTTTCGAAATTTCTACCTTTTTCTCAAATTTTGTATATTTTTTTACAAAATTTGACTTTTTCTTTTAAAATTTCTTTTATCAAACATGACTGTCAAAATTTTGAATTTAAAAGTTTCTCGTTTTTTTCTGAAATTTCGTCATTTCTCGAAATTCGACTTTTGCTAGCAATTTCGCCTTTTTCTGATTCTAAAAATTTCCGCTTGTTTATTAAAATTTGCCTTTTTCTCGAAATCTGGTCGATCTTTTAGAGAGAAAGGTGTATTTTTTAGAAATTTAAAATTTTTGTGAAAAAACAAAAATGTCTGTAAACTTCAACCCTTTTTTAATCCAAATTTCTGGTAGTTTCAACTTGTTTGTCAAAATTTCGATGTGTCACAATATTTGTCATTTTCTGACGCTTGTTGAGGCAAGGTAGGAAGCCTGTCTTCCTCTGACTCGTCCAGAGAGTCCAGAGAAAATATTAGATTTTTCTTTTAAAATTTACTCTTTTTCTGAACTTCGAAGTGTCACTAAGATTAAATGCTTTTTCTCAAAATTTAGATCTTTTTTGCAAAATTTCTCTTACAATATCGTCTTTTTTCTCGGGGTTTTGACTATTTTTTTTTACTTTATTTTAATTTGACTTTCTTTAGACAATTTTTTGTCCATTTCAAAGTTTTCTCGATTTTTTTTTCAAATTCCGATATTTTTCTGAACATTTTCTAAAAATTTCGATCTATAAGATTTTGACTTTTTTAGAAATTCTGACTGGTTTCCTGAAATTTGTTTTTCTCAGGAAATCTTGATTTTTATCTCAATATCCGATATTTAATATTTCAATAAATTTTTTCTTTTTTGTTGGTAAATTCGTCTTTTTTTTTTCAAAATTTCGAATTTTTCTAAGATAGTATTTTACCTAAAATTCGCCTGTTCCTCAAAATTTGTCTTTTTCGAAATTTTGATTTTGTTTTCAAAATTCTACCTTTTGGACTTTTTCAAAAAAAATTTCTGAAAATGTTTACTTTTCTGTTGTTGCGAAAAATATATTTGAGGATTTCGAGAAAAAGATTTTTTTGTAAATTCAACATCTTTACTGAATTTTAAATTTTGAGAACAATGTTTTTGAATTTTGTGATTTTTCTTTCTCAGGATTGGACTTTTTTTTGAAAATTGCGTCTTTTCACAAAATTGGTTGGTTTTTGGTTTCGACGTCATAAGCATATACCCATGATTCCTCGCCAGTTATGACCCTTTTGAGCGAATCGGGATCATCACTTACGTCATTTAAGAGTTCCTCGATAATCATGCGACGGTTCTTCTGACCAAAATTTAGAAGTTTCGGAACAAACTTCACTGACACACCTCTCATGCCCAAAACATTTGAAAAAAATGCATGACACGAGCCGACTGATATGCTAAGATCCTCGGCAACTTCTCTTATGGTAATTCGACGATTTTCAAAAACAATTCTCTTCACAGCTTCGACGATATCTTCTGTTGTTGATTAAGGATGTCGATTTGAGATCGATTAATCGAAAAATCGATTTTGTCAAGTCTCAAGGTCGATTTTTTAGATCGATCTCAAATATAGCATCGATCTTATGAACGATTCAAAAATTTTAAGAATCGGATCGATTTACCTTAGATGCAGGTCGCTGTAAATTTAATGAGAAAAATTTTGTATTTGTTATGTAAATGTATTTATGTCGTTATGTTATTATCTACTTCCATTTACTAGTAAAGCTGCATTAATAAGCCAACAGATGGCAGCATTATTATTTCTTTTCATTCATTATGTCGTTGACTGAATAGGAAAGATAACTCTGGTGCAGTGTTGCCATATATTTGAGGGTAAAATTCCGTACATACGCAGTTAAAATTATCATATATTCACAAAAATTACTTTTACCGGTCTTAAAAACTTTAATTTAGTGGTTGAAAACGTTACACGCGTATTGATAAATACACTACAAAACTTGAAAAAAGTTTATTTCATTTTTTTGAAGTAAAAATTACAAGAACGTAGAAAGGACATCAATTTAAAAAAAATTATCACGGAATGTTGACTTTTTTTCCTCTAAATCCCGAGGTTAAAATCAAAATTTCGACTTTAATATCAAAATATCGAAAAAAAGTCGAAATTTGCAGTTTAGAGTCGAAATTTCTAGAAAATAGTAGAAATTTCAATTTTTAAATCGAAATTTAACGAAATGTTACCAAGGCGTAGAAAGGACATCGATTAAAAAAATGTTATTTTAAAAATTTCGACTCTTTTCTCAAACTTCGACTTTTATTTCAAGTTTGGACTTTTTTCTCAAATTTCGACTATTTTCTCAAAATTTCGACTTTTTTCTGGACATTTCGACTTTTTCTTGAAAATTTTAACTTTTTCAAAATGTTACAAAGACGCGGAAAGGAAATCCATTTAAAAAAATGCTGTTTTAAGAAATTTCGCCTTTTTTTCTCAAATTTCGATTTTAAGCTCGATATTTCGACTTTTTTCTCGAAATTTCGAGTTTTTTCTCATATTTCGACTTTTTTTTCTCAAAATTTCGACTTTTTTCTCAAAATTTTTACTTTTTTCTCAAATTTCGATTTTCTCTCGAAATTTCAAAATTTTTCTCGAAACTTCGTTTTTCGTTTCTCAAATTTCGACTTTTTTTTCGAAATTTTGACCGTAATATCGAAATTTCGACTTTATTTCTCGAAATTTAGACGTTACTCGCAAATTTCGATTTTTTTCTAGAAATTTCGACTTTTTTCTCGAAATCTCGACTTTTTTTCTCGAAATCTCGACTTTTTTTCTCAAATTTCGACTTTTTTCCCAAACTTCGGTTGTAAGCTCGAAATTTGGACCTTTTTCTCGAAATTTCGACTTTTTTTGTCAAAATTTCGACTTTTTTCTTAACATTTCGACCTTTTTCGCGAAATTTCGTTTTTTTCTCAAATTTCAACTTTTTTTCTCGAAATGTTGACCTCAATATAGAAATTTCACATTTTTTTGAAGATTTCGACTTTAAAGTTAAAACTTCGACTTTTTTTCGAAATTTCGACTTTTTTTTCTCAAAATTCGACTTTTTTCAGGAAATTATTTCGACTTTGTTTTGAAAATTTCAACTTTTTTGAAATGTTACAAAAGCGTAAAAAGGACATCGATTAAAAAAAATTTTGTTTTTAGAAATTTCGACTTTTTTTCCCAAACTTCGATTTTAAGCTCGAAATTTCGACTTTTTTTCGAAATTTCGACTTTTTTTCTCAAAATTTCGACTTTTTTTTGACATTTCGACCTTTTTCGCGAAATTTCGTTTTTTTCTCGAATTTCAACTTTTTTCTCGAAATTTTGACCTCAATATAGAAATTTCGACATTTTTTTGGAAATTTCAACTTTAAAGTCAAAATTTCGATTTTTTTTCGAAATTTCGACATTTTTTTCTCGAAATCTACACTTTTTATCAAATTTCCATTGTTTTCTCGAAATTTCGACGTTTTTCTCAAATATCGACTTTTTTCTTGAAATTTTGACTTTGATATCGAAATTTCGACATTTCTTTCAAAATTTCGACTTTTCAAAATTTCGACTTTTTTTCTACAAATTTCGACTTACGTTTTTCTTAAATTTCGACTCTTCTTCTCGAAATTTCGATCTTATAAGGTCATAGTTTTGACTTCTTCTCAAATTTCGACTTTTTTCTCAAATTCCGACTTTTTTCTCAAAATTTTGATCTTAATCACGAAATGTCGAACGCGAAATTTCGACTTTTTCCTCGAAATTTCAACTTTAATTTCGAAATTTCGGATTTAAACTCAAAATTTCGGCTTTAAACTCGAAATTTCGACTGTGCATCCGAAATTTTGACTTTTTTCTCGAAAATTCGACTTTTTTCTCGAACTTTCTACCTCTTTCTTAAATTTTCTAAAATTCCGAGATTGATATCGAATTTTTTCTCGAAATTTCGAGAATAAGTCGAAATTTCTATACTCTATGTCTTTTTTTATATAAATTTCGAGATTAAAGTTGATATTTCGAGAAAAAATTCGACACTTTGAGTTTTTTATCGAAATTCCGTAATTATAATCGAAATTTCGAGAAAAAAGTCGGAATTTGAGAAAAAAGTCGAAATTTCGAGAAAAAAAATCGAAATTCAAAAAAAAGTAGTAGTTTCGACCTTATAAGGTGGATATTTCGAGAGAAAAGTCTAAATTTGAGGAAAAAAGTTGATATTTAAGAAGAGTCGAAAATTGAGAGAAAAAAAAAACGAAATTTCCAGAAAAAAGTCGAACTTTTCAGATTAAGGTCGAAATTTCGGGAAAAAAAGTCAAAATTTGAGAAAAACATCCAAATTTCGAGAAAAAAAGTCGAAATTTGCGAAAAAAGGCGAAATTTTGAGAAAAAATAGTCGAAATTTTAAGTTTAAAGTTGAAATTCGAGAAAGAAGTCAAAATTTGAGAAAAAAAAACGAAATTTCGAGAAAGAAGTCGAAATTTGAAAAGAACGTGGAAATTTCGAAATATTTCGGGAAAAAGGTTAAAATTTGAGAAAAAAGTCTAGATTTCGAAAAAAAAGTCGAAATTTCGAGAAAAAAAGTTGAAATTTCGAGAAAAAAGTCGAAATTTTGATATTAAGGTCAAAATTCCGAAAAAAAAATCTAAATTTGAGAAAAAAACGAAATTTTGAGAAAAAGGTCGAAATTTCGAACAAAAAAATCGAAATTGGAGAAAAAAGTCTAAATTTTGAAAACAAAGTCGAAGTTTTGAGAAAAAAAGTCGAAATTTGAGAAAAAAGTCAAAATGTCGAGAAAAAGGTCCAAATTTCGAGCTTAAAACCGAAATTTAAAAAAAAAGTCGAAATTTTTAAAAATAACATTTTTTTAATCGATATCCTTTGTATCCTTTGTCTTTGTAACATTTCGAAAAAGTTGAAATTAGTAGAAAAAAGTCGAAATTTCTAAAAAGAACATTTTTTTAATCGATGTTCTTTTTATGCCTTTGTAACCAGTGTTACCAGGTTGGGGGATTTCCCCCTAGATTTAGTGGAATTTAGACGGTCTGGGGGAAAATCTAGGGGAAACAGTTTTTTAGGGGATTTGTTTAGGGCATTTAAAAACTTCCTTAAATTAAAGTTGAAACAAAAAACGAAGAAAGATTTAAGTTCAAAAGAGAAATTACAAATAAATTATTGTTAAAATATTAACGACAATATAAAAACATGCTTAACAGTAAATACAGTCTGAAATTAGCCAGATGACAACAGCAAGCGGAGAACAACGATTCAGTCATATTTCTAAGCTTGCTAGCTCATTACTAAGTTTGCGATTTTCAAATGCCAGCGTTGAAAGATCATTTTCGATAATGGATATTGTCAAGAATAAGCTTCGAAATCAAATGTCGGTAAAGATTGCTGAAGCCATTCTGTGAGTGAAAGACAATTTGCCAAACTCTGCATTATTTGAACCTACAAAAAAAATGCTTAGAAAATTTTGTAGCTCAGAAATGTATATTAGTGAAGTAGATGAATCTGTGATCAATACTTTATCAGAGCTTTAAACAGTGTTTTAAAAATTTTAAAAGATTTTAGTTAGATAACAATTTATAAATTGTAATTAAATTTATTATTTATATGATATTATGTTATAAAAGTGTTTTATTTTCATTATATTGTCGCTTGTACTGAAAAATATTTTTTTTAGGAAAAAAGTTTTAAACTAAAAGAAAAAAACAAGAGTTTTATGTAATTTGAATCATAATAAAATACTATTTTACATTAAACATAAAATATATTGATTATTAGATTTTTGATTTAAAAATAATAATTAAAATCAGCAGACATTTGATAATTTATTAACGTTTCTGACCGATTAATTGATCTTAAAAAAAATATTCTAAAATATGGACTTCGAAATTTCCTTAAGTTTTTCACATGCAAATTTTTAATTCATGTATACCTAATTTATTTATTACTTAAACAAATTCAAAAAAATATCAGACGTTTGAAAATTTCAGTCATTTAATTTAGGGGATTTTTTTTAATCTAGGGGATTTGAGTGGCCGTTTAGGGGAAAGTGAATGAGTCCATCTGGTAACACTGTTTGTAGCATTTCGTTAAATTTCGATTTAAAAATTGAAATTTCGAGCTTAAAATCGAAATTTGAGAAAAAAAGGCGAGATTTCGAGAAAAAAGTCGAGATTTCGAGAAAAAAAGTCGAAATTTCTAGAAAAAAATCGAAATTTGCGAGAAACGTCTAAATTTCAAGAAATAAAGTCGAAATTTCGATATTACGGTCAAAAGTGAGTTCAAAGTCGAAATTTCGAGAAAAATTTCGAAATTTCGATATTAAGGTCAAAAATTCGAAAAAAAGTCGAAATTTGAGAAACAAAAACGAGGTTTCGAGAAAAATTTCGAAATTTCGAGAAAAAATCGAAATTTGAGAAAAAAGTCAAAATTTCGAGAAAAAAGTCTAAATTTTGAGAAAAAAAGTCGAAATTTGAGAAAAAAGTCGAAATTTCGAGAAAAAAGTCGAAATTTCGAGCTTAAAATCGAAATTTGAGAAAAAAAGGCGAAATTTCTTAAAACAGCATTTTTTTAATGGATTTCCTTTTCGCGTCTTTGTAACATTTTGAAAAAGTTAAAATTTTCAAGAAAAAGTCGAAATCTCCAGAAAAAAGTCGAAATTTTGAGAAAATAGTCGAAATTTGAGAAAAAAGTCAAAACTTGAAATAAAAGTCGAAGTTTGAGAAAAGAGTCAAAATTTTTAAAATAACATTTTTTTTTTAATCGATGTCCTTTATACGCCTTGGTAACATTTCGTTAAATTTCGATTTAAAAATTGAAATTTCTACTTTTTTCTAGAAATTTCGACTCTAAACTGCAAATTTCGACTTTTTTTCGATATTTTGATATTAAAGTCGAAATTTTGATTTTAATCTCGGGATTTAGAGGAGAAAAAGTCAATATTCAGTGATAATTTTTTTTTACATTGATGTCCTTTCCACGCTCTTGTAATTTTTACTTCAAAAAAGGTAAATAAACTTTTTTCTAGCATTGTATTGTACTTATTAATACGTGTGTAACGTGTTCAATCACTAAATAAAAGTTTTTAAGATGGGTAACAAGTAATAAAATAACGTAGGGTAATTTTTGTGAAAATACTTCTTATGGCAACACTGCTCTACTGTTATCTTTCCTATTCAGTCAACGACATCATGAATGAAATCAAATGTTAATGCTGCCATCTGTTGGCTTATTAACGTAGCTATTGCTACTAGAAGGAAGCGGAGAATAACATAGCGATCTAAATAAATTTATATAAAAAATTTTTGTCATTAAATTTACAGTGCCCTGAATCTAAAGTAAATCGATCCGATTCTTAGAATTTTTGAATCGTTCATCGGATCGATCTTGTATTCGAGAACGATCTTAAAAATCGACCTTGAGACTTGAAAAAATCGATTTTTCGATTAATCGATCTCAAATCGACAACCCTAGCACGCTCACAACTTATTCTACATTGCCCTTAGCAACCTTGGGGTACTTCTCCAGGCGATAATAGTGACTAGTGGCAGGCAATTATATGCCAATGAACCATCCGAATCGATTAATAGAATGATCAACTTGCATGTAGTGATCTACTTACATAATAGTGATAGGTTAACTAGTTTTACGTTCATTACTATCATTTCGTATCATAAAAAGTCAACTTTTTTTTATAAAACAACAATTTGTAGTAGTATCGTGGTCCTTTTAGATTCCGGGGATAAAGAAACAGCGATTCGCGATGAGATTTTGGATATACTCAAGAAAGACAAGAGGAAGAAGGTACTCGTTATCGGAGAAAAGGGTTCGACGCTTGTGGACAAATTCAAAGAAGAATTACCTCAGATACAGACCGAAGATTTAACCGGTTTAACGTTCAAAGATCTTACCCAAGAATCCAAAGAATACGTCCTCCAAAAAGAGGTAAAATTCCAAGGTAAAACGGTAAAGGCCCAAGATATCTTCCTGTCCGACAAGATTAGCAGTTCGAACATTCGCCGAATCATCAGCAAACAGGAGCTCGTCGTCGGCACTCCCATCGAGAAGTCTGGCAAATTTTACTTGACGCAATTGCTCAGCAGATCCGTCGCCATCAAGAAAGAAGTCCTACAAAGTGACGATGTTCTAGCCATTAGCAGCGAAAGGAGCGAAAACCTGATACCTGATTTCGAAGGTGCCATAACCTTCGATGAGGCCAAACAAGGTAAAGTATCAAGCAAGATAATACTGGACAATAACTTCGCAGAGGAGGAATTCGGAGAACTAAAGCAATCGAACGCATATAATAAAAAAAATGTACATTGGCTGACCTACGATAGCAAACAGGGAATCTTCCACTGGAAACAATCCAGTTTGAGCCCACAAACTCTTAACCAGTATCTAGTTGAAGGCGAGGAAGCGATATTTGAAAGCTTCAAATCTGAGGAAGAGTTCCTCAGTCTAAATAAGGAAGAAGGCACTTTCGTGATATCAGGGGCTCCGGGATCGGGAAAAAGCGCAATGATCGACCACATGGCGAGCTTAATCAAAGAGAAGACCCCAGCTAAGTGGGTACTTAAAATTAACCTACTTCAGTCACTGTCTGCGCTGGAAGAAGAAGAGAAAAAGCGTAAATCCGGTAAAGGATTCAATCCGAATGAACGTATTGAAGTGCTAGAGTTCCTTATTAAAGATCTGATACATTTGAATAAGGTTGTGACGATTAGTCCTGATGATGCGGAAATATTTCAGGTCTTGATTCAAAAGGGACAAGTTTCGATGCTCTTCGATGGATTCGCCGATTTGGGGAAGAAATATAGATCGATCGTAGGGGATTTATTCAAAGGATTGAAGAAATTGAAATCGTCACATTTGATTGTAACCGCTACGCCTAACGTGCTGGATGAAGTTCAGGAGCACTTAAGTGTTGGATATTACTACGTCGAGCCTTTAAGCATCAGAAGGCAAGTTAAATTCTTAGATGGTTATTTGCAGCAGAATGTGGAGGCGACTGGAGGCGCAAGTTTTGAAACCGAAGCGGATAAATTAATTTCGGCGTTTACGGAGAAAACCAATGACCACAAATTGCTGCAGATGCCGATAGTTTTGGAAATGTTATCCGAAGTGTATAAAGATAACATTAAACAATTACGAGAAACGGATGTTAAAGAAATTAACCTAGCAGTTAACCTGAACGTGTTGTTTGAGAAGTTTTTAACCCAGCAGTTGGATCTATATTACCAGAAGAAAACCGGGGGATCGAGCGGTAGTGCACCCAATATAGATGCAATTGATAGAAGAAGGG
Organism: Dastarcus helophoroides; assembly: GCA_028583605.1. Taxonomy (NCBI): domain Eukaryota; kingdom Metazoa; phylum Arthropoda; class Insecta; order Coleoptera; family Bothrideridae; genus Dastarcus; species Dastarcus helophoroides. Next base: position 21,205,037 of record CM053334.1, read on the forward strand.
CAAAAATGATGGATGCATATGGAAACTTGGGGTTGTATAAAGTAGCCGTTAGAAATAATTTAGAGAAAAATCTTCCTAATTACGTAAGGGATAAAGTTAATAAGTTACTGATAAAAATACAAAACAATGGAAGTCATCTATTTGAACTAGTAAACACAAATGGTGATTTCCTAATAACAACAATCGAGAACTTCTTCACTGCGACTTTTATCCATTCGAGAATCAAAGCACGAACACTAAAGAGCGACATGCAAAATTATTTCTTGAAAACGGTATTAGTGGATCCGAGTTTTCAACAACTTCGAGTCATTTTAAACGCGTGTTTTGAAGCTAAAAACATTGAAACCGTCAGAACGCTCGATGACGATTTTGGTGAGGCGATGAAGCTAATTTGGGAAGAGGCGAAGGAAGACCACATCAACACTTTTGCACATCAAGCGGCCTTAGAGGGTCACGCGCACATACTCAAACTTATTACCGGTTCTCTGAAGGATCGTCGATCTCACGTACTCGTCAGTTTATACGGAGAAATGAAAAATTTCGATGGCGCAACCGCATTGCATCTGGCGGCGACTTCCTATAATTCTAAAGCTGTAGAGGAAATTCTGGGTCACGTGCAAGTCATCGAAGTTAAGGATGCCCTGGGTAGAACCCCCCTGCATTACGCGGTTTCCGCTGATAAATCGGAAACGGTGAAGGTTTTACTCAATAGGGGCGCCAATATGAACGCGATGGATGCGAACGGCTTAACCCCAATCCGTTCCGCAGTCGTAAACGGGAATCTAAAGCTTTTGAAAATTTTCAAGAGAGCGAACAAAGCCCAAGTTAAAGAAAACCAAACTCTTTTGCACGAAGCGGTAAAGAAGGGGTACTACAAAATGGTGAAATACTTAGTTCAAAAGAAGCTCCAGCGCTTATATGCTAAAGATGAAAATCAGAAGACACCCGTGGAGTTGGCCGAAGATCATTCTCTTATTAAGGCGTTTTTGGAACAAAATTCCGAGTTACATCGCTGCCTTACGTCTTCACTGGAAGCATCAACCAAATGTACGATTTCGCATAAAGACTTGGAAGAATTAGCAGTCGACAAAAGAGTCGGCATTAAGGATATGGTCATCGATGTGTATAAATTGCAACATACACTTAACAAATTCAGTAACGATCAAAGAAACGAAATATTTGAAACTTTATCCGAGTTGGCAGAACTGAGAAGTTGGCAAGAAGTCCTTCAGGGTCCGGATGGTAAAGAAATCTCGAATAAATTGGAACGCTTCAGAATTTATAAAGAGTTGACAGTAAGTTCCGAAGTAGAGCGCAAAATCGACGAAACCGGTTACTCTACCCTTCACGCATTAGCGGAATTCGGTCAAATCAGCGAAATACCCGATCAGCTACTTCCTTTGGTAAACCAAAAGGATCACTTTGGTAATACCCCGATACATTACGCCGCGGAACGAGGAGATAAAAATTTAGTAGAACAACTTGTTAAAAATGGCGCCAATGTTCAAGAGCAGAATATAAATGACGATACTCCACTGCACTACGCGGCGAAAACCAACAATCGCCCGCTATTCGATTACCTTCTGGAAAATGGTGCTATTAAATACGCCAAGAACAAAAACGCAGAAGAACCGATTCACAAGGCGGCAAAATATGCAACTAAGGAATTTTTCTACTCAATCATCGATCAATATCACCAGGCTGATTACGACCTCTTAAAAAGATCGGTGGTCGAATCGGGTGACCTGGCCAAAGTTAAATACATCCACTCGATCACAAAGTACAAATTAGAGGAAGGCCAATATATGGAAATCGCAGCAGCTTACCATCACTTAAACATCGTAGAATACTTCATGGGATTACCGATGCTCCGAACTACGGAAGCATTCTACGCTGGCGCAAGATCGGGCCATGTCTCCATTATGAACGCCATGATCTATTTCGACGCCAATAAAGTAGACTGGAAAATGCTACTGGCAAACGGAATCAAAAGCGGCAACCTCGACATGATCAAGTTATTGAGCGCTGACAAAAACGCTGCCAAATTAGACGATAAATACGGACCCAACCGGAATATGCTCTACGCCGCTTTGGAGGCTGGCCAGCTCCAAACAGCTCAATGGCTAGCTGATACCGTCCAGGGTATCGACCTAAATCACGTGGATGACTTCGGAGAGAATTTGGCTCATGCCGCCGCCAAAAGTAACAACGAGGATGCTTTGAAGTGGGTACAGTTAAAGGGAGTGGATATCCATGCTAGAAATGCCCAAGGGAAAACCGCCCTTCACTTCGCGTTGGAAGCCGGCAACGTGGAAGGAGCCAAATGGTTAGTGCATCAAAAATTACAGTTCACCTTCGATAACGACGGCAAAAGTCCTTTCGATTACGTAAAAGCCAGCGACGCTTTAACGATGCATTGGGTCAAATATACCAAAGCAGTTGGAACAGTCTACGATTATTCCTCGAGCATATGCGTCGATAGTTCCTCTAAGGATTGCCTAATAACGAAAGAAGATCTCGAAAGCATAGCTAAAGAAAAATTCAATAATATCAACGAAATTACCATCGACGAGGACAAACTTGTAGCCGTTTTAGATAAAACAACAGATTTAAGCAAACGATTGGCTTTTATGGACACTTTTGTCAAATACGGTCATAAAGAAATTCGAAACAATAAGCTTCGTCGTTATTTCGGACTTCGCGCCAAGTTCATCCATCTTGAACGAATCGAGAAGATATCTCACGGTGTGAACGACGCCTTACTGGCTAAAAACCTAATCGGCCACATAATCAACGGTGACTGGTTAGGAGTAGCCGCGGACATCGCAATGTTCATCGAACAAGGTCTTTCAATTCAAATGACAAAAATGGCTGCTAAAGAGGGGGAGGCTTTAATAGAGAGCGGGCGCGTGTTCGCAGCTCAAAGTTTGAAGGCTGCTGCTAGCTTCGTCGGGAGGATGACCGGAGCTTTCCAAGTCTTCAGTTTGGTGCATGATATAAAATCTTTTAAAGCTGGGAATAAGGACGCAGTTGTTAACATAGCCGGTGATGCTACCGTTCTGATTGCCGATACGACGATGTTCGGGTTGGAACTCGCCGAAATTTTCGGGGCTATTTCAGGTGTGACTTCGGTTCTCGGGCCGTTTGCGGCCGTTTTGGACACCGCTATTTTCGTAGGTATGGATATTTATGAAGCCGTCAGGGTTGTCGATAGGATCGAGAAGGATATTCCGCTGAGCGGATGGGAGGAGTTCAGTACAGGATTTAGAGCGTTCTTCCACGTCGATCCCAGTCAATATATAAAAAACTTGCAAGAGATAGAAAAAGCAAATAATAAACTAACCGAACAAGCGATTGAAACTATAAAGAACAGTACGACTTTAACCAAGTCGATTTTTGCTTCTACCGAAATAGTGGATGGGAAGCTCCAATACTCTAGTGAGAACACGTTCGATTTTAGACACAAAATGAGCGGTCTTAAATGGAGCAGAGTTGGACCTCACGATCACCCTGGAACGGATAACTTCTGTAAGCCGGTGGGTGATTTTATCGACCCGGGCAAGGAAATCTATTTCTGTAACAATACCATAGGAGTTGAAGTAACGGATTTGAACCGTACCCAAATGGCATTGATTAATTTGGGCGATGGGTACGATCGTGGCAATGGATTTTTCGACGAACCTAACATATTCATAGTTTCTAATGGAGAAAAATCATTAACTGGTGGCGTCAAAGATGATATTTTTTACATTGGGAAAAATTTCATCAGTGGCTATATCTTTGGTGGTTTTGGAATCAACACTTTGGACTTTAGCCAGTATGACGCTACTAAGGTGGTTTATTTGAATCCTTCATCTCAATTGATAACAGAGGATAATGTTTTAAACGTAACACTCTTCCAAAATATCGTTGGAAGGAAATATGGTCAAGATATATTAGATGTTGATTGTGGTATCCAATACTTAAATACTGGGGGTGGTTTAAACAAAGAAAACCCTGACATGATCACTATTAAAGACAACAGTTTAATATGTAATCACAGTTTGATAATAGACGTAGCGCCCTACACGACAATCCAAAATAGCGTTTATGGTGACGTCCAGTACAAAATCAGGAAAGGTCATGGTGTAATTAACCTGATCTTTGATTACAAACCCGTCGGTAAAAACGAGAAAAACAGTAGAATTTTCGCCGATTACAATTTGACTGATATAAAATCAATTGAAAGAGAAGTGATGAATTCGACACTTTTCGTCTCGTTCACCTTCGGCGAAGAGAGTTTGGCAAATGAAGACCTAGCGGTAACCTTGCGATTGGAAAATGATAACACGATGCTTGGGCTATCCGACAACACCATGTTTAGATTCATGGGAAAGCAAGTGTTTGCCCTGCAAGAAACCAATAGTACAGTGGAAGACATCATCCATACTTACAACCCAGTTGCCAAGAAAACGAATTTGTTATTGATGTCAAAGTCCGTCAAGGATGGTGCCACGATCATTATGAATTATGAGGATGCAAAATCCTACCGCTACTACGATCAAGAAAAAGATAACATAAAGAACTTGCCAAGTGATCCAGACAACGTTAATTATATGTTTGCAGGTAAGTTTCAATTCAAAGTATAGTTATAAAAAAGCTCTAAATTTCAAATGGGTATAATTTCCCAGATTATAGCATCGTAGCTCTTGAGATTAAGCAGGCCTAAAAATAAAAAAAACTCCAACAATTAGAAATTTTTAGTTTAAACTAGAAACCTCTAAAAAAGTGTAGAAAAGTTTAAATTTAAACCGGAAGTTTCGACAAAAAAATGGAAATTAAATAGATATTTTAAAATCTCGAATTTTTCATAATCTTTATTTTCCCTCGAAAATTGAAGGTTTAATTTTAAATTTCTTTCCTAATTAAAATACAAATTTGTAAAAAAATCCAAATTTTGAAGTTGATATTTGTAGAAATTTTGAAATTAAAAATAATCTTAAAATAAAGAACTGACATTTTGAGAACAAAATCTAAATTTAAAATAATCAAAGAATAAAAACAATTGTTTCTAGTATTTTTAAAATTATAAGCAATTTTTATACTACGAAATTCGAAGACCTAAAATATTTACTCTAAACGAAATTTCGGGAAAAAAAATTGGATTTAGAAAGATTCGAAATTATTTTGAATTTTAAAAAAATTTTTAATTTCACGTCGAAATTAGAAATAACCTGAAAAAGGATAACTTTCCAGTCGAAGAAAAAAATCTAAAGAAAATATGAAAATTGTCAAAGTTTTTCAAATTTTATTGATAAACTTTTTCATAATATTTTTTTGAAATTATTTAAATTGTTTCATGACATGACAAATTTCTGAATTTTTAAAAATTTTTGACTATAAAATTTAAAATTAAATCAATCGAAACTCAAAATGAGACAAACATTAAAATATAGAAGTGTGACTAATGAATCTTCTTATAAATGGTTAATACCACTAATCCATTTTTGTTCCAGGCAATGGACCAAACATTTACGACATCATCCCATCAAAATCTCTTACATTACCCCTAAAACCCATCTTCATTTACAACAACAGTAATAATGCCAAAGGTAATTCTTTGCACCTCAAGCAGCTCATAAAAGCCTTGATAAGAAAATACAAATGGACCCCAACCTATAAGTGTGCCACTTCGGGTGAAGATCTCATAATCACCTTGGAACACAACAACGAAATAATTCAGAAAATCACCTTAAAACAAGGTCTTTTTGGCAGGTGGTATAAAACTTTGGAAATGATTGGTAAACACGCTCCTTTACAAGTCATTCCTGACCCAAACGGGTGTCGATTTAATCCAATTCCACTCGTTTTCGATGAATCAGTTAACTTGATTGTTATCAAAAACGAGGATGTGGAAATGAACACGGTGGTTCAAGTAGAGAAAAAATCAATCGGTTTGGAATTCTACAGGCTCAATGGGGATTTAGTCATCACGAATCATTTCGCGCTTCACGTTGATCCTAAGGAGCAATTTTCTATAACTTTAACCCATTTCTACCAAACGGACGCAGAATTGAGAACAATCATTTTCCGATTTAAGGACGTACTATTTTCTATCAAAGACAAAATCGAAGATATTAATAAAGCTGAAAATTTCGTTGAAAAATTGAGTTCGTACACTAACACTTTCATGAAGTACAACAGCAGCCAACAATCTCCTCTTGGTGATTTCCCACCTAACCCATCGCCTTCCCCAATAACGTCAGCCATTACCTGGTTCACTGAACTATCCAAGTCTATCTCTTCCTTTTGGTCGAAACCACAAACATTACCAGCTCACGCCCCTGCGGATCAACGCTACAATTCAACCAAAACCCATCTCAATCCAATAGATGCCTACGATTACAACCAAACGCTGCTCCTAACGGATGTCTTGGTTAGAAAGTACACCAAAGCTAAACCTTATAACGCAACACGGGACCAAGTCAATTACGATGACGTGCAAGCAGCCGCCATCGACTTAGTGGCACAATTGGAAGAGTTGCTCGAGGAAATGGACGCGAAAACGCTCGAAGATTTTGACCCTATCAAGCTCCAGAAGCAAGTGATGTCGGAACTGGTCAATGGCGACGATAAATCGCTAGAGTCTTCGATGTTGGGGTCGATCAAGTTTGCATCGTCTATCAAAGAAAAAGATTTTCTGCAGATTAAGGAGAAAGTACAAAGTGCCATTAGGAAGTTGACAATCGGATCAGAAACTCAAAATTTCGTAGAAGCGAGGAATCTTGTGGGGACCACCAACGTTCAAAATAATCAGTTATCAGAGCTTGGTTTCGTTCAGAATCAGACAGCTAACTAATAAAGATGATGAAATTTGGATCTAGTTATGGTTAATTTGGCGTTGCAGTGCGGCAACGCCATAATGTTGTAACGATTGTAACAATAAAAGATTTGTTTAATCTTTTTTCATATTAATATAAACAATAAATATAAATAATAATTTTATTTGACACAAAAGCAGCTTAAACTGACTCTGGGGTCTGGAATTATGGCTCAGAAAATCCTACGACAATGAGCTCTGCTACTTAAAAAGGCAATTGAACGATATATCAAATGAAGTATCGCTCATCCCCCTTCCTATTTAAGATTTTAAAGGTTGTCTTCGCCCCAGCTCACGGGTTGATGTAATTTAATTGAAAGTCAGCTGAAAAGATGTCCTCCTTGAAAATAAAATTGACGTCTTTTGCCTAATCTCATATTTTATAAAATAACAGAAATATCAAAGGTGGTACGTTCTCAAATTGACACACTGTGTCCAGCATAAAAATAATTTTATTTTACGATTAACTGGAATTATTACCTTATTCCTGTATAAAGAAACAAAAGAAGAGAAATTGAAATTATCAACTTTGTCTGAAATTGCGTTAAATAAACGACGATTAATTCAAAGATGGGTAGCCCGAATTATAATCTAATTTAGCAGTATTTTCAGTACTTTTCCTCAATCCGAGAGATTAAAGATAAATTCTTTAAGAAGTTTGGATTCTAACTACTTTAAAATTAATCAAATGTTATCAAAAGTTTATTTAATCGTACTTTCATGATATTACTAACAACCGCTATTGAAATAGCCACGTTTCAAAAATAATTTGAAAATGGTATTCGTATAAAACTGTTTGACAATTTAGGAAATAAGTAAGAGGTAATATGTATAATACGCACCATACGCAGGTAACGCGTGGTTTTTTAGCAAATTTGAAATAACGAAATAGACGAGAAGTATAGTCTAGTCTAACAGTACATATGGTTAAGTCGTAGAACTTTTGGGTTCTGTTAAAAATTGGTTAATAAAATAGATAATCAAGACAATGAACATAAACTAAACATTAAAAAGAAAAGTAAAAGGTGTTATTTTAGGTGTACGATTAATTGAATGATCGATGATTGATTTACAAATCGAAATTTGTGAAAGTGGAATAAAATAAAAGCGACATCAAACCATTATAGAACTATTTGATGACTAACATGTAACTCAGCCCATAATTTATGAACGTTGTCAAGCATAAATCTCGTGTAAGTGTAAAATACATGTTATCAACCAGTTAATTAACCTTATAATTTGATTACGCTCGTTATCCGCATTATATATCAAAATTATAATTAACATGTTTAACTACTAATTTTGCTATTGATTTTGTTTTGTTATCTTTATTATTAAATAATGATAAACATAGCAGAAATGATAATGTAACAATTCTAAAACCAAAATTGGTCTTGAGGTACATCTTTTTTTAATTTTGTTTTTTTTTTTGAACATATATTTTATTTTTAATAAATTTAATGTTTTATAAAAAACAAATTTAAAATTTTGTATAAAAAAGAGCTTTTATTAATTTTATTATCGAAGATTTGATTTTGTAAAATTTCGGGAACATAATTATTAACCTCAAGGTTAAACTCACCAATTCGAGAATAAATCCTAAATCGAGTTTATTAAAATTTTGAAAAATGAAGACGCCCAGACTTTGAGAAAAAAGTCGAACTTGGATTTAAAATTTTGAAATTTGATTGGAATTTTTAGGTTTTTTTCAGATAAATTATTGTGCATCTGAAAATATTACACATGTGTAGATTACGGAGCCTATTCCTATGTTTAGCCCCTCCTATACGTGTGCGTACGATACCCCCAAATCAGTAGGTTAAATAGTGTGCCCTACTTCACAAAAATTACTGCGACAGGGGTTCCAAATTTATTTTAAATCTGCCGCTATTGTTAGATCTAACTATCCACTTTCTGCTAGAATTTAAAAAGTGACTTATTTTTCTTTTTAGGTACATTTGTCATGATCTAAAACCATCTAGATTAGGAAGTATATTAAGGACATACTACTTATTTGACGTTACAATAGAAAAATGTCTTACATCGAGACAATTCGTAAAAAAATCGAAGAGTTCAATTACCGTGGATGCACTCATTGTTATTTGAACTTTAAAGAGCTGAATTTGAAGGGCGTGCCATATATGTGTGAACTCCTGAGGAATGTCAAAATGAAAACTTAGACTCTCGCCGGTCTCGACATTGAAAGTGTTAAACAAGTAACTGAAGCTTTAAAGCGTAACACTTTACTTGAGGAATTAGGAAGTTTCCACTTGTCAAAAGTACTACTAATTTTAACGTTATGTGATAGTATAAAGTAAACTTAAAAAATTGCCGAAAGAATTAATTCAATATCTTTAAATTTGAATAAGTTATTGCACTTTAAAGTATTTATGGTACAGGTGACTCCGAAAATGTAGTGTGACGTCACTAGGCACGACTCGGCTAACATGCCGGCTGTTACTACCTATAAACTAAGTATATGCTATAAATTAATAAACCATAGGGTCAGTCTGAATTCAATGAATTGTTTTATTTTGTTGTTGTCGGGAAATAAGTGGATATAGCAATGATTATAGATTTTTTTTCGAATAATCCTCTATATACCACTGCAGAAATTCGAGGTGCAAAGTAGACCATTCCACTACTTTCTTAAGAACTTTTGAAGTGCTTATCCTTACATAAATAATTAGTATTGACTAGTGTACAGTAATTGTTATTTAAGAAATTAGTAAATATTTAGTAAGAGATCTAGTGATGTCATTCTTATGCATATCAATATTTGGTTTTGAGTTTTTTTTTTTTTGTATAAGAACAACTTATTAACAAAAACATTATTTATATTTAAGGGTGGTAAAAGGGTTATTTCTTTATAACAATAAATATTTTTGTGGCAGACCTGGAAGAGATCTGGATCGGATACGTGTAAGTAAAAAAAAAAGGAAATCATTGCATTGTACGAGCAAGAATAACACCGGAACATAAAGTTCATTTGAATGTAATGAAAATGAAAAAGTTATCACAAAGATACAAACATACATCTGCTTCGAACTACAACAATGTATTTGTTATATTTCATAAAAATACAATAAATAAAAACCAGTGACTCTACATTTCACTTATGTAATATTAAACTTAATAAAAAATTAAGATTAAAAACAGGGCTAAAAGTCATCTTTTTTTCTTTTAATATCATATTTTAAAAACGAATGATATTATATTTAAATTTACTTACTTAACAATTATATTATTTATTTATTTATTTGTTGGCCACTGTTTTTACTACAGTAGATCATATTTATGTTTGTTATTAAATTGGTTTATACCGATATCAAAATGATCTTCACAGTAATATAATGAAGACTGACATGAAAGTGGTTGTTTATCACGTCTTTTCATAACTCTACACCACTTTTTTTTTCAAACTTTGTACTTTCGGTAAAGAAAAGAAAAATTTCTCCGGGCTAATGATAGACGTTTTTCTACATTTAGAAACTATACAATATTTATATAAAGAAGTCTTTGCACTCATTTTTTGCTGGTTATTATTTAGCACGAAATGACGACGGAAACAAGATTTGAAGAAGTGTTAACTGAAAGAGCACGGCAAGGACAAGGTGACTAGGCGATCCAGATTCCTATCATGTTTTATGACGTCACAGATATTTTCAGCGGCAAATTGAGAGGACGTGATAAATTTGAACTTCAAAGGACCATAATTCAGCCAATTTTAAAGATTTTTCAAAAAAAATTTTTTCGTTCGTTTCATAATTTTTAGGACTAGAATTAAGCCTATTTTAAAAAAAAATGGAAACTTCCTAATTGGTAATTGATGAAAGCGACGTTGGCGATGAAGGAACTCGCTATGTAGCCGACCTCCTAACAAATTCGCACATCACCAAGATTTCCTTAGGAGGGAACATCGGTGATGAGGGCGCTAAGTATCTGGCCGAGCAGCTCAAAGAGAGCAACGTCGTCGAGATAAGTCTCCATGGTAACAAAATAGGAGACGATGGATTGAGAACTTTGGCAGATCTATGGAAAGGTGGACAAATTAAGACGCTTAATTTGTTTGACAACAAAATCAGCACCAGATCTTCGGAAATAATAGACGAAATGTTACAACTAGCGAATAAACGTTGCCTCGGGCTGCGTGTATTCGATCCGGCAGACAACACAACATATGTAGAGATTTGGCATAACAACCTGACGTCTTGTATAACTGTCGGATATAAAACTGTCAGCGACGCTATAGCCGAATTTCCAGGTCGTTCAGAAGCGACAGAGAAGGAAGAAAACCGCGAAACGGTTAGAAATCTCGGAAGAGTCGTCTGGGGACGAAACTCCGACGCCGCCTGAACCAAGAAATGGGAAGAAGACGTCAGAGAAGTCTCCAAAAACCAACAAGGCAGCCCCCGTGAAACCTCGGGAAGAGGAAACGACGAAGGAAGCCAGCAGAGACGGAAGCCGAATTCCACCGATTATTATCAGGGATAGCGGTAAGTGGAAGCACATTAATTCTTTAATGTATTCCAGAAAAATTGGATTCACAAAGGCGAAGTGCGTCTTTGAGGGAATCCGAATTCAGCCGGCATCAGACGACGATTTCAGAGCGCTAACAAGGCTCCTGGAGAATGAAAAGGTGCCTTATCACACCTTCTCTCTCCCAGGAGACAGAAGCGTCAAGGCAGTGATTAAAAATGTTCCAAAGGACATCCCGGAGGAAGATTCTAAAACTGCCCTTGAAGAGGAGGACTTCAAGGTTGTCAACGTGCGAAGAATGAAAAATTCTCTCACGAAGAAGACTCACAGTCTAATGTTCGTGGAGCTGCAACACGGACAAGAAGGTATCTTCTAGACGACAAGGTTAATGGGGCTGGATATCCAGGTGGAGATCCCAAGGTCCAATAACCTGGCGAAGCAATGCCACAGGTGTCAGCGTTTTCACCACGGTCAGACGAACTGTCACGCCGAGGCAGTTTGCGTGAAGTGTGCTGGGAAACACCTCACGAAAGATTGCAAGCGGCCGAGGGACAAACCGGCCAAGTGCGCCAACTGCAAAGGAGACCATGTAGCCAGCTACATAGGATGCCCTGCCTTTCCAGCGCCAAGGAAGCAAAAGGCCACTCAGGAGAAGACCCTAACTTTGAAAGCCAAACCGACAGTTAAGGCAACAACAACAATCAATCCTCCAAAGGCTGTGCCGAAACCGGTCGGAACCTCCAGCCCAAAGGTAAGTGGAAACACTTATGCCTCAGTTGCAGGTGGTGCAAAGAAGATCCCCAAAAAGACTTCGGAAACGACAAATCAAGTCGTATTGGACTTGATTAGGGCCGTCTCTGAAGCCGGGAACAGTCAAGACGCCATCCCTAAAACAGTAATGGAGAGACGCCACCAGGAAGGGAGAGTTAACGAAGGAAACCCTGTTCGTCACCAGCATCTCAAGGCAGTTTTCTGGAACTGCAACGGACTCCAAGGCAACAGGAACGAACTCGAAGTTTTCGCAAAGGAAAACGACCTGGACGTACTGATGCTGAGCGAAACCAGGATGATGTTCAGATCTAAGGATCCCAAAATCCGAGGATATGTTCTTCACCGCAGAGACAGACCAACTGACCCAGGAGGAGGTACAGCTATATATGTAAGTAGAAAGCTAACTCATTTCGCTGCAGGCACCCCGAAGTTGGAAAAGCTGGAAGGAATTGGAGTTACAATTCAAATGGCGCAGGGACCTCTGACGCTGCTGTCTTGTTACTCCATAACCAACGCCCTCACAGAGACAGATTTGGCACGCATCTTCGAAATAAACAATAACAATGTTATTGTGGCCGGAGACCTTAATGCCAAAAACGTCGAGTGGGGCAACAGAGTCAACAACAAAAACGGGAGGACACTTCAAAAGTTCACAGCTCCAGAAGAACCAACCCATCATCATCACGCCACAGGAATTCCAGATGTCCTGGACGTTGCACCGATGAAGGATGTTCGATACACTGTTGAGTTAACATCAGTTAGTGAGCTCAGCTCAGACCACAACGCAGTGATGATTGACCATCGGAGATGATCGTGGACCTAAGCCTCCAGACACCTGCAAGAAAACAAACTGGACACAGTTTAGGGAGTATCTAGTAGAAAACCTGGAAGAGCCTGGAGAGATCAATACAAACGATGACATCAACGCAGCGGTGGGAAGACTGAAAATCACCATAACAGATTCAATTCTGGCAGCGACCAAAACTTTCCGGCGTATTGAAGGAAGGGAACCACTGCCAAATCACTTGGTGGGGCTGATTAAACGGAAAAATCGTGCCAGGAAGAGAGCAAGACGGACCAATCTGCAAGCAGATAAGGCGGAAGTCAACAGGCTCATCCACGACCTCAGGTATGAACTCAGAGAGCACAACACTTCTAAGTTTCAGGAACACCTAATAAGTTGCAATCTCGAAACTTCATCAGATCTCTGGCGCACAGCCAAAGCTCTAAGAGGAGTTAGGAAACCTTTCTCTCCGATACACGGACCTCAAGGAATGGCTTACTCAGATCAGGAAAAGGCCGCAGCTTTTGCTGAGACCTTTGAACGACACTGTCAGGCCACACTTGAAGAAGTGGACTTAGACTTCGTAGATGAGGTGGAAGAAGAGGTTCAAATTCTTCAGGAGGAAGTGCCAGAAGAAGACGACGTCATCCAGCCGACTAACGAGAAGGAAATCCAAAGCTTTCTGCGCAAGCTAAATGTCAAAAAGTCTCCAGGTCCAGATGGCATTACAAACCAAGCTCTGAAGTCTCTTCCGGACCAAGCTATCAAATACTTTGGAGCAATAGTCAATTCCATGTTTAAATTCCGGTATTTTCCAACAAGATGGAAAACTGCAAACTTTATCTTCATTCCTAAGCCAGATAAGGATGGGAAATGTTCCCAAAATTACAGGCCAATCAGCCTTTTATCCAATTTGGGTAAGGATTTTAAGAAAACGTCTGCAGAATATCATCAGCGATCGCGACATAATTCCTAAGGAACAATTTGGGTTCCAACCTATGCACTCTACCTTAGACCAACTGCTGAGAGTGGTTGAAACAATCACTCAACACATGAACTGGAATCAGGTAGTGGGAGCTATTTTCTTCGATATCTCCAAGATATTTGACACAGTTTGGCACCAAGGATTGGTCTACAAGATGCACAAGTTTGGAATACCTTTAACGATGGTTCAAATGGTAAGCTCGTTCCTGGGCCAACGCTCATTCAGAGCAAAGGTGGGACAGGAATTATCAAACCAGTTTAGGCTACAGTATGGGGTGCCTCAAGGCTCTGCCTTGTCACCTCTGCTGTATTCTCTGTTCACAGCAGACATTCCGAGAACCAATCCAACAATCGACCACAACTTATTGGCAACTTACGCAGACGACACAGCTTCAGTGGCGTACTCTTTCAGTCCAGAGGTGGTCACTTCGGCCAATGGAGAATCCAAGTCAACGCAGACAAGACCCAAGCAGTCTTTTTTATTCGAAAAAGACTCCAACCATATGGACATGTAAATGTTGATGGGCAAAACGTCGACTGGAGACTTCAGGCAAAGTATCTAGGTATCATTCTAGACAAAAGACTAACATTCCAGGCACACATCGATTATGCAGTGTCCAAAGCCAAAATGCTGAAGGGACTGCTGCAAACGATGATTGGTAGAAATAGTAACCTGTCCATTGGACTTAAAGTGTTACTATACAAATCAATTATAAGACCAGCGATGACCTACGCATCTGTAGCTTGGTCACAGGCGACGGATAATCCGATGAAGAAACTCCAGGTGTTCCAAAACGTCTTTCTAAGACAAGCCATGGACGCTCCATGGTTTGTGAGAAACAATCAGCTCCACAGAGAAGCTGAACTACCTTTGGTAAGAGAATTTCTTAGGGAAATTAAATCCAGGGCGATGGTGAGAGCGGAAACGTATCCCAACGAACTAGTTCGACAGGCAGTGGATTACGATCCAAACATCCCAACCAGGATTAGAAGACCAAGGATGGTCCTCTAGGCTAAGACTTCCATTTCGAAAAATTTTGTTTTGTTTGTTCTTATGTTTCAGGCAAAACAGCTTACAACAGTGCTCCAGCACTATTGTACTGTTCCGACGGAGGGATTGGGGGCCAAGGGCCCGGCCCGAAGAAGTAGGGGTTTTTAGTCGGTACCCGTAGTTTGAGCGGAAGTCCGACACTATCTGGGTTATCTTCCCAGATGTGCGTAAAGCATTTTCCCCTACTTTAACAAAAATATATATAGCCGAATTTGTTAACAAAACGTTTAGCGAAATTATTTTATGTTTTATCAACGTCGAGTACTTATTAAATGACGAGGTCAAATATCTAAAAAGAGCAATCAAAGGTGTCACTATAAGAGAATTTCAAATTAATATCTGCAATAGCCACGCTACTGCATTTAAACACATTCTAGAAATATTTGGTAATCATCAGGTTCACAAAATAGGTTTGTGCAAATTAAACGAAGTTTCATATTTTCTAACTTTTTTAAAGAGCAACGTTTCACATTTAGATATCTTTAGTCACGTCGAGAACATGGATCAGTTGGTTGAGACTCTGAAATCTAGTAATATTAGGTATTTGTCCATTTCGGACACCGGCAGTTTATCTGCCAATTACTTAGCGTGTGCTATCAAACACACTAAGATAGTGAACCTGGATTTAGACCAAAGCCTCGTAAGAGATACTTCTCTAAATGAGTTAAAAAATACCCAAGTTACTCGACTGAAATTGCTCGGTACTTTGGACGAGGAAACTGCGGATTACTTGGCTGGTATTATCGAAGAATCGCAGCTTGTATCCATTGAATTTGCAAAAATTTACATGGGCGTGTCAACACCAACTGAACGATATCTGCGGAGTTTGTCCGACAACAAGAAAAAAGCGAAGGCAATATGTGCAGCATTCGACAATTTGAATAACTCTCGATCTTAAAAATAATAAATTGGAATTCATGCTGCCGAAAGATTCGGGTGCGTTGGATCAGTATGCGAGTTTTATCGAAACATTACATAAGACTCCAAATGTTAGAGCCCACATTATATACGATCGACTGGAAATAGCGGAAAAAATAGACGCTTTTGTGGACAACCTACAGGATCACTTCAACTCGTTCGTCAACAACAACATAGAAGATCTAGTTGAAAAATACGAGAACTTTAATTTTGTAGAGTTTTTGAAAAAATTCCATACGGCCAATTTGGGTCACGTTGTGCAGAATGTATTACTGCACAGGCATTTGTACTTCATAGATGAAAAAGCGGAGATACTGCACCCGTTTATTTACAAAATGCTCCATAAGTACGAACTACCCTTATTTAGTGAAAAGTTGGAACCTAATAAGAAGACTGACATTTTAAAGTATTACGAGGAGCGCCCAAAAATTCAGGGTGTTCAGGATTTATTAGAAATATTGCGATAGTAACTTGGTATCTAAATTAAAGAACGTTCTCGTTGCTTTAAACATTTTCTGCATTTTTTATATTGGAATAAATATTGATTTTTTATGAAACTGCTTAACTTTATTTTTTACTTAACTCCCTTAAAGGAATATCTCTCAGGGGAGGGGCCCTCGATG
>CM053334.1:21221605-21413566 GCA_028583605.1 Dastarcus helophoroides
GGGGGTCTAAATTTAACATCTTGCACAAGGTCCGTTGAAAACCAGCTACGGCTGTGACTGATAATTCCCAAGGTTCGTTATGATAGGTGTTTAAATGTATTAAAAGCTTACAGTCGTCAATCACTGATAATCTATTTAAGACATGATTAACATACAAATTTTTGCAGCCAAATTGATGACTTTTTCATTTGAACAGCCGCTAAGGATATTTCCTTGATATGTGGACGGATTTCTAGGCAAACTTTGTATTTAAAAGAGAATGACTTTGTATTAAAAACTTTTCTATTGCTAATTGTAAATATCCGTTCTCATATAAAGGAAAATGTTTCCAGTAAAAAAATTACTTTTATTTTATAAATAATTGAAATTATCAGTCCATCTTGTATAAAGGAAGAAAAGAATGAAATTTGAAATGATTAACTTTGTCTACAATTGTTAAATAAACGACGTTTAATTCCTACAGCATAAATTAAAATTTAATATTAGAGTACTGCACACTGTATCCCATTTTCGACGGTTTCTGCTAGAATTTAAGTAGTGACTTGTTTTTCTTTTTAGGTACATTTGTCTAAATCTAAACCAATCTAGATTAGGGAGTACATTAAGGGCAAACTACTTAATTGATATCATAATAGAAATATGTTTTACGTTGAGAAAATTCGTGAAAAAATCGAAGAGTTCGATTACTGTGGCAGCACTCACTGTTATTTGAACTTTAAAGGGCGTGCCATATATGTGTTACCTCCGGAGGAACGCTAAAATGAACATTTTGACTCTCATCGGCCTCGACGTTGAAAGTATTAAACAAGTAACTGAAGCTTTAAACCCTAATGGTGCGTTTTCACGCTCGAGCCATTTGCGCCAACTGCCTTGTGCAAGCCAATTGGCGCAAGTGAATTGGAGCGTGAAAACGGAAATCGTTGACTTGCACAAGCCAAAAAAATTGGCTTGAGCAAAATCTGGCCGGTCAGATAATTTGCTTGTGGTTGGCGCAAATGCATGAGCGTGTAAACGACACACAAACTCGACACATGCGCTGAGATTGCGAGTTGTGCTAATTCGTGTGTAATTTTCGATATTTTGTAATATAAAAATTATATCTTAGCACTATATAGCAGTACCGATTTGAATCTCAATGAAAATGACGTCGAGGAATCTTTTGCTAATCTTTTTAGATTAGTTCGCTTGAAAATGCCAGTTCTGCTGGCGAAATATGTATCGTGTAATTATTTATTTAATTGCCGATGTGGTAAAGCGGTGAAACTTTCTTTGGACACTATATAGTTGATTAAACTTAGTCGACGACCATAAGTATGCATTCTACGACAAAAAAGGTTTCTGTTTAGACGGTAATTTAAGTTCTTTTGTTGGTGGTACTTTTACAATATCAATATTTCTTGTGATTTTAACTCGTTTTTTTATGATTTCTAAATCTGTGCTTTTGTCGTCATTCTCGAATTCGAGGAAAGGGCAATATTTGTCCAGATGAGAGAAAGTTGCGCTGCAACAATACAATAGCTTTTTGAGTTGAATAGTACCGATACTGGACTATATCGTGCTTTCACCTTCAAGAAAGGACTAATTGACAATATTTGGTCGTTTTGATTCCAACATCATAATTCAAATATAATAAATATAGTACATTTAAGATAATATATATTCTACTTACTTTTAAATATTCCTGTTTTAATACGCTGTAAATAGCAACACATGTTTCAGGAATCATTTTGCTAAGAGCGGATTTGGAAATACAAGTAGAAAATTTAAGGTCTTCGTATGTTCTCCCATTTGCCAAAAATTTCAAAGTTGCGGATAATCGTTATTAATGGTGCAACTAAATCTAATAAATGTCGATAGGTTGCCTCATCCATGCGCAGGTAATTACAAAAATCGTTTGGTTAATTCATTAGTTCCTTAATTAAATTAATATGAGAAAAAGTGGTCCTCTTTTCAATCCAAATTTTTTGCGATCTTCTTCGTTTTTTATTTTTTAACACCTTTAATTTATTAATTAAACAAACACTAGCTAATGCTAACACACAATGATAAGATCAATTTTACTGACGAACCAGTGTTTATTGCAGTTCAGTTTATATTTGACTCGTGCGAGTCAATTTGCGCAAATTGCTTGAACGTGAGAACATACAGCAACAGTTCAGTTCTATTTGCACCAATTGGCTGGCACAAGTCAGTTTGCGCAATTGCTTGAGCGTAAAAACGCACCTTAACAGTTATCGAAATATTACATAAGACTCCAAACGTTAGAGCTCACATTATCTACGATCGACTAGAAATAGCGGAAAAAATAGAGGCGTTTGTGGACAACTTACAGGATCACTTCAACTCGTTCGTCAACAACAACATAGAAGATCTACAATGCACAGACCAATAGGTTTGAACATTTATTAGATTCGAAGTTTGGAAACCAAATACCGATTTCGATCTTGTTAGATCTCGTCAGTTTGGTATATCCAACTCGAATGCTAATAAATGTTCCGCCAAGTAAGTACTAAAACAATCACAGGCGTTAAGTGAGTGACTCTTTAGCACCACCACCTATTGGTCCATAGAGAAACTATGGCCATCGCCAACAATGCCGTATGCAAGAAGAATGCAACCTAGACTACAAATTCATGCAGCCCTCCAGGCGTGTATAGTGAATCATAGGTAGCTGAACTACCTATGATTCACTATACACGCCTGGAGGGCTGCATGAATTTGTAGTCTAAGTTGCATTCTTCTTGCATAGAAGATCTAGTTGAAAGGTGTGTAATCGACCCTTCAGCCGAAACAGTCAGAAGGATAAGAAAACACCTGGGCGTCTTCGTGGCGGCATATACGGTTATCGGTTACTGGAACAACCCATACGACATCTAATTTATGAGATTTATAATTGCGACAGGACGTTAAAAATTATGTTAAGAATGTGACCTGAGAGCGATAAGTTTTTAAGAGGACCCTGAAACGGGCGATGTGTAAAAAGAGGCATTCCAATAGGAACTTTGTTAGAACTTAGTTCATTTATGTTATTCATCTATAAATTTATTCTTTTTTTCGATTTAATTAATATACGTTTGATTTAGTATTATTCGAGTGATTTATTACTTTCCAGAACTAAATCCTACAGGTGCGAGAATTTTAACTTTGTAGAGTTTGAAACACAGAACTTGTCCCCTGAAACCAAGAAAAATTAAAAAACACAACAAAGGTTGCTCTAACGCGTTTCGACAGCCAAGCTGTCATCTTCAGAGAGAAACTAACATCTAGCATTAAAATTAACCCTTATATACTAAGAATATTCACTTCGTGCGTGATCGGCCGCACCCGAACGCGCATCCAATCATACACGTCGTTGTGTCACAATTTCTTATCTATCAACCTTAACTATTTTTAACAGAGATGAATGGCCTAAAGGTCCAGCGCAACCATTCATAAGGTTATTTCCAGCCTTATGGATGGCTAAGCTCTCACATGCACTTAACATATAATTCTTATTAACTACTCTTAACAATTTAATATTATTATCTATCCTATGATCTAATTCAAAAGCATGTCAAGCCACACCTGACTTCTCAGTTCTTCCGTACCTCAAATGAGCCAAATGTTCTTTGAGTCGGATTTTAAGAGATCGTCTAGTTTGTCCGACATACTTTTGAGGACAATCCCTACATGAAATTTGGTAAATACCAGACTTATCTGTTTGCTCTACTTTATCCTTTAAACTACCTAAAAGCGAATTTAATTTTCCATTAGAAGTATAAATAACCCGAAAACCCTGATTTCGTAAAATTCCACCCAAACCCTGCGTGAGCGAGGGTTCAAATGGAAGTGAGACGAATTTAAAGTTTTTGTTTTCATCAGCTCGGAAAGTTGTAGTATTCACCAATTCACATTTAAATTTTTTCTTATTAATAATTTTATAAATAATATTTGGATCGAATCCATTAACTTCAGCTATATGTTTTATTGTCTTTAACTCCTTTCTGAATCTTTCCCTACTAAGAGGAAGACTCAGAAGGCGATGGGCAAGGAAGTTGAAGCTTGCCATTTTGTGCTGTATGCTATGGTTAGAATCGGAAGTTATATAGCGGAAGGTACTGGAATCTTTCCTATATACATCAAATTCTAATCTATTTTTATTCCTAATAACTAAAATGTCTAAAAATGGTAAAGCGGCTTCTTTCTCTAATTCTACAGTGAATTTAACTGTTGGAAAACGTGAATTTAAAACATCAATGAAATTATCTAAATTTTGATTTTTTGTGTCAAAAATAGCAAAAATATCATCTACATATCTAATCCATACCCTAGGAAACAAACTACATTCATTTTTAAGACGACTTTCAAAAACACCCATGAAGAGCTCAGCCATGAAAGGTGACAAAGGATTTCCCATGGCTGCTCCCTCAAGTTGTTCATAAAATTCGTTATTAATTTGGAAATAATTTTGATCCATACATATTTTCGTTAATGAAATATATTCGTCAATAATTTTGCCTGAAAGGTTATTAGATTCCAACAGATCTCGAAGGTATAATAAAGTTTGAGGTATGAGTCACTGGGAAAGAGGGAAGAAACATCAAAAGAAACCAGCATTTCACCTTCCAACAACTCTTCATTCTGAATTTTCTGTACAAACTCTTGGGAATTTTTGACTCACAAACTGAGTTGCTGGAATTCTAATTTGCTGAATTCTTTTACTAGCCATTTTGATAAATTATAGGTCGGTGCTCCAATAGCTGACACAATTGGTCTCACCGCCTTTCCAGGTTTATGTATTTTTGGGAGACAATATAACTTAGGTACGGTGGGGTTAGATACATGAAGGGATCTTTTTAAAATTGGAGTAATAAGGTTGTTACTTTTGTCGAGCACTTTTTTCAGCCCGCTTAACATTTTACTCAAAGGGTTCTTCTGTAATTTTTGATATGGGCCATTACTAATGAGTGTGTCAACTCGTTCGTAATAGTCCTTTTTATCTAGAATCACAACCTTATTACCTTTATCTGCCTTTACATAAAAACAATCTTTCTCTCGTAGTCTTTTGACAATATGTCTGTTCGTTACGTGTGATGGTTTTACGTTTTTTAAATTTCTAGAGAGCTTTTGTCTGCAAGCCTCCCTCACATAGTTTTTAGTGTCGTCCGCCATGGAACTCAAGGAGCTCTCAATGGACACGACAACATCTTCCAAACCAGTTAGAGCAACCTTTGTTGTGTTTTTTAATTTTTCTTGGTTTCAGGGGACAAGTTCTGTGTTTCAATTTTTGAAGATAACCAAGGACCAGTCCGTTCCATCAAAAATTTGTAGAGTTTGTGAAAAAAGTCAATAAGGCCAATGTGGGTCACGTTGTGCAGAATTTATTACTGCACAGGCATCTGTACTTCATATTTACAAAATGCTCCATAAGTACGAACTACCCTTAATTAATGTAAAGTTGGAACCTAATAAGAAGAATGACATTATAAAGTATTACGAGGGCCCTCAGAAATTTAGGGTGTTCAGGATTTACTAGAAATATTGCGATAGTAACTTGATATCTAAATTAAAGAACGTTCCCGTTGATTTAAAAATTTTCTGCATTTTTTATATTGAAACAAATATTGATTTTTTCTGAAACCGCTTAATTTTATTTTTTTACTTAAGTCCATTAAAGTAATCTCTCAAGGGAGCGCCACGATGTGCGCCGCACGCATGTACCAGAGCATCAGAAGCGCCAATAGGTGTCTCTAGATTTTAATGATATAGCCCCACCGAGAGGAATTTAGGCCAGAAGACAGTCATGAGGCTGAGCGACAAGAATCTATGCAAAGAGATAATTAAACATTTTTTCTAGAGAAATTGTTAAAGGGTTGAAATTTACAAAATAAGGTAAAATTTGGAAAAAGTGGAAAATATGACATCTAATTTTTTGGATATTTTTAAATAATAAGTCGAAATATTAAAAAAAATCGAAATGCTCAAGTCGATCTTTTTAATAAAAATCGTTAAGTCAAATTTTTCATAAAAGTCCAATTATAAGAAAGTCAAAATGTTCAGAAAGTCAAAATTTTAAAAAAATACCAAAAATTTGAAAAAATTCGAATTAAAATAAAATCGAACATTTGAAGAAGATACTAGTTTCAGAGGTCGAAAATTTCGAAGAGTTGTAACACTTTAAAACCAATTGAATGTAAACACACTCAGATTTGTAAAAAAGTTGAAATTTCAAATAAAAATTAAAAAAAGCATGCATTATCAATAGCAAGATGGGACTCTAAAAAAAAGATCAACATTTTCAAACCCAAGGTCAAAAGTTTGAAAAAAAACAAAATCTGAGATAAAGTCAACACATTCCGAAATAATTTGAAATTTTGGAAGTACAATTTTAGAAAAATGTGAAAATTCTAAAAAAGAAAATCTTTATTGAGGAATTTTAATTGATATATTCTGTATAATATATTCAGTCACTGGCACGCCAACGGTAAAACGTATAATAGACATCATACGAAGGTCAAGCATGATTTTTGTCATGAATTCGGAACCACAAAATCGACGAGATGTCTGTCTAGCCGTACATAATCGTCAAGTTGTAGAGATGTTGCAAAATGTGTTCTGTTAAACAAAGGTTAGTAAAAATTCGACACAGATAATCTAGATAATGAACACAAATTAAGCATTAAAACAAAACTAAAAAGTTTTATTTTAGGTGTGATATTAACTAAATGATCCGTTTACAGTAACAAAACTTCAGAGATTGGGAATAAAATAATAAAAACGAAATGTTAGTGCTAGCTCACTTAGTATGAAACAAGTTGATGATTAAGAGACAACTCGGCCTATAATTTATGAACGTGCATAATTAGAAAGTCTCGTGTAAATAAAATACATTTTAGGTAATATGTAATAGTAATCTAGTGTTCCGCTTGACGTGGGATAACATGGGTATCTTCGGTATTTGTGGCGATAGAAAATCGATGAAATAAGCAAAGTAGTATGGAATTTTATTTACATCAATATGCCATTGTTGCAATAAATGAATATAGACTTGTTCAAATTTTATTAAGAAAAAAGTGAAAAAAGTGATTTTCTAAAATGTGCTATTTGTAATCCTATTGAAAAAACCTTGAACCATCCCAGCTTGATTTCTCGCAAGCTTTACAGTGGCGTAGTTAATTAAGTTTCGTATTGAATAATTTAAAAGACAATCATGACAACTTTTTTTTATTGTGGACGTCATATTGAATTTTTGAATTCAGCAAATGATAAATCTGTTCTGCCAAATATCATGTATCTAATGTGCAACATGAGCGTCATCACAACGATCGTTCACTCCACTGTAAAACAAATTAAACATTCAAGTGTTTTTCAATGTTAGCAGTGTTTGAACAATCATAAGAGAATTATCAACAAAAAAATTTCTTAAAATTTTTAGATATCTCAAAAATTTAAACAGTATTCTCAAAATTTCAATCACCTTCGGGGCCAAATTCGAAATTTCCAGACAATCTAAGACAGAGTGTATTTAAAAAACTGAGATTTTCTCCAGAAATTCCCTAATTTCGATTTTTATCTTCCTAAGATTTTTACTTTAGACACGAACTTTGACAAAAGATCAAAATTTGGATTCCCTTCGAGAATCAATGTGTATTTCTAAAAAAAAATAAGTAAATATTAATTTTCGAAGTTAGGACTTTTTTCTGTTAGCAATATTGCAAATTATTTTTAAACAAAATAGGCATTCTTGAACGTTGCCGACAGAAGCTAATGCTTTAAACTTGGAGATAACAGTGTCTACGTAATGTTGCACTTCGAACCCCACTAGTGAACAAGTCAGAATATTGGAAATATTTAAAATTAAATTCTGTCAAACTGTCTTACTTTTTGTATTTGTGGTTAGTGGATGCCTGTATTGTGTGGAAAAGACTCTAATATTTATTTTTAATGAAATCACAATATTTTTATTTATTGCACATAATGGTCAATATCTTATTACTACTACCATCTGTCATTTTTGGAGTAGTAGAGTACCACATTTTATATTTTATTTTTAATATCAACAAATAAATAAAATGGAACATTCTCTCACGATTGAGAACTTCGCCTGCGACGTCGTTGATTTATTTCCAATTCACCACCAATATTATCTAAATTCTAATTCAAATAATTAAATTGTCATTCATACTTCAACTAAAATGCGATAAAATATGAAGCGTTCCTTTAATCGCATATGCTCGAAAAGCGTCAATGTCTCTGAATTTCTATGATATCGATCGGCGATATAATGCTTCTATGACGACGCTCTTAGCAATCGGGGGGTGCGTTTTCTCCATGCGATGATTTTTTAATCCTAGAACCGGCCCAATGTGTGCCAGTGATCCACCCTAATCGAATACATAGGGTGATCCATTCATATAATAGTAATACTTTCATGACCATTGTTTCGTATGAGAAAAAGGTCAAACAATGAATTTTATGTCATTTTTTCAAAACAATAATATTTAGAGTCGTGCTTCTTTTAGATTCAGGAAATCAAAAAACAGCGATTTGTGATAATATTCTGGAAACATTCAAGAAGGCTAAGAGAAAGAAAGTATTGCTTTAAGGAGAGAAAAGCTCGACGGATTCAAAGAAGAATTACTTCAAATACCGACCCAAGATTTAACCAGTTTAACCTTCGACGACAAAGATTTTCTACAACCAGAGGTCACCTTCCAAGATAAAAAGGTAAAGGTCCACGAAATCTTCTTTTTCGGGCCAAATAAACCGTCCGAACATTCGCCAGCTGATCTGCAAACGTAAGCTGGTAGTGGGTGCTCTCATCGAGAACTTTGGGAAATTTTACTTAACCCAGTTGCTGAGTAGATCAGTCGCCATCAAGAAGGAGGTGCTACAGAGCGGCGGTGTTCTAGCCACTAGCAGCGAAAAGGAGCAAAACTCTGACACCCAATTTCGAAGGTGCCATAACCCTTGACGAGGCCAAACAAGGTAAAGTATCAAGCAAGATAATACTGGACAATAACTTCGCAAAGGAGGAATTCGACGAACTAAAGCAATCGAACGCATATAATAAAAGAAACGTACATTGGCTGAGCTACGATAGCAAACAGGGGATCTTTCACTGGAAACAATCCAGTTTGAGCCCACAAACCCTGAATCAGTATCTAGTTGAAGGTCAGGAAGCGATATTTGAAAGCTTCAAATCTGAGAAAAAGTTTTTCAGTCTAAATACGGAAGAAGGCCCTTTCGTGATATCAGGGAATCCCGGATCGGGAAAAAGTGCAACGATCGACATCATCGCCAGCTTAATTAAAGAGAAGACTCTACCTATGTGGGTACTTAACATTAACCCATTAATCTTGATGGCTGGAAGGATAAGCAGAGCTTACTGTGATAAGTTGCTGGCAACGAAGATTCAGTTCGAGCCAAAGCAGTGCAAATTTGAGGATTTTTTGAAGGAAGAACAACCTAAGGAGCAAGTGTACGGTTTAAAAGCAAGCGAGGGTTTGTTTGCTTCCGTGTTCGTTTTGCAAATCCTTCAAAAACTGGAGATGAACCATTGGGATGACGTAATTTTTATTGAAGAAACGATACTAAAAAGTCAACAAACTATATTGGATGGTTTGGATAGCAAACAAATCTGCAATTTGTTGATAATTGAAGGCACCGTTCTAGGTAAGCCCAATTTTTTACAAAACGCTCGGCGATCTGAAAACTCGACTTGGGCAGGACTCGACAGGACCGTCACATTTCAGGCCAGACTCCTAACCACGGAGTCATCACCACGATTACTAACTACTTTCAACTTTACTCATTCATTTCACTAACGTACTCTCGGTATCTGCGGTCTGTTACAAAATTTAGAATTTTAATTCCTTTTTAGAAATTTCTCCGTGTTTTCAACATTTTTGACAAATATTCATGTTTTATTGGCTTTTTCTTCGTCAGTTACTCTTTTTACAAATTTTCAATAACCTTCTTTTAAGGATTGGCGATTGCGTTGGACCTTTGTTTGTCAATTGTGAAAGGAATAACTGGCAAAGAAAAAGCAAATATAACATGAATAGAAAAATTAATACTTCGCAAAGAAGATACAGAGAATCTTTTTGACAAAGTCAAAATTTTAATACGAAAGTCAAAATTTCGAAATTAAATTCAAAGTTCCGGGGGTCAATTTAGTCTCTTTTCGAAATAAATTTGAAATTTCAATTTTAAGCCAAAGGGAGAAGATTGAATTTAGGAGAAAAATAAAACATTGTGTTGGATCTTAAAGAGTTTCTTAAGACTCCAACTTTAAACTTAAAATTTCGGTTATTTTTTCTTTAAGTCATTCCTTCTCATTCACGTACCTAATGAAGGGCGATAAGGATAGGCCGCACTTAGCGTCACATATTTTGGGGCAACATTTTTTTATGTCTACTACACACATCCAAAAAGAGATTAAATGGACCTTTTAAACAATAAACTTTTTAACCCCCTGCTTCATTTAAGAATTTTAAGGGATAAGGCTACGCTCACAAGTTACCCTACAATGCCCCTAGCAACCCAGGGACGCGATGATTTTTTAATTTTGGCGGCAACGACTGTATCCACCCGAATCGAGTATTCATCCGGAGCCTATGATCCACTTAAATATAGTGATCTACTTACATACTAGTGATAACTCAACTATTTTCACTTTCATTACCATCGTCACGTATCAGAAAGCAGTCAACCGCCATTTTCGTAAAACAACAATCCTTTGAATCGTGGTTCTTTTTAGGTTCAGGGGACGAAGAAACAGCGATTCGTGATAGGATTCTGGCCATACTCAATAAAAACAAGAAGAAGAAGGTACTGATTATCGAACAGGAAAACTCGACGCTTGTGGACAAATTCAAAGAAAAATTACCTCAAATACCTACCGAAGATTTAACCGGTTTAAACCTCAAAAATCTTACCAAAGAATCCAAAGAACATCTTCTACAAAAAAAGGTAATATTTCAAGGTAAAATTGTAAAGGCTCAAGAAATCTTCCTGTCCGACGAAATAAGCAGTTCGAACATTCGCCGAATCATCGGCGAGCAGAAGCTGATAGTCGGCACTCCCATCGAGAAGTCTGGGAAATTTTACTTGACTCAATTGCTTAGCAGATCCGTCGCAATCAAGAAAGAAGTGCTACAAAGTGGCGATGTACTCGCCATTAGCAGCGAAAGAAGCGAAATCCTGACATCCGAGTTCGAAGGCGCCATAACCTTCGACGAGGCCAAACAAGGTAAAGTATCAAGCAAGATAATACTGGACAATAACTTCGCAGAGGAGGAATTCGAAGAACTAAAACAATCGAACGCATATAATAAAAGAAACGTACATTGGTTGAGCTACGATAGCAAACAGGGGATCTTTCCACTGGAAACAATCCAGTTTGAGCCCACAAACTCTTAACCAGTATCTAGTTGAAGGCGAGGAAGCGATATTTGAAAGCTTCAAATCTGAGGAAGAGTTCCTCAGTCTAAATAAGGAAGAAGGCACTTTCGTGATATCAGGGGCTCCGGGATCGGGAAAAAGCGCAATGATCGACCACATGGCCAGCTTAATCAAAGAGAAGACTCCAGCTAAGTGGGTACTTAAAATTAACCTATTTAAGTCGCAAGCCGCGCTGGATAAGGAGGAAGAAGAGCGGAGAGGCGGGAAAGGATTCAATCCGAATGAAAGTAGTCAAGTGTTAGATTTCCTCCTTAAAGATCTAATACATTTAAACAAAGCTGTGACGATTGGTCCCGATGATGAGGAAATACTTCGGAATTTGATTCAAAGGGGGCAAGTCTCGATGCTTTTCGATGGATTTGCCGATTTGGTGGAGAGTTATAGATCTATCTTAGTGGATTTATTCAAAGGGTTGAAGAAGTCGAGTTCGTCGCAATTGATTGTGACCACCACGCCTAAAGTGCTGGGCGAACTTCGGGAAAACTTGAATGTTGGGTATTATAACATCGAGGCTTTAAGTTTGGAAAGGCAAAAAAAATTTTTAAATGGCTACTTTCAGCAGAATGTAAAGGTGATTGAATCAGCTGATTATAAACAGGTAGCGGAAAAATTAATTTCGGCGTTTACTAGGAAAATTAGTGACCCTAAGTTGCTGAAGATGCCCGTTGTTTTGGAAATACTATCTGAAGTGTATAAAAACAGCATTAAACAGTTGATAGAGACGAATGTTGAAAAACTTGATGTATCAGCTAACGTTCACGTGTTGTTTGAGAAGTTTGTAATCCAGCAGTTCGATCTGTATTACCTGAGGGGATACGGAGCAACCCCCCAAGAAGCGGGTAATAAGCGATTAGTAGCTAAAATAAGAGCGCAAATAATGGAAGATTATGAAAATTTGGGATTGTATAAAGCATCCCTGAGAAATAATTTAAAGGAACATCTTCCTAATTACATAACGGATAAAGTTGAGACACATATCCTCCCAGAAATAAAAAGCGGTGATACTCAACTACCTCAAGTGGTAAACGAAAATGGTGACTTCCTCGTAACAACATTTGAGCACTTTTTCATTTCCAGTTTTTTCCAGTCGAGCATCAAAGCACGAGCACTAAAAAGCGACATGCAAAATTATTTCCTGAAAACGGTACTAGTGGATTCGGGTTTCCAGCAAACTCGACTCTTTCTGGACGCATACTTCGAAGCTAACAAGATCGAAACCATCGGGACCCTCGATGACGATTTTGGTAATGCGATGGAACTAATTTGGGAGGAGGCGAAGAAAGGCTACATTAACACTTTCGCCCATCAAGCAGCTTTAGAGGGTCACGCTAACATACTTAGATTTATCAGCACGTCTCTGAAGGGTCGTCGGTCTCACGTACTTGTTAGTTTATACGCGGAAGTGAAAAATTCAGATGGGGCAACCGCATTGCATCTAGCGGCATCTTCTCAGAATGTTAACGCTTTGGAGGAAATTCTGCATCACGCGAACGTCAGCGAAGTTAAGGATGCTGTGGGTAGCTCCCCCTTGAATTATGCGGTTTCTGATGGTAATTCGGACTTACTACTTAAGAAAGGCGCCAATATGAACATGACGGATGCGAACGGTTCAACACATGTATCTAATACTCCTATATTGTCAGCCCCCCATTCTCTTCGTAAGCGAAAACTGTCTGATCCGTAATTGATAAAATTCAATAAAGTAAACGCAGATGACAAGTCTGGCGCAGACGTCAATTACGAATGTTAATAATAAAAATTATTTAGACCAATGGAATTTTTACACTTTGATGTTTCCAAGCATATTTGATTTCTAATGACTGCGACTACACGTAAAACTCGGAGTTGGTAATATAGGAGTTTTAGATAAATGGTTTAACCCAGAAGTAAACGGAAATCTAAACCCCTTGGAAACCTTCACAACACATAGTATATCGAACTGATGGTAAAATGGACCAAAATCTCTCTAATTATTTTAAAATAAATATTTTTGTTAAATGGTTATAAGCTGACGTGTACTTTTTAACAATGTAATAATGCTGAGTTCTATAATTATTTATTCAAAATCTAAATTATTCATAAATTCATCAGCATGGTCAGGCATGGTAAATAAAATTTTATAGATGGCATAGTGTAGTTGTTGTTAATATCGATATTAATAGGAATTGATTTATAAGTGCTTCTGCATATAAGTAATTATTTAAATAAAACGATTTTTAGTGATCTCTCGTTTTTTACAATACAATTGGCGGTTGATTTAGAAATATCTTTGTTATTTTTATACGTTTTGAAAACAATGATTAATTTGTTAATATAGTTAGGGGGTTAAAATAAAAAATGAAAAAGTGCTCCTGCGGATCTTTTAATCAGTAAAACTACTTATTGATTGTTTTGGTTAATTTATGCCACTTTGACATCTTATTTATGGAAAGGGATTAAAATGTTTCAAGGCAAAAAATCCTTTGGCGAAATATGATTTGAATTAACGAGATAAACAAATTCATAAAATAAAGCACTGACGACAGAGCAGGACAGGTGCAACCGCACGGACTCAAAGTTAGAGAAGGGGCTCAAAATAGCAATGTTGATCTTTTTTTTTTGATCATTAAGAATATTTTGGGGTGACAAGAGTGTTTAATTTTCATAGCTGAAAATAAATATCGTCAGTGAAAAATATTTTTGGGTGCCATATTTTTGTGGGGGTCTAAATTTAACATTTTGCACAGGGTCCGTTGAAAACTAGCTACGGCTATGACTGATAATTCTCAAGGTTTGTTATGATAGGTGTTCAAATGTATTAAAACCTTACAGTCGTCAATCACTGATAATCTATGGAGGACATAATTAACATACAAAATTTTTACAGCCAAATTGATAACTTTTTTATTTGAATAGTCGCTGACGATATTTCGTTGATATATGGACTGATTTTTGGGCAAACTTTGTATTTAAAAGAGAATGAGTTTGTATTAAAAACTTTTCTATTGCTAATCATAAATAAACGTTCTCATATGAAGGAAAAAGTTTCCAGTAAAAAAATTACTTTTATTTTATAAATGATTGAGATTATCAGTCCATCTTGAAAAAAGAAAGAAAAGAATCAAGTTTGAAATGATTAGCTTTGTCTCCAATTGTTAAATAAACAGCATAAATTAAAATTTAATGTCGACTACTGCACCTTGTATCCCATTTTCGACGGTTTCTGCTATAATTTAAGTAGTGACTTATTTTTCTTTTTAGGTACATTTGTCTAAATCTAAAACAATCTAGATTGGGGAGTATATTAAAGCCAAACTACTTATTTGATGTCATAATAGAAATATGTCTTACATCAAGACAATTCGTAAAAAAATCAAAGAGTTCGATTGCTATGGAGGCACTAACTGTTATTTGAACTTTAAAGAGCTGAATTTGAAGGGCGTGCCATATATGTGTGAACTCCTGAGGAACGCTAAAATGAAAATTTTGGTTCTTATGGGTCTCGACGTTGAAAGTGTTAAACAAGCAACTAAAGCTCTAAACCGTAACACTTTACTTGAAGAATTGGCGATTGATGAAAGCGACGTTGGCGATGAAGGTGTACGCTATGTAGCCGACCTCCTCAAAAATTCGCACATCACCAAGATTTCCTTAGAGCAGGATAACATCGGAGATGACGGCGCTAAGCATCTGGCCGAGCAGCTCAAAGATAGCAACGTCCTCGAGATAATTCTCTATGGTAACAAAATAGGAGACGATGGATTGAGAACTTTGGCAGATCTGTGGGAAGGTGGACGAATTAAGAAGCTTGGTTTGAATCGCAACAAAATCAGCACCAAATCTTCGGAAATAATAGGCGAAATGTTCCAACTCGCGAACAAACGTGACCTCGGGCTGAATGTATATGATCCGGCACACGACACAAAATATGTAGACATTTGGCAAGACAATCTGACACCTTGTATAACTGTCGGTTATCAAACTTTCAGCGACGCTATAGCCGAATTCGTTAAGAAGACGTTTGGCGAAATCATTCTACGTTTTGACGACGTCGAATGCTTTTCGGATGACGAGGTCAAATATCTAAAAAAAGCCATGAAAGGTGTCACTATAAAAGAATTTCGAATTGATTTCCACAATAGCCATTCTAACGTATTTAAACAGATTCCAGAAATATTTGGTAATCATTATATTCACAAGATGAGTTTTTTGGATTTACCTGAGGTTTCATACTTTATGAGTTTTTTAAAGAACAACGTTTCGCATTTTCAAGTATGTTATGTGAATAAAATGGATGAGTTGGTTGAGATGCTGAATTTTAGTAATATTAGATATTTGTCTATTTTGAACAGCAATAGCTTATCTGAATACCACGATAGAACCCTAACGGATGTGATCAAATACACGAAGATAGTAAACTTAGATTTGGGTAAAAGTTACGTAAGAACGACGAACCTCTACACTTTTGCAAATGAGTTAAAGAATACCCAAGTTACTCGGCTGAAATTGCATGCTACTTTGAATGAGGAAACTGCAGACTACTTAGCTGGTATTATCGAAAATTCGCAGCTTGTATCCATTGAATTTATAGAAACTAAATACGCTGGCGTACCAACACCAACTGAACGGTATCTGAGGAGTTTGTCCGACAACAAGAAAAAAGCCAACGCAATATGTGCAGCATTCGACAATTTGGTAACTCTCGATCTTAAAAATAATAAATTGGAATTCATGCTGCCAAAAGATTCGGGTCCGTTGGATCAGTATGTGAGTTTTATCGAAACATTACATAAGACTCCAAACGTTAGAGCTCACATTATCTACGATCGACTAGAAATAGCGAAAAAAATAGACGCATTTGTGGACAACTTACAGGATCACTTCAACTCGTTCGGCAACAACAATAGAAGATCTAGTTGAAAAGTACGAGAATTTTAACTTTGTAAAGTTTGTGAAAAAATTCGATACGGCCAATTTGGGTCACAGTTGTGCAGAATTTATTACTGCACAGGCATCTCTACTTCATAGATGAAAAAGCGGAGATACTGCATCCGTTTATTTACAAAATGCTCCATAAGTACGAACTACCCTTATTTAATGAAAAGTTGGAACCTAATAAGAAGAATGACACTTATAAAGTATTACGAGGAGCATCAAGAAATTCAGGGTGTTCAGGAGATACTAAAAATATTGCTATAATAATTTGATATCGAAATCTGCCTCCAGTAAATTTTGATTCAGTAAAAAATGTGCTCGGGCTGTCTCCTGCAAAAATCGCGCATATCGTCCTTAGGCGAAATAATCCCTCAGTCGAGATTTGGACCATATTTGTAGATGCACGAAATTCTTGTAAACAGGTTATTGACGAGGCAAAAGGTAATTTCGATCGTAAAATGCGCCAGAGGAACTGTCCGAACGGATTCCAGGTACTTTTGGGGATATGCAAAGTCGATTGAAAAGAATTTTAGATCTTCAAATTTGCCACCTTTACTTGATGAAAATAGCAATATTGCTACTACCTCCAAGGAAAAGGCTGACATGTTAGCCTTAATGTTTCCTGAAAATTCCAATCTTGGTTCTCGAAACGCAGAACCTCCTATTCTTCCTAAGGTTGGCACGTTGAATACGGCTGAAGTTGTTTTCAGACAACGCACAATCAGGAAGATTCTCTTTGAGCTGGCGACACTTTGAAAGCTTCTGGCCTTGGTGGTATTCCCGCTATTGTTCTTAAGAAGTGCGCTCCAGAGTGGTGACTTCCTGTCCTAAGTAAATTGTTCACACTCTCTTACAACAA
The DNA here is from genome assembly GCA_028583605.1 of Dastarcus helophoroides. Taxonomy (NCBI): domain Eukaryota; kingdom Metazoa; phylum Arthropoda; class Insecta; order Coleoptera; family Bothrideridae; genus Dastarcus; species Dastarcus helophoroides. The sequence goes on from CM053334.1 coordinate 21,238,824, forward strand.
AGGTGTATTCCCTAACATCTGGAAATCTGCTAGAGTGCAGCATGTTCCTAAAAAGGGAAAAAGGAATCAGGCTAACAACTATCGCCCTATATCCTTGTAACCCATTATATCTAAAGTGGTGGAAAAGGTGTTATCAACATCGAGATTCTCAAATATCTGGATGAAAATAGAATCATCTCCGGCAATACGGTTTTAGACAACAACGTTCCACTGGCGATCTACTGGCATATGTTACTCATATATGTAACTCAGCTATGGAAAAACATTGGTTAGGCTAGGAATTGTGGCATTGGATATCTCAAAGGCTTTCGACAGAGTCTGGCACCGATCTCTTCTCGCCAAATTAACATCTTATGGTCTTCCTCCATGGACTCTGTCATTTGATATCCAATTTTCTCGCTGACAGATCTCTTCAGGGCGTCGTCCATGGCATCTCATCCGAGACATTTGCGATTAACGCAGGGGTGCCTCAGGGGTCTGTTCTGTCTCCTACTCTATTTCTGTTACACATAAATAATCTCTTAGCTTCAACTTCCAATCCTATATACAGCTACGCAGATGATAATAACCTTGTGTCATCTCTATTCTTCGACAAACCACTATCTATCGCTGCTTCAGATCGACTAAGGGAACAGCAGATACAGACGATTAATCGGGATGTTTTTTTCAATTTATTTAACATTTCTTCGGCCCAGTTTGGAAATATTTAAATTTTTATGGTTTGTTGACAATTTTCTAAACAATTTTTGAAATGCGACTACGTGATATTTAAATTCATTGAAAACGTCACTTCATGACAGTTTACAAATTAAAAGGTTAGTTTATTTCACATAGAATAGGAATAATGAAAAATAGGAGACCAAAAAAATTAGATATGGGCTTCAAATATTTAAATTTTTAACACAGTAAATTTTTAACACAGTAAATTGATGATGAAACGTCTATTCATGTTAAAATTTCTTTTTTTTTTCTTTTTTATATTTTAAAAAAAAATTTTATTTTTAAGTATTTCTTCCTCATTGTTCCCTTTCCATGTTATGCACTGCTGACGAGCTCAAATGAGAGCGAAACATCGATGTCCAGTGCTACAACCTTTTTTATGTATTTTTTATATTTTCCTAATTTATCAAAAAAACAAAATTTTTATTTTTTCCATATCTAATTTTTTGGTCTCCTATTTTTCATTATTCCTATTCTATGTAAAATAAACTAACCTCTTAATTTGTAAACTGTCATGAAGTGACGTTTTCAATGAATTTAAATATCACGTAGTCGCATTTCAAAAATTGTTTAGAAAATTGTCAACAAACCATAAAAATTTAAATATTTCCAAACTGGGCCGAAGAAATGTTAAATAAATTGAAAAAAACATAATATTTCCGGTCAATAAGGGTCTACCATGAATAATATTAATCGGGATCTCGAGATTATTCTAGAATGTGATAAGAACAATTTGGTCGACTTCAACGCTTCAAAAACTCAGGCCGCGGTTTTCTCTAAGAAAACATCGAGGGATAATGCAACAAACATCCTAATGGACGGTAAAATCCTTCCGATGGGATCTAATCTATCTATCCTAGGAGTAAATGCGAGCATTAACTTCTCTTGAGACGATCATGTGCGCGCCATTGCCAAATCGGCCTCTCAGAAGCTAAGCTTTCTTTTTAGAGCTAAAAAGTACTTCACATCTCATCAGCTATTAACACTACAAAGCTCAAGTTAACACTAGCCAATACTGTTCTCATGTTTGGAGTTCAGCCCCAAAACACACTTTAGCTCTCTTGGATTCAATTCAAAGCAGAGCGATTCGCCTAATTGATAAGGAGAGTCTGACCGATTCTCTCGAAACACTAGAGCACAGGCGTATGGTTGGTGACTTGTCTCTTTTTTACAAGTACTATCATGGAAGATGCTCGCAGGAACTAATAGGATTAATCCCCCCAAGGGCAAGATTCCTGAGGCGTACTAGACAGCAAATTCCTGTGCGGTCCAGCTTGACACAGTGAGGACTTCTGTCTATGGAGACTCTTTTTTCTATAGAACTTCGAAGTTATGGAACTTGTTACCGAAAGAAATGTTCCCCAAAAATTACAACCTATCCTTGTTTAAGAAGGCGGTTCATCGCCTCTATCCTTGTTTCTGCATCCTACTCGCAGTGCTTTGAAAGCATAATGGGGTTACCCTTTGCGAGTGGATTAAACTTAAAAAAAAAGAACGTCCCTGCTAGTTTAAAAGTTACCTATATTATTTATAGTGAAATAAATGTTGCTTCTTTCGAAAATTGCCTTAACTTTATTTTCTACAAAAATTCCTTAAAATAACTTTCTCTTAATCCCTCTGAAAGTTCCGATTTTTCAGAAATTTGCAAATATACAACCACTACTTGAAATTGAAATACAAATCTTGTCGCCTGAAACCAAGAAAGATTAAGAAACGCAACAAAGGTTGCTCTAACGCGTTCGATAGCCAAGCTATCATCTTCAGAGAGATACTGGTGCTTGATTTCAGGGAACAAGATTTGTATTTCAATTTTTGAAGATAACCAAGGACCAGTCCGTTCAACCAAGACTACTTTTCTCGTTAAAATTTGTACACTTTAAAGGTGAGGAGCTGTGTTTTATATACATCACTAGATTTTGGTTTATTTTTTTGTTGGACTTTTCTTCTTCTATTCACGATAAATTTCAAACGGTTGGAGGGTGTGGGGGCTGTAGAAACTAAGGGGCCGTTCATAAATTATGTAAGATATTGAAGGGAGGGGGGTGTTGATTAAATATTATAGTTTCTTACTATAGGGAGGGAGGGTAGAGAATTTGATATTACGTAAAATTTCGAATTAGAAATTTTACCACTTTCGCGCTAAGAAATGGCATTATTGGATAGCGCCATCTGTGCTTTATCTCTCTTACTCAGTATTGAATCTTACACGAATCATATGTTGTCAGTACTTCTAGACTTTCTACTATTTCGTTGTTGTTCTCGTTGATCGGGGATTTCCTTGGTACTTGAAATCTCAAAAATATACCTCATTTCCTTTTAGAATATTTATTTTATCTAACATGTCTGGATACTTACATTCACTGTTATTTAAAGCGTGGGTAGAAGGTTTCCCAGATAAAACACCAAAGGTTTGAAGAGTCTAATTTATTCTGGACAACCAACAAAGAAGTTTTCAAAAATGATGACAATGCTTTCGGAAAATTTGTATCTCAAAAAATAAATGATTTAAAACATCTTGCTGCTAAGAAAAAAAACCAACATGCTCGGTTTTTTTTTAAAAGGTTAGTTGACACTTTATTTCTAAATTTTTTTGTTCAAAATATTATTATCAATATTTTAATATTATTTTTAAGTAATTGTTATATGTAAAATTCTATTTAAATAAACTTATAAGTTACGCATATTTTGCTGTGTATGCTAAGCTATAATCAAAATCACTTCTTACAGCAAAATGTGTCTGGTGGACCGCTTGCTTTGATGGACAAAAACTCAACAGATTCTTCTGTCGCATTATGCACTAGAGAAGTCGATATGGGGCACAGACTGATTCCAAAAGAGGCGATTCCTGATAAATCACAATTAACATGTCATCCTACTCCAGCACAAGATGCAATTGAAAAAAAAATGTCATTGGTGGAGAGTGAATTAAATACAAGTATTTTACGTCGGGATTCTGGTCTTGAAGGACTCAAGAATCAATCAAGAAATCACTAAATTGCAAAAAAACCTTCGGTGAAGCTAAAAAACAACTTGCTAATAAAAAACAAAACGCTGAATATCAAAAAAGTTTCAGAAAAAAAAGACAGGCATTGATAAAAGATGTTAGTAAGAATCCAGTTGTAAAACAACAATTAAATGTGCACGAGAAAGTGGGTCGCCCTCGTTTGGAGGAAGCTCAACCTGAGCTGTTGAAAGTTTTAGCAGAAATTGCGAGCTTTGGAGGTGGTGCAGATGAGAAACGCCGAACTGAAATGGTAAGAAGCTGTAGAACTCTAGATGACTTGGTCAAAGAACTAAAGACGTTAGGTTTCAATCTATCACGAAGTGCTACGTATCTTCGTCTTTTATCTAGATGTTCTACTACAATTCAAGGAAAAAAACACGTAGTAACAGTTCCGGTAAAACTGGCGAGAGCAACAAATGATGAACACAAAAGCCATCCCGCCATGATAAATTTTGCACTGCTTCTATCCGGGCTATCGAGTCTCTCGCCTCCATGCTTGGGCCTGCTCAGGTTTTCTTCTTGTCACAGGACGACAAAGCGCGCATTCCAATTGGTAAAACTGCTGTAGAAAAGCAAGCACCCTTTTTGATGCATATGGAATATCGAGTACGATTACCAGATCACGACTGGGTGGTGGCAGAAAAGCATAAATTAATACCTTCAGTATATGCTGGCATTGAAATTAATGCTGATGGAATGGGCAAACCTGAAGCAGTGAAATACAGTGGACCTACGTACGTTGCAATCAGATCAGGAAAACATTTATCATCATCTGCACGCACTGATAGCATCGATCTAGAACATTTTATGGAGCTGGCTGAATTTCAATCCCTGGCCAAAACAGATTATAATAATATAAAACCAGTTATAATCATGACTGTTGACGGAGGACCTGATGAAAATCCACGCTTTCCTCAAGTCATCTCTCATGCTGTTTCCCACTTTCGTAAATTTGATCTTGATGCTATATTTATTATCACTAACACTCCCGGAAGAAGTTGCTTCAATCGAGTAGAGCGTAGAATGGCTCCATTGAGTCATCAATTATCTGGACTTGTCTTACCGTATGATTCTTTTGGTAATCATCTTGATGATCAGCGACGTACAATTGATAATGAACTTGAACTCAAAAATTTCAAAATGGCTGGTGATATTTTAGCCCAAATATGGAGTAAGTTAATTATTGATGATAAGCCAGTTGTTGCTGAATACGTAGATCCTGGTAGTGATAATATTGATAGAAGTTTAGTGGAATGGACTCCTGATTGGTACTGTAGACATGTAAGAGAATCTCAGTATTTACTGCAAATAAGCAAACGCACAGAATTTAGATGCTGTGGAAAATGCGAAGTAATTTGCGAATGATATTACCAGATGGATTTATTCCACCACTTTATCCTCTTCGACAAGCGCAAACTTTAGATATACCACTTCCTAAAGACCAAGCAAATGCTAATTTTTGTCCCTTATTTGTGCAATTATCTCTAAACATTGAAATTCCTAGCCGCCCAGATTTTATTTTAACACCATACGACTTTTATTGTCCTAGGTTCGAACACAATTGATTGCACATACATGTCCAACATGTGGATTCTACTTTGCATCAAATAAAAATGTGAAAACTCATCGTCAATCAGTTCACAAGTACCAGTGTGCTCGTACTGAGAATTTTCATCCTATTAAATTATTGCGTCGTCATGCTGGACATAGCCTGTGTCTTACATCATACAAACATTCGAATTCGGTGTGCGTCCAGGTCAACAGATCGTTGGTGCCACCGCAGTGCGATTAAAGTTTAGTGAAGTGACCGTGCGAGAATAGAGAGGTTTGTTCTCCAAGGGAATTGTGCGACAATGAAGAGAAAAAAGGCGAAGACCTGCAAAAGAGCAACAAGCTCGATATCCGGTGACGACTTTAAAAATATGTCGATAGAGGAATTGACGGAATTACTTATATTGCTAAAATCGGCACTAGAAAAGAGAATAGGCGACTTAAAAGCTACAGAAAATGTAGTAAGTTTTGTTGCTGAAGAAAAGAAGGAAGACTTAATCTCTACACAAAAAGGAGAAGAACGCGAAGAAAGTACTCAAAATTCTGTCGTTAACTCAGAGAGAATAACGATGGAAAAGAAAAGTGAAGAAAAGGAAAAGCGCGAAAAGCGCAAAAGGACTGAAGAATTCAAAATAACGGCTATTCAAGCAAAGCCAAGCAGAAGCAACAACAAAACCTGTGAAAGAAAAGGACAGGTACCTCCAGTTATTCTGCGGGAGCAACAAAATTGGTCGGTAACCGCGAATATTATGAACACAAAGAAAATTGCATACATCAAGGCACAAGCGAGTAAGGATGGTATAAAAATCTATCCTACTCGTCCCGAAGATCATCAAGCCCTTGTACAGGAACTCAAGGAGAAGAAAATTCAGTACCACACATACTCCCTTTCAGAGGAAAGAAATCTCAAGGTAGTACTGAGAGGAATTCCCACTTTCTTAAAGGAAAAAGAAGTTGAAGACGATTTAAAGGTAAAAGGATTTCATCCAACTAAAATTGTTCGGATGTATAAGCGAAGCAAGGAGAAGACAATAATGCCGCTCGTTTTCGTTGAGCTTAACCGAGACGAGAAGAAGATATACGAAATAAAAACCTGCTGCGGCCTAGATATAGGAGTAGAGGCTCTCAGGAGAAGAAAAGACGTCGGGCAGTGTTTCAACTGCCAGAGCTGCGGACACACACAAACAAATTGCCACGCGGACCCAATCTGCGTCAAATGCGGTCAAAAACATGCGACAAAGGCATGCGAACTTCCGAAGACACAACCGGCAAAATGCGCCAACTGCGAAGGGGCTCACCCTGCGAGCTATCGCGGTTGTCCCGCATTACCGAAAACCAAAAACAGCAAAGAGAATCGAGGGAGTTTCTTATGCAAGTAAAACTAGGGCAAAGAGTGAAGACAACGAAAAGAAGGCAGAAAAAGGAGAAGCCGGAAAGGCAAAAAAGCAAGAAGAGAGAGAAAACAAGAAGGAAAAAAAGAAGACAAAAGGGCAAAGGTAAGCATTATTTTGTGTGACATGATAATGCAATTTTCCAGCTCAGGAGCAACAACAAAAGAAGTTAACAACTTCCTAGAGAAAATGCAGGAACTACTGAAGATAGTAGAGTAAATCAAGAAGACAGCAAGCAGTCTACTAACCCCGGGTTTTTGTATGGTTTTCCCGGGGGCTCGGTCAAATGACTAGTAGGCAAAAGAAAAGCAAGGCGCTCCATACTCGTGAAGAGGGTGTTTCAGGGCAGATATGTAAAGTCTGCAAAAAAGAGAGAAGCAGACATGGAAGGTCTGAGTCTCTCAAGAGGCAAAGAAGCAAACAGAAACAACAAGAGGAGACAAAGTTCTTAATAGAAAGAACAGAGCGACGAAGGGGTAAAAGGAAGGAATTCTTGACCCCACAGGAAGATTGGAAGACAAAGACAAAGACATCATACAATAATAATACCCTTGATATAGAATGGTACGACAATGAAGATATTGATATTATAAAAATTGAAGAGCCTCAAGAGAAACAAAAAGAAGCAGTCATTCCGGTAATTGAATCAATATCTGAATGGTTAGTCAGTCTGTGGATAAATAATAATTAGAGTTTTGATTTATTATCTAGTTTTTTCAACACCTTAGGTTTTACTAAACTAATTCTGGTCAAAACTGTGATAGATCGATACGATTTATGTTATTCAAGTGAGTTAATGATATTTATAATAATAAGATGATAATAAAAGGTATTTTTAAAACTAATGGAGTTGTATTTTATTGATGCATCCATTTCGTACGAAAATTTCTTATTAAGGGGTAGGGGGAGTAGTTGAAATCTCATTGATGTCTTACAATAGGGGGAGAGGGGTCAAAATAGCCCTCAAAACCTCTTACGTAATTTATGAACGGCCCCTAAGCTTTGTATACGTCAATAATCCCTCTACGTATTTCCACAAAAATTACTGCCTGTCGAAGATGTGTCATTTCACTGAACTATTATGGGGGTGGGGTCAACTACTAATAAGAGAAATCCACAAGATGGGCCAATTAGATGGTACAAATATAGGAGTTACAAGCCTCCACCCTGCACCGTCCTATGATAGTGCCATTGCCAGTATTTTGGTCAACCAAAAAGCTTTTCGTGCAAACCAAATTGTCGATGCCTTAGGAATTTTAACCATCTCACGTAAGTACTTTTTTTTAGTTTTTCTATTTTTATTTTACCAATTCTGAGCCTAATTTCATTAGAAAAAAATCTAATTAAATTTGACAAGGGAACAACAACATAGTACCCTTAGATTTACCATTTTTTTGCCGGGTCTACTTAGAACATTACATAAAAACAGTTTTTTTAAATTTAGTCCAGATATTAACACAAGTCTTGTCCCGTGAAACCAATAAAGATTAAAAAACACAACAATAGTAACGCGTTTCGACAGCCAAACTATCACCTTTAGAGATTATCTCTCTGACGTATTTCAATTTTTGAAAATAACCAAGGTCCAGCCCGTTCCACCAAAAAAATAGTCCAGATATGTTAAGTTTAAGCTGAAAATGTTTTTTTTTCAATTCTAACACTGTCTGCTTTCTTCTGAACATTTTAAAGTCGACTTGGAAGATTCATCTTTTTAAAACTTTGAACCCAAATCAAGTTAATTTTTTTTGAACTATTTTCGAGGAAAACGTCGAATTTCCAAGTTTAAGCTTAAATCGACATTGTTACATCTAAAGTCTTCAAGTTAATTGTTTTCGTCGTCTTTTTCAACTCCAAGTTTTTGGAAATTTCGACTTCAATCTCGCAAATTCGGTTTAAAAAGCGAAACTTCAAATTAATTTAAAATTAGAGACTTCAAATTTAAAACCTCCTCTTTTTTTTTAAATTCTACTCTAAAACCGAAATCTAGACCTTTCTCTTAAATTTTTCTTCGAAATACTTCTAAAATTGAAATACAAATCTTGTCCCTGAAACCAAAAAAGATTTAATTTTTCTTGATTTCAGGGGACAAGATTTGTATTTCAATTATTGAAGACAAGCAAGGACCACTCAATTTCACCAAAAAAAAACGAAATACTTTTGAAAAAAGAGTGAAAGCTAACGTCCTAAATCTTGCTTTTTATTTTATTAAAAAACGTCTAAATTTCAACATTATTGTTGATATCTCGACATTTTTTTTTGTTAATTTACAATTGTTTCAAGGGATATCTCAAATTTCGAATTTTAACCCGAAATATGACTTTTTCCTTAACATTTTGGATGGAACATGGATATGTCGATTCAAGCTTGAAATTCTCAGTCTTAAATTTGAAACCTCGACTTTTTTCCTTTAAAATGTTGACCTTAAAGTTAAGGTTTACTTTTTTAATCTTTAGTTTAAGTTTTTAGCTCACTTTTTATAATGTCTTGTTTTTGTTTTTAAAAAGTTCGAAATTAAACGCGTATTTTCCTTAAAATATGACTTTCTGGCTTTTAATTTTTTTGAAATTTTTAAACTCGAATAGTATCCTTAAATTTAATTATTTCTTGCGATTTTCAATGGAATATCAGTACTGGAAATGCTGATCTTGAAATTTTAACAGTAATGTGAACATTCCGATATTTTTCATCAAATTTCGATTTAAAACTTTTCGTTACCTTTTTTTGAAAAACGGTCGAAATTTCAGTGTTTAAGTAAAAAGCTGGATACAAACTTCTAAATTTAGATATTAATTGAAATACAAAAATTGTCCCCTGAAATCAGGAAAGATGGGACAATTTTTGATGATAATCAAGGACCAGTCCGTTCCCCCGTTAATTTTCAAAGTACAAATATTTATTTTTTTTATTTTTGTCTCGTCAATAAAAGGATAATTAGACGAGTGTTCCAGACTTATTTATAGTAGAGGCAGACAGACATTAAAAATAATTTTACGAAAATTCTTGTGATGCAACAGTAGATAAAAGTTGTTAAAGCTAGCTGGCGACGTCATTAACCACCACATTAGGATGCATAAAATTGTACTTTCCCATAAAATGAAAACTCCAGCCACCGATTTAAGCCTAAGATTTATTTATTGCAAAAAAACCCTCATTATAAACCAATGAAGGCTAAGTACTATATCAATAATATTACAAATTAATATTAAATGGTGCCATTTAGGGTACTGCAATAAACAAGTAGATTTTACTTTAACTAGTTTTCAGTTCAATCTTTTTTGGAATATTGTCTGTAAATTTCACTTTCTTTTTTTACATTCCGAGTTGAAAATTTCAGCTTTTTAATATGTTTCTTTTGAATGTAAATTCAGATTTCTAACTCTTTCAAAATTTTGCCTTTAATCTGAAGGTTGTAATTTCCAAAGCGACCAATTTTTTTGAAAAAAACCCTATTTTGGGAAAGAATTTTTTAGAAAACCGAAATTGAATAAAAACCCAACCTTTCAGAAGAACTCGAAATTTCTAAATATGCGAAAATATTTCCAAAGACCAAATGTTGTGAAAAAATTTGCAATTTCCTAAAACGCTTTTCTCGAAATGTTTACTTTTTTATTCTAATTTTGACATAATATTTAAATTTCAATAAAGAAATGAATGTGCAAGAAATCTTTTTCTCGAAATTACCCAAATTTTGGCAACATTTTTAATTTTTAATAATATGCTGACCTAATGTTAGAGAAAACAGACGTATTTCGAGAAAACTGAAATTTAAAGGAAAAGCCAATTTCGAGGAAAAAGTCCAGAATGTTCCAAAAAACTAAAACATGGCATTTTGAAATTAAAGTCAATATTTCGAAAATAAGGCGAAATATGAAGATGAAATTTCTAGTCAAATTTAAAAAAGTCAAAATTTAAAGAAAAGACAAATATTCAGAAAAGTGGTCTAATTTTGATAGAAAAAATGATTTCCGTAAGAAGAGCCCAAAAAGTGGAATTTTGAGAATAAAGTCGAAATTTCTGAAAATACGAAATTAAACTAATTTTAAGAAAAATTCAAAATTTTTTGCAAAGTTGAATATCGAATTTTGATATAAAAATATCGGGAAAAAGGCAAATTTTAAGAAACCTGTTAAAGGTTCTGAAAAATCAAATTCCAAATGATCAAAATCTTTAGAAAAACCCGATGTTAATAAAAATAAAGGAATTAAAAAAAACGAAATCTCTGAAAAGCAGTCGACATTTCTAGAAAAACTACCAAATGAAGCATCAAAGATCGAAATTTTCCAGAAAAAATTCAAACTTAAAGAACAAGTGTAACTTTGAGAATAGCTGTCCGTTTGTGGAAAAAACGACTCTTAAAAAAAGTCAACATTTTAAGAAAGATACGATTTTCCAGAAAAAATATTCAGTTTTCCGGGAACATACAGGATGGGATTTTAGGATAATTTTAAATTTGCGAAAAAAGGCGAATTTTGAAAAAAATATCAAAGTTTCGATTACTCCTAAGTGGTGCCATTTAGGGTATTGCAATAAACAAGTAGATTTTACTTTAACTAGTTTTCAGTTCAATCTTTTTTGGAATATTGTCTGTAAATTTCACTTTCTTATTTTACATTCCGAGTTGAAACTTTCAGCTTTTTAATATGTTTCTTTTGAATGTAAATTCAGATTTCTAACTCTTTCAAAATTTTGCCTTTAATCGGAAGGTTTTTGTCCAACAGTGTAGATTTTTAAAAAAAAAATTTTGATTTTCTAGACTTCGAAGTTTCAGTAAATGTTATATTAGCAGTCGTCTACACAAATGAAACGAAATTTTGATTGAAAATCCGTATTCTTTTTAAAGAGTACGATATTTATTGAAAATTTTGATTTATTTCGAAAACTTCGACATTTTAAAATGTTCACCCTTTTTACCAATGTGTTTTCTTCATTCTTCTTCCAAATTTTCAACTTTTTTTTTAAGGCTTTTGAAAAATTCCAATTTCTTTCAAATTTTGGCTTATTTGGATATATTTTGATTTTTTGATAGCTTTATTTGTTTTATAATATTTGTCCTTAATAAAAATGTTCTTAGTTGGAAATTTTTTTGAAAATTTCTTTTTAAATATTTCAGATATTTTGATTTATCTTCAAGTTTTGAATTTTTTGGACGATTTTAACTTTGTTCAAATTTTCCACCTTATTTTAGAAAGTGTTGACTTTTTTTGAAATTTTGACTCGAAATTTCAACCGTTTTGGCAACCTAGACTTTTTATATCCATTTTTTTCAAAACATTTCAATTCTTTTTAAAAGTTTTGACTTCTGAGAACATTGACTCTCTTGAAGTATTTGATTTTTTTTTTAATTCGACTCTTTTTTTCAGTGAATTCTTCTCAAAATTTCCTTGGAAAAATTTCCGTTTTCGAAAGTGAGTTTATGGCTTTGTCTAGAATTTTTGGGCCGTAGAATCAAAGACTAAAAACCAAATTGGGCTATGACTATCCGTTTACGAGATACAAGCCTCTAAAGTTTCGAAATTTTCAAATTTTCACTAAATAAATTTCCTAGGATCGAAATTCAAAAATCATTATTTAGAATTTAAAAGTACCTTTTGATCCATAGATTTCGAATCCGAAAACCTAGCTAAGACTGTTAGTTTAAAAAATATGATAGTTTGAAGTTGCGAAAAAAGTTCCAACCCGCTCAACAATAAGCTCTCTTAAAGAGCTCTTAGAGTCATCATTTTTTAGAGTCTGACATCGGGAAATATTGTCAGAAAGTTAACATCAGGGGCGGCCTTTGGAGGTGGCAAGCAGGGCAACCGCCCGGGGCCTCGCGCAATAGCACGAATTCTAATGTTCATTTGAGCCTTAACCGCGCATTATAAAACTGGACTCGCTGCTCCCTTGCGTGGTAGTTATCGCGCTGATATCTGTCTCATTCGCTCCTATGAATGTTCCTTTCCTTCTCTTTCACATTGACGAAATTTCGTACCAGTGCCATAAGTGCTGTCAACTGCAAGGGCTAAACAAAATCTGATAGTACTCCATTTTCTTCGTGTTTTTATGATTCGGGGAATTCCCGTGTTTCATTTCAGCTGTCAACTGTCGTCAGATTATGCTTTTATATTAGAGCAGTCGTCATCATTTCTAAATCCCTGAGCCTTTTAAGACATTAATGCACCTTATTTATCATGATTAATAGTTTGTTAACTTTGTGTTTAAAAATTGAAGGACAAAACTTGTCCCCTGAAGTCAAGAAGGATTTTTTTGAAGATACTCAAGGACCGGTCCGTTCCATCAAAAAAAATCTTTGTGTTTATTAATTTTTCTTAGTTTCCAATAAACAATTATATATATTTATTTATGACTTTGCATTTCTAGTCAAGCATCATCATTGAATTCATAAGCGTAGGCAGGATTTAGTTTAGGGAGGGGCAAGAATCATTTTGAAAAATTGATAAAAAAAGAAAATCGGAAAACGTTCCGAGTGTATGTATATTTTCATTTAACTACATGAACTGAGTAATCGAATTTTCAGATTAACTTAGAAATTTGGAAATAGAGTCGAACTTTGCGAAAACTGTCAGAAAATTGAATCTAAAATAAAAACCGATCCTTTCGGAAAACTTAAAAAACTATCCAAATTTCGAAGATTTCAAAAAATAACGATTTTAAAAAATAGCGTCGAAATGTTGAGAAAAAGGTTGAAATCTCTTACAGAAAATTGAACATTTTCAAGAGAAATTTTAATTTTGAAAGAGACGAGGAAAAACGAATTTTGGGAAAAAGTTGGAATGTTTAGAATTTCGCGTTTAAAATAAAATTCTAACCTTTCGAAAAATCTCAAAAATTGTTGAAAATTCGAAAAAATTATATTTTTAAAGGTGGAATTTTGTGAAAAAAAGATGTAATTTTCAAACAAAGTTGGAACTTTGAGAAAAATGCTTCACTGTAAACGGAAATTTTCAGAAGCATAAAACATCCCTATTTCTAGTACCAGTCAAAATTTCCAGAATAAGACAACTTTTGAGAAACATGAAATTTTCGGAAACTTAAATTTGAAAAAAAATCAGAGAAAAACGAATATTAAAAAAATGAAAGTTCAATTTTGAGAGAAAAATATAGAATAAAGTCATAATTTCCAAAGCGACCAATTTTTTTGAAAAAACCCTATTTTGGGAAAGGATTTTTTAGAAAACCGAAATTGAACCCAACCTTTTAGAAGAACTCGAAATTTCTAAATATGCCAAAATATTTCCAAAGACCAAATCTTGTAAAAAATTTGCAATTTCCAAAAACGCTTTTCTCGAAATGTTTACTTTTTTATTTTAATTTTGACATAATATTTAAATTTTAATAAAGAAATGAATGTGCAAGAAATCTTTTTCTCGAAATTACCCAAATTTTGGCAACATTTTTAATTTTTGATAATATGCCGACCTAATTTAGAGAAAACAGACGTATTTCGAGAAAACTGAAATTTAAAGGAAAAGCCAATTTCGAGGAAAAAGTCCAGAAAGTTCCATGGCATTTTAAGATAAAAGTCAATATTTCGAAAATAAGGCGAAATATGAAGATGAAATTTCTAGTCAAATTTAAAAAAGTCAAAATTTAAATAAAAGACAAATATTCAGAAAAGTGGTCTAATTTTGATAGAAAAAATGATTTCCGAAAGAAGAGCCCAAAAAGTGGAATTTTGAGAGTAAAGTCGAAATTTTTGAAAAGACGAAATTAAACTAATTTTATAAGAGAAATTCAAATTTGTTTGCAAAGTTGAATATCGAATTTTGATATAAAAATATCGGGACAAAGACAAATTTTAAGAAACCTGTTAAAAGTTATGAAAAATCAAATTTCAAATGATCAAAATCTTCAGAAAAACCCGATGTTAATAAAAATAAAGGAATTAAAAAAAACGAAATCTCTGAAAAGCAGTCGACATTTCTAGAAAAACTACCAAATGAAGCATCAAAGATCGAAAATTTTCCAGAAAAAATTCAAACTTAAAGAAAAAGTGTTACTTTGAGAATAGCCGTCCGTTTGTGGAAAAAACGAGTTTTAAAAAAAAAAGTCAACATTTTAAGAAAGATACGAATTTCCAGGAAAAATATTCAGTTGTCCGGGCACATGCAGGATGGGATTTCAGGATAATTTTAAATTTGCGAAAAAAGGCGGATTTTGATAAAAATATCAAAGTTTTCGATTTTTCTAAATTTGTTTTTTTTTTTGGAAATTTCAATTTTTTTCCCTTGAAAAACAAAAAAAAGATCGAAATTTTGAGAAAAAAGTCAAAATTTAGTAAACACTCGAAAATCTTCAGAGAGAGTCAAATTTTGTCGAAATTTTGGGAAAATGACAAATTTTGAGTAAAATGTAATTTCTAGATTTTTCTCTTGAGCGCTTGAATCAGAGGCAGACATGCGTCCTGTTCTGCCCTACCCTGAGTCAGAAAATGTCCAATATTGAAATAATCGTCGACATTTTGAGAAACAAGTTATATTTCCCCATTTCAGGAGAAATTTTCTCGGAATTTTTATCTTTTTACAAAATTTCTAAAAAAAGTCATTATAAAAATTTCCAGATAAATATTGTTATCAAAAAATCGATCAAAAGGGTAAATCTTGATAAAAAAAGTCGTAATTTTCAGAAAATCAAAGTTTAAAGAGAAGTCGAAGTTTCCAGAAAAAACTAATTTTGAGAAATGATAGAATTTCGAAAAACAAAACGATAAATTTTGAGACAAAAATTCGAAATTTTTAGTTGAGTTGGATTCTGATAAAATAAATCGAATTTTAGGAATACATTTGAAATTTCCAAAGAAATTTATGAAAAAAGACGAATTTCGTGAAATAAGTCGAAATTTCGAGAAAATATCAATAGCTTAAAGAAGGACGACTTTTGTCGAATGGAAATTTTTTAGAGAAAGTCTCCTCAGTTCAATATACATTTTCGTTAAGTGTAGAGAGTGGAAGAGATGGAAAGAAAAGAGAAGATACCGAAAAAGAAGAGATGGGAAGAGAAGAGATTGGAAGAGATGAGAAGAAAAGAGAAGAGATGGGAAAAGAAGAAATGGGCAGGAAAGAGATTGGAAGAGGAGAGATAGGAAGAAGAAGAAATTGGAAAATATGGGAAAAAAGAGAAGAGATGGGAAGAGAAGAGATTGGAACAGAAATAAATGGAAGAGGAGAGATGAGAAGAAAAGAGATTGGAAGAGATGGGAAGAGAAGAGATTGGAAGAGAAATGAATGGAAGAGGAGAGATGAGAAGAAAAGAGATTGGAAGAGATGGAAAGAAAAGAGAAGATACAGAAAAAGAAGAGATGGGAAGAGAAGAGATTGGAAGAGATGAGAAGAAAAGAGAAGAGATGGGAAAAGAAGAAATGGGCAGGAAAGAGATTGGAAGAGGAGAGATAGGAAGAAGAAGAAATTGGAAAATATGGGAAAAAAGAGAAGAGATGGGAAGAGAAGAGATTGGAAGAGAAATAAATGGAAGAGGAGAGATGAGAAGAAAAGAGATTGGAAGAGATGGGAAGAGAAGAGATTGGAAGAGAAATGAATGGAAGAGGAGAGATGAGAAGAAAAGAGATTGGAAGAGATGGAAAGAAAAGAGAAGATACAGAAAAAGAAGAGATGGGAAGAGAAGAGATTGGAAGAGATGAGAAGAAAAGAGAAGAGATAGGAAAAGAAGAAATGGGCAGGAAAGAGATTGGAAGAGGAGAGATAGGAAGAAGAAGAAATTGGAAAATATGGGAAAAAAGAGAAGAGATGGGAAGAGAAGAGATTGGAACAGAAATAAATGGAAGAGGAGAGATGAGAAGAAAAGAGATTGGAAGAGATGGGAAGAGAAGAGATTGGAAGAGAAATGAATGGAAGAGGAGAGATGAGAAAAAAAGAGATTGGAAGAGATGGAAAGAAAAGAGAAGATACAGAAAAAGAAGAGATGGGAAGAGAAGAGATTGGAAGAGATGAGAAGAAAAGAGAAGAGATGGGAAAAGAAGAAATGGGCAGGAAAGAGATTGGAAGAGGAGAGATGGGAAGAGAAGAGATTGGAAGAGAAATGAATGGAAGAGGAGAGATGAGAAGAAAAGAGATTGGAAGAGAAATGAATGGAAGATGAGAGATGACAAGAAAAGAGATTGGAAGAGATGGAAAGAAAACAGAAGAGATAGGAAGAGAAGAGATGGGAAGGGAAGAGATTGGAAGAGAAATGATTGGAAGAGGAGAGATGAGAAGAAAAGAGTTTGGAAGAGATGGAAAAAAAACAGAAGAGATAGGAAGAGAAGAGATGGGAAGGGAAGAGATGGGAAGAAAAGAGAAGATATGGGAAAAGAAGAGATTAGAAGAGGAGAATTGGGGGGGGGGGGCAAACGCCCTACCCTGCCCTATTCTGACTACGTCTATGTTAAAACCAATTCCCTAAAGACGAGGGCCTCTTAAAGATCTACCCGCCCGGAGCCTCGCAATGGCTAAGGCCGCCCCTGGTTAACATAAAGATTTCTCATCCTGAAGACATCTATCAAAATCATCTTATAGATATCCGTTAGATGTCAGTAATCTGACGACTAAAAAAAAAGTTATCTAAATGTTAAATGATATCTTTAAAATATCTTTCTGATTTAGGTGCTGAGCGGGAAAGGTCCCCCTTTCTTCCAAAACAGGGAAAAATTTGCATTTTTTTGAAAGTGAATTTGTGGCTTTTTCGTGGAGTTTTCGGAACGTAGAATAGGAATTTGAAAACCAAATTGGGTTACGATTTTCGGTTTTGAAGATATGAGAGTTTGAATTTACGAAAAAAATTCCAAGGATCCCCCTTTCTTACGAAACACGCAAAAATTCCCATTTATCGAAAAAGAATTTATGGTTTTTTCATAGAGTTTTCGGGACGTAGAACCAGGGTCTGAAAACCAAATTTCAAATTTTCACCAAATTTCCAGGGTCGAAATTCATAAGTCATTATTTGGGATTTGAAACTTCCCTATCATATTGAATTTGACTCGTAGATTCCGAACCTGAAAACCTAGCTACGACTATTGGTTTGGAAGATATGCGAGTTTGAAGTTACGAAAAAAGTTCCAAAGGTCCCCCCTCCTTCCAAAACATGGAAAAATTTCCATTTTCCGAAAGTGAGTTTATGGCTTTTTCATAGAGTTTTCGGGACGTAGAAACAGGGTCTCAAAATCAAATTGGTTTATGACTATCCGTTTACGAGATACAAGCCTCTAAAATTTCGAAATTCTCAAATTTTCACCAAATTTCTTAGGGTTAAAATTCAAGTCATTATTTATGAATTGAAAGTACCCTATTATATAGAATTTGATCCGTAGATTCCGAATCCGAAAACCAAATTCAGCTACGACTTTTGGTTTGGAAGATGTGCCTGTTTGAAGTTACGAAAAAAGTTGCAAGGATCCCCCCTCCTTCCAAAACATGGAAAAATTTCCATTTTTCGAAAGTAAATTTATGGCTTTTTCATAGAGTTTTCGGGACGTAGCAACAGGGTCTGAAAACCAAATTGGGCTATGACTATCCGTTTACGAGATACAAGCCTCTAAAATTTCGAAATTCTCAAATTTTCACCAAATTTCTTAGGGTTAAAATTCAAGTCATTATTTAGGAATTGAAAGTTCCCTATTATATAGAATTTGATCCGTAGATTCCGAATCCGAAAACCAAATTGAGCTACGACTTTTCGTTTGGAAGATATGAGAGTTTGAAGTTACGAAAAAAGTTCCACGGAAACATGGAAAAATTTCCAGTTTTTGAAAATGAGTTTGTGGCTTCTTCATAGAGATTTCAGAAGAATCGGGGCCTGAAAACCAAACTGAACTGTGACGATCCTGAAGAATTTAATTTTTTTCAAATTCGACTTTTTTTCAGTGGCTTCTTCTCAAAATTTCCATTTTCTGAAGATGTTAACTATTTGAAAAGTCTAACTTCGATTTTTATTGAAAATCTTGGCTTTCTTGACTTCGTATTTTTTTAAGATTTCGATTTATTTTCGAATTTTTTGAAAATGCTGACAAAACTGTAGTCTTTTCTAAAAATGGTGACCTTTTTCGAAATTTTGTTTTTTTTTTCTATAAATTTAATTATTCTTCATATTAGACCCTTATTGACCGGAAATATTATGTTTTTTTTCAATTTATTTAACATTTCTTCAGCCCAGTTTGAAAATATTTAAATTTAAAAATATTAAAATTTAAATATTTTCAAACTGGGCCGAAGAAATGTTAAATAAATTGAAAAAAAACAAAATTTACTTATATTAAAATATTTGATCTTTTTGAAAATTTCCATCTTTGACAATTTCTCAAAATGTTGTACCTTTTTCGAAAATTTCGACTTTTTTTAAAAAATGTCGACTTTATTTAAATTGGGCTTTTATTTGAAAAATTTCATTTTTTTTTTATTTTTATTTTTTTGTAAAATTAGATTTTTCTCAAAATTTCGACATTTTAGAACTTTTTTTCAAATTATTCACTGTTTTTGATAATTCTTTAAATCTACATTCTAAAATGGAGTATTTTAAAATTTAAACTGAAAACTTACAACTTACAAACTTAAAAGAAATTCGAAATTTAGAAGAATTCTTGAGTTAAAACTTTAAATAAATATTCTGAAAAACAATCTCAAAACGAAATTTTGGATTCAATTTAGAAATTACGATATTTAAGACTAAATGTAAAGGAACATTTTAAAATTACATTTTGAAGTTTATTCTCAGAATTTTGAGAAACAGTTTTGTTGAAATTCAAAAGTTATTTTGACCTCATTAATTCACTGAAACGAAGTGAGATATAGGTGGCTCAAAAATGTTTTCTCAGCAATACACTGAAGCTTTCTTTTTGTTTTACTTCTTTAGTAATTACCCAAGAATTGGAAATTTTGAGAAACAGTTTTGTAGAAATTCAAAAGGTATTTTGACATCATTAGTTCACTGAAACGAAGCTTGATTTAGATGGCTCAAAAATGTTTTCCCAGCAATGCACTGTTGCTTTCTTTTTCTTTTTCTTTCAGTTCTTTAGTAATTACCCAAGAATTGGAAATTTTGAGAAACAGTTTTGTTGAAAATCAACAGTTATTTTGACATCATTAATTTTCTGAAACGAAGTGAGATATAGATGGCTCAAGAATGTTTTCTCAGCAATGCATTGATGCTTTCTTTTTCTTTCAGTTCTGCAGTAATTACCCAAAAATTGGAAATTTTTAGAAACAGTTTTCTTGAAATTCAAACGTTATTTTGACATCATTAATTAACTGAAAAAAAAAGTGAGATATAGGTGGCTCAAAAATGTTTTCTCAGCAATACACTGATGCTTTCTTTTTATTTTAGTTCTTTAGTAATTACCCAAGAATTGGAAATTCTGAGAAACAGTTTTGTTAAAAATCAAAATTTATTTTGACATCATTAGTTCACTGAAACGAAGCTAGATGGCTCAAAAATGTTTTCTCAGCAATGCACTGTTGCTTTCTTTTTCTTTTTCTTTCAGTTCTTTAGTAATTACCCAAGAATTGGAAATTTTGAGAAACAGTTTTGTTGAAAATCAACAGTTATTTTGACATCATTAATTTACTGAAACGAAGTGAGATATAGATGGCTCAAGAATGTTTTCTCGGCAATGCATTGATGCTTTCTTTTTTTTTCAGTTCTGCAGTAATTACCCAAAAATTGGAAATTTTTAGAAACAGTTTTCTTGAAATTCAAACGTTATTTTGACATCATTAATTAACTGAAAAGAAGTGAGATATAGGTGGCTCAAAAATGTTTTCTCAGCAATACACTGATGCTTTCTTTTTATTTTAGTTCTTTAGTAATTACCCAAGAATTGGAAATTCTGAGAAACAGTTTTGTTAAAAATCAAAATTTATTTTGACATCATTAGTTCACTGAAACGAAGCTAGATGGCTCAAAAATGTTTTCTCAGCAATGCACTGTTGCTTTCTTTTTCTTTTTCTTTCAGTTCTTTAGTAATTACCCAAGAATTGGAAATTTTGAGAAACAGTTTTGTTGAAAATCAACAGTTATTTTGACATCATTAATTTACTGAAACGAAGTGAGATATAGATGGCTCAAGAATGTTTTCTCGGCAATGCATTGATGCTTTCTTTTTTTTTCAGTTCTGCAGTAATTACCCAAAAATTGGAAATTTTTAGAAACAGTTTTCTTGAAATTCAAACGTTATTTTGACATCATTAATTAACTGAAAAGAAGTGAGATATAGGTGGCTCAAAAATGTTTTCTCAGCAATACACTGATGTTTTCTTTTTATTTTAGTTCTTTAGAAATTACCCAACAATTGGAAATTCTGAGAAACAGTTTTGTTAAAAATCAAAATTTATTTTGACATCATTAGTTCACTGAAACGAAGCTAGATGACTCAAAAATGTTTTCTCAGCAATGCACTGTTGCTTTCTTTTTCTTTTTCTTTCAGTTCTTTAGTAATTACCCAAGAATTGGAAATTTTGAGAAACAGTTTTGTTGAAAATCAACAGTTATTTTGACATCATTAATTTACTGAAACGAAGTGAGATATAGATGGCTCAAGAATGTTTTCTCGGCAATGCATTGATGCTTTCTTTTTTTCAGTTCTGCAGTAATTACCCAAAAATTGGAAATTTTTAGAAACAGTTTTCTTGAAATTCAAACGTTATTTTGACATCATTAATTAACTGAAAAGAAGTGAGATATAGATGGCTCAAAAATGTTTTCTCAGCAATGCACTGTTGCTTTCTTTTTCTTTTCTTTCAGTTCTTTAGTAATTACCCAAGAATTGGAAATTTTGAGAAACAGTTTTGTTGAAAATCAACAGTTATTTTGACATCATTAATTTACTGAAACGAAGTGAGATATAGATGGCTCAAGAATGTTTTCTCAGGCAATGCATTGATGCTTTCTTTTTCTTTCAGTTCTGCAGTAATTACCCAAAAATTGGAAATTTTTAGAAACAGTTTTCTTGAAATTCAAACGTTATTTTGACATCATTAATTAACTGAAAAGAAGTGAGATATAGGTGGCTCAAAAATGTTTTCTCAGCAATACACTGATGCTTTCTTTTTATTTTAGTTCTTTAGTACTTACCCAAGAATTGGAAATTCTGAGAAACAGTTTTGTTAAAAATCAAAAGTTATTTTGACATCATTAGTTCACTGAAACGAAGCTAGATGGCTCAAAAATGTTTTCTCAGCAATGCACTGTTGCTTTCTTTTTCTTTTTCTTTCAGTTCTTTAGTAATTACCCAAGAATTGGAAATTTTGAGAAACAGTTTTGTTGAAAATCAACAGTTATTTTGACATCATTAATTTACTGAAACGAAGTGAGATATAGATGGCTCAAGAATGTTTTCTCGGCAATGCATTGATGCTTTCTTTTTCTTTCAGTTCTGCAGTAATTACCCAAAAATTGGAAATTTTTAGAAACAGTTTTCTTGAAATTCAAACGTTATTTTGACATCATTAATTAACTGAAAAGAAGTGAGATATAGGTGGCTCAAAAATGTTTTCTCAGCAATACACTGATGCTTTCTTTTTATTTTAGTTCTTTAGTAATTACCCAAGAATTGGAAATTCTGAGAAACAGTTTTGTTAAAAATCAAAATTTATTTTGACATCATTAGTTCACTGAAACGAAGCTAGATGGCTCAAAAATGTTTTCTCAGCAATGCACTGTTGCTTTCTTTTTCTTTTTCTTTCAGTTCTTTAGTAATTACCCAAGAATTGGAAATTTTGAGAAACAGTTTTGTTGAAAATCAACAGTTATTTTGACATCATTAATTTACTGAAACGAAGTGAGATATAGATGGCTCAAGAATGTTTTCTCAGCAATGCATTGATGCTTTCTTTTTCTTTCAGTTCTGCAGTAATTACCCAAAAATTGGAAATTTTTAGAAACAGTTTTCTTGAAATTCAAACGTTATTTTGACATCATTAATTAACTGAAAAGAAGTGAGATATAGGTGGCTCAAAAATGTTTTCTCAGCAATACACTGATGCTTTCTTTTTATTTTAGTTCTTTAGTAATTACCCAAGAATTGGAAATTCTGAGAAACAGTTTTGTTAAAAATCAAAATTTATTTTGACATCATTAGTTCACTGAAACGAAGCTAGATGCTCAAAAATGTTTTCTCAGCAATGCACTGTTGCTTTCTTTTTCTTTTTCTTTCAGTTCTTTAGTAATTACCCAAGAATTGGAAATTTTGAGAAACAGTTTTGTTGAAAATCAACAGTTATTTTGACATCATTAATTTTCTGAAACGAAGTGAGATATAGATGGCTCAAGAATGTTTTCTCAGCAATGCATTGATGCTTTCTTTTTCTTTCAGTTCTGCAGTAATTACCCAAAAATTGGAAATTTTTAGAAACAGTTTTCTTGAAATTCAAACGTTATTTTGACATCATTAATTAACTGAAAAGAAGTGAGATATAGGTGGCTCAAAAATGTTTTCTCAGCAATACACTGATGCTTTCTTTTTATTTTAGTTCTTTAGTAATTACCCAAGAATTGGAAATTCTGAGAAACAGTTTTGTTAAAAATCAAAATTTATTTTGACATCATTAGTTCACTGAAACGAAGCTAGATGGCTCAAAAATGTTTTCTCAGCAATGCACTGTTGCTTTCTTTTTCTTTTTCTTTCAGTTCTTTAGTAATTACCCAAGAATTGGAAATTTTGAGAAACAGTTTTGTTGAAAATCAACAGTTATTTTGACGTCATTAATTTTCTGAAACGAAGTGAGATATAGATGGCTCAAGAATGTTTTCTCAGCAATGCATTGATGCTTTGTTTTTCTTTCAGTTCTGCAGTAATTACCCAAAAAATGGAAATTTTTAGAAACAGTTTTCTTGAAATTCAAACGTTATTTTGACATCATTAATTAACTGAAAAGAAGTGAGATATAGGTGGCTCAAAAATGTTTTCTCAGCAATACACTGATGCTTTCTTTTTATTTTAGTTCTTTAGTAATTACCCAAGAATTGGAAATTCTGAGAAACAGTTTTGTTAAAAATCAAAATTTATTTTGACATCATTAGTTCACTGAAACGAAGCTAGATGGCTCAAAAATGTTTTCTCAGCAATGCACTGTTGCTTTCTTTTTCTTTCAGTTCTTTAGTAATTACCCAAGAATTGGAAATTTTGAGAAACAGTTTTGTTGAAAATCAACAGTTATTTTGACATCATTAATTTTCTGAAACGAAGTGAGATATAGATGGCTCAAGAATGTTTTCTCAGCAATGCATTGATGCTTTCTTTTTCCTTCAGTTCTGCAGTAATTACCCAAAAATTGTAAATTTTTAGAAACAGTTTTCTTGAAATTCAAACGTTATTTTGACATCATTAATTAACTGAAAAGAAGTGAGATATAGGTGGCTCAAAAATATTTTCTCAGCAATACACTGATGCTTTCTTTTTATTTTAGTTCTTTAGTAATTACCCAAGAATTGGAAATTCTGAGAAACAGTTTTGTTAAAAATCAAAATTTATTTTGACATCATTAGTTCACTGAAACGAAGCTAGATGGCTCAAAATGTTTTCTCAGCAATGCACTGTTGCTTTCTTTTTCTTTTTCTTTCAGTTCTTTAGTAATTACCCAAGAATTGGAAATTTTGAGAAACAGTTTTGTTGAAAATCAACAGTTATTTTGACATCATTAATTTTCTGAAACGAAGTGAGATATAGATGGCTCAAGAATGTTTTCTCAGCAATGCATTGATGCTTTCTTTTTCTTTCAGTTCTGCAGTAATTACCCAAAAATTGGAAATTTTTAGAAACAGTTTTCTTGAAATTCAAACGTTATTTTGACATCATTAATTAACTGAAAAGAAGTGAGATATAGGTGGCTCAAAAATGTTTTCTCAGCAATACACTGATGCTTTCTTTTTATTTTAGTTCTTTAGTAATTACCCAAGACTTGGAAATTCTGAGAAACAGTTTTGTTAAAAATCAAAATTTATTTTGACATCACTAGTTCACTGAAACGAAGCTAGATGGCTCAAAAATGTTTTCTCAGCAATGCACTGTTGCTTTCTTTTTCTTTTTCTTTCAGTTCTTTAGTAATTACCCAAGAATTGGAAATTTTGAGAAACAGTTTTGTTGAAAATCAACAGTTATTTTGACATCATTAATTTTCTGAAACGAAGTGAGATATAGATGGCTCAAGAATGTTTTCTCAGCAATGCATTGATACTTTCTTTTTCTTTCAGTCCTGCAGTAATTACCCAAAAATTGTAAATTTTTAGAAACAGTTTTCTTGAAATTCAAACGTTATTTTGACATCATTAATTAACTGAAAAGAAGTGAGATATAGGTGGCTCAAAAATGTTTTCTCAGCAATACACTGATGCTTTCTTTTTATTTTAGTTCTTTAGTAATTACCCAAGAATTGGAAATTCTGAGAAACAGTTTTGTTAAAAATCAAAATTTATTTTGACATCATTAGTTCACTGAAACGAAGCTAGATGGCTCAAAAATGTTTTCTCAGCAATGCACTCATGCTTTCTTTTTCTTTCAGTTTAGTAACTACCCAAGAATTGGAAGAAAACGGATGATCTATTGCTCCTTCTTTTTATATTTTTATTTTGTAAAGGAAGCTCTACTTCAGGAGTTTCCATGGCGAATAGATCACGTAGGACAATGTAAGTATTTAATTGTAAGTTCTAAAGTTAATAACCAAAAAATTAGCAAATAAACAAGCAGCTAAGCCTTTAAATTTATTTAAATTAATTAAATTTAAATTATTTCCGTTTAATGCAGTTTGTTTTGATTGTACATGAATCGATTTTTAATTAATTTCAACATTTTCCCAAAAATTTTATAAATCTCTTTTCTTTTAATTACTTTACTTTTTTCTTCAGCGTTGTAACGGTTCTCAACATTTCGACTTCATTTCGAAAGTTTCCAAATTCCTGACAGTTTCCACTTTCTTGAAAGTTTCCACTTTTTTGAAAGTTTCCACTTACTTGAAAGTTTCCACTTTCTTGAAAGTTTCCACTTTTTTGAAAGTTTCCACTTTCTTGAAGTTTCCACTTTATTTAAGATTGGACTTTTTTCAAACCTTGGACTTTTGGCAGTGGCGGCTGGTCTTAAAGAGCGCAAGAGCGTGCGCTCTTCGTGAAATGAACGATCTATTCTTTTCTACTTAATGCAAAAGTCTTAGATTTATCACATTTTTAAACACAAAATAAGGATATACTAATTAACTAATAATACTTCTGAGTGACTTGGAATAAAGTAGGCAAACTTTTATTCCATTATATTATATACTATGAGGAAATTGAAATACGTTGGTACGCGCAGAATTATGCACCTAGCGTGGCTGTCATGCGATGCCTATAAACGGCCTCAACGGGATACGGAGAAATAAACTACAGAACACCACGCTAAAGCTAGCCCGCGGTGCGGTACGCCGCTCCGCTGAAGCGATGTTGCCAAATGGTGAGCACGAGTCAGAGTTTGAAGTGTGTATTTACGGTTTATGATGCTAAATGGGTAGGTGCCGGCTGATTTAATTGCGATTGCTAATTGTGCCGCTTACAGGCCTAACTGCCAATAGTACGACTATTCACAAAAAGATAGCAGTACCCATGCTAGGGTCTAATTATTAATTTATAAATTCGGATTTAAACAATTTTGCTGAGAAAGTAATGAACACTTTACTTCTTTAAAAGATCGTAGAGCGGATTTTGTTAAAAAAATTGTTTTGTGTTTTTGTAGTTTAATTATAAAATACATTTTATCTTCAAATGCAATTTTCATGAAAAAGTGATATAATTTTATTACTATGAAAGCAAAAAATTTTAATTAAGTAATCTAGAACCGTAACCAGGTACAACCGCACAGAGTACTTTAAGAAACTCAGAAATGTCGATAATGATTTTTTTTTTGTACTCGATGAAAATAATTTAGAGATGATAACCCAAAAATATTTTGGAGGCTATAAGATGTTAACTAAATTTAATTCGTAAAAATACTATTAAATATCACAACTTTTGTATCACTTTTGTTTCTCTTAAATTCAATACCTTACTATGGCACTGGAGTCATCTAAACTCTTAACTACTAATATTTTTGCACAGGGAATCGAACCTCTAATTTTTTCATTCCAGTTTTTGGTTTTCGCTCCGGGAAAAAAATCATATCGGTTCCGTTCCGGTTTTCATTTCGACAAAAATAGCGGTTTTTTCCGGTTTTCGGTTCAATTCCAGCTGACTCATTTCTTAATTTTTTAAAATTTTTCATTTAAATTGATTTTCTAACATAATTTAGGAAATGTTCTTCCTCTTTTTTAAATATTATAGCATATAACTATTATGGTAATGCTTATAATTTAAAGGAAATATTTCTCGATTTTTCGAATTTAAAAAAAATTAACTGATACCCGTGCATTCGCCTAGGTGAAAAAAAGGAAAGGATCCTTTGGTTATATACTTTTTGAAAGTTTCGACTTTTCGAAGAATTCAATTTTTATTGAAAATTTTAACTTATTTCGAAAATTTCGACAATAAAAACCCACTGTTTCACAAAGTCGATCTTTTCTGGTTCGACTTCCAAATTTTAACTTGATTTCGAAAATTTCGAATTTTTTCAAAATTTTGATTTTTTGAATATTCCAAATTCCTCAAAATTCTGTCTTATTTGGTTAGTTGTGATTTTTTTGAACATTTTACTTTTATAACTTTCGTTCTTGTTAAAAATTTTATTTTTTGAAAATTACATTTTTTTTTAATATTTGGAATTGATCTCGAAGTTGTCTGACCCTATTTTTGTAAATATCAAAAATTTTCTCGAAATCTTCATCTTTTTTTGCAAATTTAACTAATGTTAAATTCGATTTTTTCAAAACATTTCCAGTTTTAAAAATTTGAATTTTTTCAAAGTTTTAACTTTTTGCAAATATCGACTCTCTCGAATGTTTGTTTTTTTTATTCATTTTTTTTTTCAATTTTCACTTTTTCGCAAGATACTGACTTTCTAAAAATGATTACTCTTTTTAAAAAATCTGCCTTCGATTTTAATTGAAAATTCTTAAACATTTTTCGATTTCCTTAAAGCATTTCGTCTTTATATTTTGAAAACTTTCAGTTTCAAATATTCCTTTTTTTAGCTTCCACTTTTTTCAAATATTTATTTATTTTATTAATCGCCAGACTTTTTCAGTTTGGCCCAGGCACGTAGCCAGGATTTTCGTTCGGGGGGGGTCCAACTCCCCCCCCCCTCTTCAGAAAATATAAGAACATACATCAATTACTTTTACGTATTCGTTTCTTTTATTTTATTTTTTTTTTCATTTTGTTAATTAGTAAAAGTAAAGAATAAAATCTAGTGACCTTAACATTATATAAATTTGACAAATAAAAACGTGAAACTTACCAAAGAAAAATTTCCTAATATCTATTTTGAGTTTACGTATTTAACTTATCACCGATCAAGAATCGACTTTTTTTTTGAAGTAAAAATTACAAGAGAGTGGAAAGAACATCAATTTGAAAAAAAATTATCACGGAATGTTGACTTTTTTTTCTTTAAATTCCGAGATTAAAGTCAAAATTTCGACTTTAATGTGAAAATTTCGAAAAAAAAAAACGTCGAAATTTGGTTTTTAAAGTCGAAATTTCTAAAAAAAAGTTGAAATGTCAATTTTTAAATCGAAAATCTTGCAAAGGGGTAGAAAGGACATCGATTTAAAAAAAATGTTGTGTTTAGAAATTTCGACTTTTTTCTCAAACTTCGACTTTTTTCTTAAATTTAGACTTTTTTCTCAAAATTTTGACTCTTTTTGGAAATTTTAACTTTTTTCTGAAAATTTCCACTTTTTCGAAATGTTACAGAGGCGTAGAAAAGACATCGATTAAAAACATATCATTTTAAGAAATTTCAACTTTTTTGTCTCAAATTTCGATTTTAAGCTCGAAATTTCGACTTTTTTCTCGAAATTTAGATTTTTTTTCTTAAATTTCGAGTTTATTTCTCAAAATTTCGACTTGTTTCTCGAAATGTTGACTTTTTTCTCAAAATTTGATTTTTTTCTCGAAATTTTGCCTTTTTCTCGAAATTTCGTTTTTTTTTCTCAAATTTCGACTTCTTTCTCGAAATTTTGGCCTTAATATCGAAATTTCGACATTTCTCTCAAAATTTCGACTTTATACTCAAAATTTCGACCTTTTTTTATCGAAATTTCGACTTTTTTCGCAAACCTCGACTTTTTTCTCGAAATTTCGTCTTTTTGCTCGAAATATTTCGAAATCGTCGAAATTTCGGCCTTAATCTGAAAAATTCGACTTTTTCTCGAAATTTCGTTTTTTTTTCTCAGTTTTAGACTTTTTTCTCAAATATCAACTTTTTTCTCGAAATTTTAACCTTGATATCGAAATTTCGACATTTTTCTCGAAATTTAGGCTTTAAACTCAAAATTTCGATTATTTTTCTAGAAATTTCGACGTTTTTCTCAAATTTCGACTTTTTTCTCGGAATTTTGCCCTACGTTTTTCTCAAACCTCGACTTTTTTTCTAG
Organism: Dastarcus helophoroides; assembly: GCA_028583605.1. Classification (NCBI taxonomy): domain Eukaryota; kingdom Metazoa; phylum Arthropoda; class Insecta; order Coleoptera; family Bothrideridae; genus Dastarcus; species Dastarcus helophoroides. The sequence continues at coordinate 21,267,971 of CM053334.1, forward strand.
AAAATTCGACTTTTCTCGAAATTTCGACCTTAATCTAAAAAGTTCGACTTTCTTCTCGAAATTTCGTCTTTTTTCTCAATTTTCGACTTTTTTCTCATTATCGACTTTTTTCTCATTATCGACTTTTTTCTCAAAATGTTGACCTTAATATAGAAATTTCGACATTTCGACTTTATACTCAAAATTTTGACATTTTTTTATCGAAATATCGACCTTTCTTTATCAAAATTTCGATTTTTTTCGCAAAGTTCGACTTTTTTCTCGAAATTTCGTTTTTTTTTCTCAATTTTAGATTTTTTTGTCAAATATCGACTTTTTTCTCGAAATTTTAACCTTAATATCAAAATTTCGACTTTTTTCTCGAAATTTCGTCTTTTTGCTCGAAATATTTCGAAATTTCTACTTTTTTCTCGAAATTTCGAATTTTTGCTCGAAATATTTCGAAATTTCGACGTTATTTTCAAATTTCGACTTTTTTCTCGAAATTTCGGCCTTAATCTGAAAAGTTCGACTTTTTTCTCGAAATTTCGTTTTTTTTTCTCAATTTTAGTCTTTTTTCTCAAATATCGACTTTTTTCTCGAGATTTTAACCTTAATATCGAAATTTCGACAAAATGTCTACTATTTTTCTAGAAATTTCGAATTTTTTCTCAAATTTCGACTTTTTTCTCGGAATTTCGACTTAGTTTTCCTCAAACTTCGACTTTTTTCTCGAAATTTCTACCTTTTTTTCGAAATTTCGACTTTTTTTTTCAAATTCCGACTTTTTTTTCGAAATTTTCATCTTAATCACAAAGTTTCGATTTTTTTCCCGAATTTTTAACCTTCATCTCGAAATTTCTAAAAAAAAGATCAAAATTTGCTAACTAAAAATAGCAATTATTGAACGCACCCTACTACAAACTGTCAAGATTTTTGGGAAAGAGGAGTGGTGGGACGCAACTGTCATCTGCCTAATTTGATCATAGTGTAGAAATTTTGACTTATTCGAAAAAAATTTCGATATTAAAGTCGAAATTTCGACATAAGTCTCGGAATTTTAAGAAGAAAGTAGAAATGTCAAGAAAAAAGTCGAATTTTTGAAAAAAAGTCGAAATTTTGAGTATTAAGTCGAAATTTCGAGTTTAAAGCCGAAATTTGGAGAAAAAAATCGAAATTTAAAAAAAAACCGAATTTTTGACAAAAAAAGTCCAAACCCCTGAACATTTTTTTATAATCAGTGTCCTTTTTACGCTTTTGTAAAATGTCGAAATTTCTAAATATAATTTTTTTTAATCTATGCCTTCCTATGCTTTTGTAAAATGTCGACTTTAAACTCAAAATTTCGACTTTTTTCTCGAAAATTCTACTCCATGCATACATATGTCAAGAAAGCCGAAATTTGGGGTAATAAAAAATTGAAATTACTGAACGTACCCTACTGCTAAGTGTCAATATTAAATTGTAAAAGGGTTGGTGCATGTATTGGGAAGGCTTGAGCTCATTGCCAATTTTTATTAAAATGTCTACATTGCTATTTTGCTTATCATAAGCTCAATAGTTGGCCATTTCGAAAATTATTTACATGCTTAAATATACAATCAGCCGTTTTTCTACTAATATTTCAATTCGTATCATCGTAAATTTTTTGGGGAATATTCAGTTCGGGGAGGGTCCGGACCCCTTGGACCCCCCCCTGGCTACGTGCCTGGTTTGGCCTTTCTCAAAGATTTTAATTTATTTTCCAAATTCTGAATTTTTTGAAAATCTATACATAATTTCGATCTTTTCTCCAAATTGATATTTTTTTCAAGATTTTTTGTAAATTTAATGATGTTAAAAAACTGACGTTTAAAAACTTCTACCCTGTTTTTTTTTTAATTTTTGATTATGATCAAACTTTTGACAATTTCTCAAAGCTTTGATCTTTTTTTGAAAACTGAGTTTTGTTTTAAAAATTTCGACTTTTTCTTGAAGTTTCGGCTTTTATGTAGTAAACTAAACTTTTATTTGAAAAATTAGATTTTCCTTTAATTTTTGTTTCTTGAAAAATTAAATTTCTTCTCAAAATTCCGACATTTTTATTATTTTCAAACCTTTTCCAAAATTTACACTTTTTTTTAAAAACTTCGACCTTTTATTATCGAAATTTCGACTTTTTCTCGAAGCTATAACTTTTTCAGAATTTGATTTTTTTGGAAAATTTCCTCTTTTTTTCAAAAGTTTGGATTTTTTATAAAATGATTATGTTGAAACATTTTTTTTCAAAACATTTACCTTTTTTTTTAAATTTCCACTTTAGCTCAAAGTTTTTACTATGTCTCGAAGTTTTAACTTCTTTTTTTGATAATTCCGACTTTTTCCCGAAAATTTCCCCTTTTTTCAAAATTGCAAATTTTTGAAATATTTCAATTTTTTCAGGATTTTAATCTTTTTTGAAAAGTGTTACCTTTTATCATCAAAATTGGGACTTTTTTCGAAATTAAATATAGCTTCATCCAAAATTGAAGTTTTTTCGAAATTTCCATTTTTTTTTCAAAAGTTCGACTTTTTGTCATAACTTTAACATTTTTTCAAAATTCGCCTGTTCCAGAAATTTTTTAATTTTGGTGAAGAATCTAATTTTCCAAATTACCAATTTTTAAATTTTGAACTAATTCTACGAAAGGAATTCAAGATTTAACTAAATTTTGATTTTAAAACTGTCTAACTTCAAAACAATTTAAACAAAAATGGCAGCTTCAAGGCGGAAATCAAAATTTTAAGAAAAAACTGAAATATAGCGTAAACAAAACCAGATAAAAATTGGAAGTTTAAATTGGACATTTTTTTAACATGTCATCGTTCCAAGTTTACCCTTAAAATTTCGACTTCAATTTCAAGATCCCGGCTTTAAATTGGAATATAAATGTTGTATTTTTTTCTTGAAATTTTGACTAAAATTCCCAATTTATAGTAAAAATTAGAAATAGAAAGATTTTATCACAAATTTTGAGATTATAGGAAGTTTTGTGAAGTCGGCATAGTAAAAAATCATTAGAATTTGAAATTTCGAAAAAAAAATTGGCATATTTAAATTAAAGTGAAATTTGAAGGAAAAAATTCAAGGCAACTCGATATTTTTATTAATAATTTAAAAAAACAAGGGTATTATATTATCAAAGGGAAAATCTAAGTTTGAGAAAAAAAAACAAAATTTGAATGTTTGTTCTGAAGAAAAAGTTGGAATTTTCGAAAAAAATTCAAATTTGCAAATAAAATTGCCAGGAAACTGGGCTTCAATGAAAAGGACTTTACGACTTGAGTCCATATTTACAATGGCACATAAAATTTGTATTTTAAACTCGAAATTTTAGGAAAAGAAAAGAAATATTTTGAGAAAAGAGTCCAAATTTCAAAGCAGAACCAAAAATTTTGAAAAAAGAATATTCAAGTTATACAACTTAAAATTCAATTTGGCTTGAAATTTTGAGAATAAAATCAACATTTTCTTAGAAAGAGTTGAAATTGTAGGTTTCTATTTTTTTTTGTCAATTGTAAACAAACCATAAAAATTTAAATATTTCCAAACTGGGCCGAAGAAATGTTAAATAAATTGAACAAAACATAATATTTCCGGTCAATAAGGGTCTACCATGAAGAATGTAGATTTCTAATTGAACTTTCAAAAAAATGTTTTTTAAAGTAAACTCATAATTTTGAGATCAAAGTTGCATGAATTTGTGTAAAATTTTGAAAAGGAAATTTCTAAAAAAATCCCAAACTTTAGGGTAAAGTAAAAATTATTTTAAGAACATACAAATTCAACGAACCAAAATAAACCGTTATTTTTTCCGGTTCTGTTCCCGTTTTCGTTCCTATAAAAATAACGGTTTTTTTCGGTTTCCGGTTCAGTTCCGGTTCGAAGCCCTGGTTTTGCATCTGCGCACCCCAGAGACTAAATAGACTGAACGTTTCAATGTTGTCTCATGCGTACAGTTGAAGCTAAAATGCGGTGAAGTGGGGAGGTGCATTCCACTACTCTTTGATATGGTCGGATTAAGTAAAATTTATAAATACGAAACTTGCCGCGTAACGGTTCTAACGATTTAGATGAAACTTTAGAATTAGGGGCTTTTGGACCAATAGGATAATTTTTATAAGTGCTTTTTGGTAAAAGTTCAGGAGAACTATTTTCAAAGACATCTTGGGTTAATAGTAAAATAATTTTTTTTCAATACGCGACGCCTGTGTACAATATTGTTAAGCCGGTGCTGTAAACACGTCATGATTGCAGTGAAATGGCGACGCGCGCACGCCGATAATTGAATATTTATATATTTTATTTTTACCTACCCAAAGAATGAAACTCTTGATTTTCCTTCACTAATGTGTTCACTGAGGTTTCAACAGTGATCCACAATACACTTCCCCATATTTACAGCCCATTTTCTTTAAAAAAACCGATGTTATCTTCGCAAAGGTCTGTCAAATAATAAGAGGGCATTGCGAGCTAGATGGAGCTAGGCTTCCGCCAGGCTTCCAACTGGCTTCACTGCTTACCGTGTTAGGTTCAGTCTATTTAGTCTCTGGCGCACGCCCTGTCAAAAATTCACCAGTCGCCACTGACTTTTGGGAATTTTCATCCTTTTAAAAATACAACTTTTTTGAAAATTTCGTGTATTTTTTGATTGAAAATTTCGTTTTTCTGTTGACAATTTCGACTTCAAAGTTCAGATTTTTTCCACAAATTCGACTATTGTTGAATATTGAAGCTCTTTTGAAAATGTCAACATTTTTTAAAAATGTATTGAGAATTCCCACTTTTTTTAAGTGTAGAGATTTTTAAATAGTATAATTTTTCAAAATTTCGATTTTATTTCAAAATTTAGACAGTTTATCGAAATTCTACTTTTTTTGAGACTTCTCGAATTTTTGTGCGAGTCACGAATTTGTTACAAATTTTTAGCATTTTTCAATATTTTGACTTTATTTTGACAATTTCCAGTTTCTGAAAATGTCAGATTCTTTTTCAAAATTTTGAGTTTTGAAAAATTTGTTCTTTTTAAACATTTTATCTTTTTAAAAATTTTGCAAGCTGGACTTTTTTGAAATTCTTTCCTTTTTAATTTTTTTAATTTAATCTTTTTTAATTATAATTTTGAAGAATTCGGTTATTCTTAAAAATTTTGGTATTTTCTTTTTAATTATAACTTTTTTAAAAACTTGATGTCGATCTTTTTTGTTGAAAATTTCGACTTTTTTAAAAAAATTGAGTTATTTTTTAAATCGCCTCATTTTTTAAATGTCGCCTTTTTTGGAAATTGCCGTAAATTCTTTGAAATTTCCTGATAATTTTACCATTTTTTTAAATGTTCCAATGTGTTTGAAAACTTTACCCTTTTTTCCAAAATTTTAACTTTTTTCAAAATTTCGACTTTTTTCAAAATTTCGACTTTTTTCAAAATTTCTACTTTTTTCAAATTTTCAACTTTTTTCAAATTTCCGACTTTTTTCAAAATTTTGGCTTTTAAAAATCTTTTTCGTTTGTTCAAAAAGTTTTTTTTCAAAATGTGAAATGACCAAAATTTTGATTTTTTTCAAATTTTAACTTTCAAAAATTAAGGTTCCTTAAAAATTCACTTGTTCTGGTAATTCTCTCTGTTCTCCAGTATTTAACCTCTTTGAAAATTGCGGCTTTTTTCACGAATATAACTGAGCATTTTTCTTTTTTTTTTTTTTAATCTGGACGTTTTTTCAAAATGTTCACTAATTTTGAAATCTTATAAAAAATTGGAATTGAAGTGGTGATGGTGCGTGCATAAGCAGCTGCTAAATATATGCTCCATTAATAAACCCAAATTCTACGGGAATTAATGAGCGATTATTTCTGAAAATTGTGGTAAACCAAAGGTGTAAACAATAAGAACAGTGTAGTGATTAAAACAACACTAGAGACAAACAGATTAGTGCAATAATTAGTACTTTAAGGTAAGACGCTGCATTTGTATTAGCTCTGATAAGAGATAAGAAACCATGACCTTCGAGGAGATAGTCCGGGGAACGGTTTCTTTCGTCGAAAATACGTGCATCACAACATATAGTAATCAGATTAGGAATCAGCGCTGAAATAAAGAAATAAACATGGACAAGAATTATATGAGAGACGCCGACATGGAGGAGTCCTCCACAGACGAAGGAGGCAAGAGAAAAAAGGTACGAGAAGAAACTTTAACGAGAACAAAAAAAATGTCGAGAACGCCAATAAAAACAAAAACAATTGATAACGAGGATAAGCTTGATCTTATACTAAGTATGATGCAGGATATAAGAGAAGAAATGCAAGAAATAAAAAATGAACAGAAAAAATGCAATAACGACATTAGAAAAATCCAAATCGAAAACAACAAACTAAGAGAAGAAAACGAGAGAATTATAAAAGAAAACGAGAAAATGAAAAAGGATATAAAAATAATAAGCAATAATTTGGAGTGGATCAAAAAAGATAAAAGGAAAAATAACATAATTGTCAACGGTCTAACAGTAAATACAAACGACAATGCAATTTTAATTACAGAAATGGAAAATTTCTTTAAAGAAAAATTAAAAATACAAACCAAAGTTGAAGAAACTTACAACATTGATAGAAATATATATCTTGTGAAATTGCAAAATGAAAATGAAAAGAAACGGATTATGAAAAACAAATCAAAGCTTAGAAAAATTAATGAAAAAATTTTCATAAATGAAGACTTGACGCATAAAGAAAGGGAGAAGCAGAGACAACTAAAAAATAAAGCAGAAGAGGAGAAACGCATGGGTAAGAATATCAAAATGGGATATAACAAGATAATAGTTAATGGAGAAACTTGGAAATGGAACAAAATCAAGGAAAAATTAGAAAATACAAATTCAAAAAACTGAGCAATAAATCTAAAGAGGTAAATAGTATGATGACGAACAAGGCAATGAAAATGGATACGAAAACACAAAAAACACAACAATTGAAAAAATAAATAAAAAGGAAAAAACAGGAAAAGAAATTTGGAAAGTAGGAACATGGAATGTTAGAGGACTAAGGGGAAAAGAGGAGGAACTAATAGAAGAATTTGAAATGACAGGGATACAAATATTAACAATAACAGAAACGAAGAAGAAGGGGCAAGGGGAACTAGTGCTAGAAAATGGACACCTTTTAATATACAGTGGAGTAGAACAAAATAAACAGGCTGCGGCAGGGGTTGGGTGCATAATAGAGAAAGGATTAGTTGATAATATACTAAATTGGGAAGGCATTTCTGAAAGAATACTAAAAATAGAATTTGATGATATATATGGGGAACGAATATGCATAATAATAGTGTATGGACCAAATGAAGATGATTTAGCGAGTAATAAAGATCAATTCTGGGAGGAACTGACATTGGCCACAGAGACAGGTAAAGGTAAAATTATCGTAATGGGAGATTTTAACAGTAGGGTGGGTAAAAGAGAGAATAGAAATGTAAATGTGATTGGAAACTGTGGGGAAACAAAAATAAACAACAATGGGTTAAGAATGATAGAATATTGCATATTGAACGATCTCATAATAACAAATACGTTTTATGAACACCAGGATATACATAAATTTACAAGAATAGCGGAAAACAGAAAAGAAAGATCCATAATTGACTACGTACTTGTGCAAAGAAATAATAGGAAATCGATCACGGATGTAAGAGTCAAAAGAAGTGCGGAAATATTTAGTGATCATTACCTGGTTGTAGCAAAAATTAGGAAAAAAAAGAGGTGTAGGAGTGACAACGAACGACACGAAACTGCACCAGTAAAAAAAAGAAAATATTAAAACATACAGATTAAGAGAAAAAGATATAGCAAACAAATTCTTGAGGAAAAAATAAGTAATATAGAAAAGGAGATTGAACAAAAAGATATTGAAGACATATGGCAAATATTTAAGGAGGTAGTAATAGAAGCAGCTAAACAAGCATGTGGCACGATTACAACCAACGCCAATAAAAAGTTAACTGCCTGGGGGAACGATGAAATCAAAAAAGAAGTTAAATTAAAAAAACAAGCGTGGAAAGAGTACTTAAATAATAACACCGCACAAAAATACACTTTGTATAAGGAGAGAAGAACCAAAGTAAAAAAAATGGTTTTGGAAGCTAAACAGAAGGCATGGGAATGTTTTGGGAAAAAAATTGAGGAGACAAATAAAGGAGATCGCAAACTATTTTATCAAGCAGTGAAGACAATAAGAAAAGGAAAAGGAAAGAAATTGACGACTATAACAAGCAAAGAAGGCGCGTTGCTAAAAGATGAGAATTTAATTATGAACAGATGGAAAGAATACTTTTACGAACTATTAAATCCACTGGAAACAGAGACACAAGAAGGCAAAGAAGTAACAACAATTGACACAATAGCAGATGAAGAAATTGAAGTACTTACGATAGAGGAAGTTGAAGAAGCAATCAAGGCAACAAAATGTGGAAAAGCACCCGGACATGATGGAATAACACCAGATATGATTAAACACATGGGAAAGAAAGGTGTAAAACTCTTGTACAACATTTGTAATAAGGCATGGATAAAAGGAAACATACCTAAAGATTGGGGAATAGGTGTTATTATGCCCATATATAAAAAGGGAGATAGAAAACAATGCCAAAATTATCGAGGTATAACTTTATTGAGCACGGTAGCAAAGATATATGAAAGGGTGTTAGCAAACAGGCTCCGTTTAGTCATAGAAACGCAATTAAGTGTATCCCAAAGGGATTTAGAAGAGGCCATAGTATACAGGACCATATATTCACGATGAAACAACTTACGGATAAAATATTAAGACAACGGAGAGAGGCATATCAAGCGTTCATTGATCTTGAAAAGGCTTTCGACAGAGCACCCAGAAAAGAAATATGGATAAGTTTGGAACAACGAGGAGTCAGCCGAAAATTAATTGCTGGAATAAAAAGCATATATGAGGAAAATGCAAATTACGTCAGAACGCGAAATATGCAGTCTTCTACTTTCTACACAAGAGATGGTTTACGACAGGGAGGAGTACTTAGCCCATTACTATTCATTATCCTGATAGATGACATACTCGAACAAACATGTACTAAAACAACAGGCCTACAAGTAGGATACTACAATCTACAAAAAGTCTGTATAAAAGAATGTGCATTTGCAGATGATATAGTAATAGTGGCCAATTCACCCGAAGACCTACAAACTAACTTAGAATTATGGAAAGATGCTCTAGAATCTAAGCAAATGAAAATAAATGTCAATAAAACAAAAGTAATGGCGATAACAGAAGATGAAAATAAAAAAATAAATATACGATTGGAAAATAAGGATATACAGCAGGTCAAGGAATTCAAATATTTAGGAGTAATAATAGATAATAAAGGAAATCAGGATAGGGACATCAATGAACGAATAGAGAAAGCACTTAAAGCATATTACAGTATGTGTGCAACCATAGTCAAGAAGAAAGAAATATCCAAAAATACGAAAATGTTGGTATACAAGACTATCTTCCAGCCGATACTACTATTTGGAAGTGAAACCTGGGTTTTAACGGAGAGAATGAAAAGCCGGATACAAGCAGTCGAGATGAAGTTCTTAAGAGCAATAAAGGGAATAAGTAGAAGAGATCGAATAAGAAATCAAAAAGTGAGGGAAGAACTGGATGCTAAGCCTGTATTAGAAATTGTCGAAGAAAAACAATTAGGTTGGTGGGGACATATGCAAAGGATGAAAGATAACATGCAAGTAAAGAAAATATGGGAAGCAAGAACATCGGACCGGAGACGTAGAGGCAGACCTAAAGAAAGATGGGATGACATAATTGATAAATTAATCCCAAAGAGACAATTAAACCTAAACGAAGCAAAAATTTTAGCGCTAAACAAAAAGGAATGGAAAAAATTTTGTGAATAAAATAGAGAATACCAATCCCGACACCTTACGGTATAAGGGAATTGATTATATATATATATATATATATATATATATATATATATATATATATATATAAAATTGAAATACAAATCTTGTCCCCTGAAACCAAGAAAGATTAAAAAACACAACAGAAGTTGTTCTAACGCCTTTCGATAGCCAAGCTATCATCTTCAGAGAGGTACTGAAATCTTATTGTTGGACTATTTTTAAAAATTTCAACTTTTAAAAATTTATAGATTTTGCAATCGACTGAAATTTTCGAATTTCTTAGAAATGTTGATTTCTTAACAGTTTTGACATTTTTTTTTAAATTTTGATTTTTTTTGGAGATTATAACATTCTATGAAAATTTCGATACTGATCAAAATATCGACGTTGTTCAAACATTTTCGACTTTTTCATCTTCAGAGAGATATTGAAATCTTATTGTTAGACTAATTTTGAAAATTTCAACTTTTTAAAATTTATAGATTTTGCAATCGATTGAAATTTTCGAATTTCTTAGAAATGCTGATTTCTTAACAGTTTTGACATTTTTTTCAAAATCTTGATTTTTTTTGGAGATTATAACATTCTATGAAAATTTCGATACTGATCAAAATATCGACGTTGTTCAAACATTTTCGACATTTTTCAAAATTTCAGCTTTTTGCTTTGGAAATTTCGACATTTTTAAAAATTGCGACTTTTTTCAAAATCTTCAATTTTTGAAAATGTCGACACCAAAATTTGCACTTTTTTATAAATTTCGTCAAACTTGAAAATTTTCGACCTTTCAAAGTTAGATTTTTCGAAAATTTAGACTGTTTTTGGAGAATTTTGATCTTTAAAAATCTTTACCTTTTTCGAAAATGCGGGGTTTCCCCAGTCAAACTTTTGACTTTTTTTTGAAATTATCCCCTCATTTCTACAAAAATCCAACTTTTTTCCAAAATTACACTTCCTTCAATTTTGTTTTTAAATTAAAACTTATTTTAAAAAGTTTGGTTAATCTTTAAAATTTAGACTTTGTTTTAAATTTAAAGTTTTTCAAAATTTTGACATTTTACAACTTCAATTTTTTTCAATATTTCAACTTCTTATCAAAATTTCGACTTATTTTGAAATTTGTGCATTTTTAAAATTTCAAATTTTCAAAGTTTAGGTTTTTTAAAAATGATTTTTCAAAGTTTAGATTTTTTTCGACAATTTCGGCTTTTTGACTTTTTTAAAAAGTTTGACAATTTTTATTTTTTTCGAAAATGCAGTTTTTTATAAGCTGAATTTACGTTAAAATTTAAACTTTTTTGAATTTTTGCACTTTTTTCTTCAAAATTTTGAATTTTTTAAAATATGTCTAACTTTAATCGAAATTGTCAAATTGTTTTTCTTTTTAATTTAGAATATTCCGAAAAATTTAATTTTTTTTCATCTTTTTCTCGAAATTGTTTATGCATTAATTTCGAATATTCTCAAAATTATTGAAATGCAGAACTTGTCCCCTGAAATCAAGAAAGATTAAAAAACACAACAAAGGTTGCTCTAACGCGTTTCGACAGCCAAGCTGTCATCTATAGTGAGAAACTGGAAAAAAAATTAAAAATTATATATTTTTTTAAAATATCTACTTTTTAACTTTTCCCTTCAGTTTATACTTTTCGTGAAAGCTTTGACCTTTTTGAAAAATTGTACTTTTTTTTTGGGAAACAAAGTTTAATCAAAATGTTCACTTATTGTGCAAATTTTGACTTTTTTTTAAAGTTCGAAGCTTACAAATATTTCAACATTTTCACTTCTTTTGAAAATTTTGATTTTTCTTCAGAATTTCGTATTTTCCGAGGATTTTTTTGCCTTTTTTTAGGAAAATTTCGCCTGTTCTAAAATTTTTGATTTTATTGCAAAATCTGAAGTTTTAAAATTTCGACCTTTTTTTCGTAATTATCACTTTTTTTGAAAGTTTCGACCTTTTTTTCGTAATTTTCATTGAAATACAAATTTTGTCCCCTGAAACCAAGAAAGATTAAAAAACACAACAAAGATTGCCTTGGTTTCAGGGGACAAGATTTGTATTTCAGTTTTTGAAGATAACGACCGTAATTTCCATTGTTTTAACTTAGACCATTTTTCAAAAATTTTCATTGGTTCTGTTAATTTTTACTTTTTTTATTTTTGAAGATTTTGACTTTTGAAAAATGCTACCTTTTTGCATCGTAACATTTTAATCGATTAGCTGGTGATTGATAATTTTTTTTTTTTTTTCAGGAACAATTTTGCAGGTTTAATGTTTGCCCAACATTCCGACCTGTTCCCTGCTTTCTATCCGAGTAGTAGATCTTACAGAAAGAAAATTGAGAATATAATAAGAGATTCTGGCGATTACTGGCGTTTTGACTTTCGAGACAATAATTCGCAAATTTTGGATTTGCGAGCCGTATCATATTTGAGTAAATTACTGAAAAATGCTGAAGTTAGACATTTGTTCTTTAAGGGTATTAATGCCGAATGTATTAAAAATATAGCAGAAAGTATAAAAGGTAACACCTTACTCGAAGAATTGATAATTGTAGAAAGCAGTGTTGGTGACGAAGGCGCTCTATATATAGGTAACATCCTCAAAGATTCCGCAATTAATTCTCTTTGCATGGCCTATTCAAATATTGGAGATACTGGTGCCAAGCATTTGGCCCAAGCAGTCAAAGAGAGCAAAGTGGTCAAAATTGATCTCTTTGGCAACAAAATAGGAGATGATGGATTAAAAGCGTTAGCGAACGTATGGAAAGAAGGAAAAATTGTCAAATTTAACTTATGTAATAATAAAATCACTCCAAAGTCTTCCGAAACGATAAGTGAAATGTTCCAGCTCGCCAACGAACGTTACATCAGATTAAATTTAGAGCATCCCAAGAATCATTTAAACATGTTCAATTGCACAACGAAATTCGCCTGCATATATGTTGAAAATATGTCATTTACTGACGATCCCGGGGAAATTGTTAACAAAACTTCTAGCGACATTATTCTACTACTTGACTACGTTGAATGCTTACAAAATAAAGATGTGGCATCAATGAAGAACGCCGTAAAAGGAGTCACGATAAGAGAACTGGATATTCACTTTGTTGAAAGCCATCCTAATGTGTTTAAGCACATTTTTGAAGTATTCGATAATTGTTACATTCACAAGATGAGACTGTTTGCGTTTCCTCGAGATCCATCCTTTAGAGATTTGCTAAGAACTAGAGTTTCCCATTTCCAAATCGATTACGTAAATAATATGGGGATGTTGCTCACAATTCTTCAATCTAGCAGCATCAGAAGTTTAACCATTCGGATACCAATCGGTTCAACTGAGATGATAAATCTAGCTGCTGCCATCAAGAACACCTATTTGACCCATCTGGCATTATGCGATGTTTTAGATGAAGAAGTTGCGAATTGTTTTGCAGATTTTATCGAAGAGACGCAACTGGTCGCGATTGAATTTACAAAAAATCCCCCAGCGAATGCACCAACCGAGCGATTCTTGGAGAGTTTATCCAAGAACAAGAAAAATGCCAACGAAATATGCTCGATGTTTGACAATTTAGTTGCGCTGGATTCTAAGGGTAACAAATTGGAGTTTAGATTTCCGAAAGCTTCCGCTCCATTAGGTCAATACGTCAATTTCATTGTCAAATTATGTAAAAATCCAAAGGCGACGGCGCACATTATTGACCATAGATTGGAAATACTAGAGCAGATAGATGAATTTGTGAAAGCTTTACAAGATCGATTCAACACGTTTATCAATGACAGTATGGTAGGTTTGGTTGATCTGTATGAAAAATCTGACTTTATCGACTTAGTAAGGGAATTTGAGACCGCTCAACTGGATCACATTGTCCAAAATCTGTTATTACACAGACATCTGTACTATGTGGATGACGAAGATGAGATATTACATCCATTTATCTACAAAATGTTGCATAAGTACGGATTGCCCTTGTTTAATGAAGTACTGGAACCGAATAAAAAATCTGACATTATACAGTATTTCGGAGAACGTTTGGAAATCGATGGTGCTCAGGAGATATTAAAATTGTTACAGTGATAATTTTCTTTGTAAATACAAGAACATGTACATAATTACCATTTTAAGACAAAATGAATTTTGTAATTAATTGTTGGAAATAGTATAGAACTAGCTTTAGATGTCATAGAACTTAAGACATATTTACATACATATACATGAAGTACTGTCAATTAGGGATGTCGATTCCTTTTTAAAATATTCGATTTTTGAATCGATTCGAATCGTGAGCATTAGAATCGATTCCCGATAAAATTTGGTGCTGAAAGATCGATTTTCGTTCAATTGCCTTGGTGAAATTTTTAAACATTTCTAATAAAAAAAAATTGAATGATAATGAAGAATTGGCGTCATATCTCCTATATCAAAAATATCAACTTTAAGTGATACAAAGGTTAAAATGTTGTGACAAAACATTCAAAAAGGGAAATACGTAATAATTTATAGGCAACGCAAAGCTTAAAGAAAATAACGCCACCATTATGTCCAAATTGGGGTTGACAGTTGGGCCCATTTATTGTATTCTATGCTTTCTACGTTTTTTGTACATAACTGCGAGTTTTACGATTGTGATTTTGTGTTTTTTATGGATTTTCAGTATGTAGGTTTAAATCTTGAATAGCCCGCCAATTGTTCATATTTGAAGTTGGCAGTACAATGTCAACGTCAATTCGGGGTGACGCGAAACATAAATGGCTCAAACGCGTCTTGGCGGAAAAGAAGAGTCAGTTGTGTGTTGTTCGGACTGGCTGAAGTTAGTCGCCAATACCGCGTTTTTTTGTATATTTTTATATTAAAAAGTAATAAAGTTGTTGTGAACTCTTGGTGTTACGTTCGCTACGACCTACCCCGTTTAAGCTCCCACAAGTGTAATTTTAAAATAAATGGACAAAATAAATACGTTCATTTAACAATCGAAGAAATAAAATGTCAGTGTCCAAATACACTGACAACCGATATAATAACCACAAAACATATATATTAAGAAGGATAGGTAGCATTTAAAGCGAGAACAACAAACTGACAGATTCGTCTGGCAGGCGGCGCCAGATTCAAATTTAATTTTCAATTAGTAAATTTCTTATTATAGTTTAAAATATCTGGTAAATTTTATTTTTGCATGATAAATATTACAAAACTGCGTTTAATGTTATTTAAAATGCAAAAATAAAACATCAGATATTTTAACTACAATGGGCAAGTTCGGTTTTATGTAACATAAATTACATGATAAAAGGTATAATACAAAAATGAAGTAGAAAAATGTTTTATTAGTTCACATTTACAAATAAAACAAAAATTTATCTATTTTTTAACAAAAATATAATACTTTTAATTTAATTAGTATACTAACTAAAATCTATCTTTATAAATTCATATCTATTAAATAAAACCAAGGCTTCTAATCACTAGAAAGTTTCTTCTTTTGGGTTGTAGTTTGTAGTACTCCCAAGAATAAAGCATGAAAAAGTAAAACCAAAACAATTAGAAAGTTTGGCACGAGAAAATTATTTAGTTTGCAAGACTACTTCTACAAATATTATGCCAGTAACGCAAACAAAATTAGGTTGAAATTTTTATAGGATTAATTCCAAAACCAAACAATAGACACTTTAACCATTAACTGCTAAGTCAAGTAAATATAGAGAATGTCTAGGGAATATTACAAAATTACATGTGTTTGGAAAACCAGGTCATATATTAAATTATTACCGAATAAATATTTACTACAAAAACTACTTACCGCCAAATATTGTTTACATCAAATGAAAACCGCCATTACATCCTTCTTCGTATATGGCTCAAACAAACAAATGGCTCAATGTTGCCAAAAGACCGAAAAATAAATCGCTCACATCACCTCCTATTTTCTTGCCAAATCTATCCAAGATGTTGAAAATCTTCTAAGTGCCAGATCTACACGGGTACATGACAACACTGTATAATTCAAATGTCAATTGTCAGGTCAGTTCAGGTAACCAACACAAAATATTTGTAGCTAACCAACATTGAATATGAAAAAACACTTAATCTGACCAAGAACTAGCGCCACCACCCTGTCTGGCGAACTAAAGTTCCTGTTTCCCCCCCGCTCCTGCTGCCTGCACCTCCATGATAATAACGTTCTAGCGGAACAAACTCCTATGATGGCACCACAGCAGTGTTGCCATACGTACGGTAATTACCGAATATGTACGGTAATTCTGACAAAAGTACGGTGCACGGTCCAAATACCCAATACCGTACTAAAATAAACGGTAATTTAGGTTTTACTATTTAATAACAATAAGTTTGTTAAGTAATTCACCAATATTATTTTACGCACAGCTCCACAATTTACAGCCAAGTAAAAAATGTGCGCCGCGCCATCTCCTGATAAGTAGAAACATTGCAGATTAATTTTGAAAGTTTTTCTTGGATTTTAAACACTAATATTTACATTTTAATTATTTATTTCTAATTAAAAAGATCCGATACATATTAATTTTCTGCTTTGTTTTTTATTTATGTATTTTTGGGTTTTTTACGAAGATGTAGAAAGGGCATTCATTTATAAAAATATATTTAGAAATATAAAGTTTAAACTAGAAATTACGAGATTAAAGTGGAAATTTCTACTTTATTCTCCAAATTTCGACTTTTTTGAGGAAATTTCATAGATAATGTCGAAATTTGGCTTTAATCTCGAAATTTCAACTTTTTTTCACGAAATTTTGAGATAAGTCGAATTTCTTATTCTATGGCTAGGTTAGGCAGATAACAGTTGAGCCTCGCCAACCGTCCAAGCCTTAAAATTTAAGACTATATTCTAAGCAGCAACCCTTTTACGATTTAATATTAACACTTAGCAGTAGGATACGTTCAGTAATTTTAATTTTTTATTACACAAAATTTCGACTTTTTTCTTGACATTTCAGGGTTAAAGTAGAATTTTCGAGAAAAAAGTCGAAATTTCGAGTTCAAAGTCGACATTTTACAAAAGCGTAGAAAGGCATTGATTAAAAAAAATTATATTTAGAAATTTCGACATTTTGCAAAAGCGTAAAAAGGACAATTAAAAAAAATATTTTTAGAGATTTCGATTGTTCTCAAAATTTCGATCTTTTTCGAAATTTCAACTTTTTTTCTCGAAGTTTCGACTTAAATCTAGAAATTTCGACTGTACCTCGAAATTTCGATTTTTTTTTGAAAATTCGACTTTTTTCTTAAAATTCCGAGATTAATGTCGAAATTTCGACTTTAATCTCGGAATCCCGACTTTAATATCGAATTTTTTCTGGACATTTCGAGAATAAGTCGAAATTTCTATACTCTGTGGTCAAATCGGACAGATGACAGCTGCGTCCCACCACTCCTCTTTCCCAACAAAGAAAAAAGTCGAAACTTGAGAAATAAGGTCGAAATTTTAAGTTTACAGTCGAAAGTTCGAGAAAAATGTCGAAATTTTGATATTAAGGGCAAAATTTCGAGAAAAAGGTTAAAGTTTCGAGAAAAAATTGAAATTTGAAAAGAAGGTCAAAATTTTGAGAAAAAAGTAGAAATTTTGAGAGAAAAAGGTCGAAATTTAAGAAAAAACACGAAATTTCGAGAAAAAGTCGAAATTTCGAGAAAAAAGTCGAAATTTCAAGAAAAAACGTCGAAATTTGCAAATAAGACGAAATTTCGAGAAACAAAGTCGAAATAAATTTGCGAAAAAAGTCGAAATTTCGATATTAAGGTCAAAATTTCGAGAAAAATTCGAAATTTGAGGAAAAAAGTCGAAATTTTAAGTTTAAAGTCAAAATTTTGAGTTTAAAGTCGAAATTTCGAGAAAAATGTCGAAAGTTCAATATTAAGGTCAAAATTTTGAGAAAAAAGTCTAAATTTGAGAATAAAAACGAAATTTCGAGAAAAAAGTCGAAATTTCGAGAAAAAAATCGAAATTTGAAAAGAAGGCCAAAATTTCGAGAAAAAAGTCGAAATTTTGAGAGAAAAAACTCGAAATTTACGAAAAAAGTCGAA
This sequence comes from Dastarcus helophoroides, assembly GCA_028583605.1. Lineage (NCBI taxonomy): Eukaryota > Metazoa > Arthropoda > Insecta > Coleoptera > Bothrideridae > Dastarcus > Dastarcus helophoroides. The sequence continues at coordinate 21,285,957 of CM053334.1, forward strand.
ATTTCGAGCTTAAAATCGAAATTTGAGAGAAAAACTCGAAATTTCTAAAAATAACATTTTTTTAAATCGATGTTCTTTCTACGCCTTTGTAACATTTTGAAAAAGTTGGAATTTCCAAAAAAAAAGTCGAAATTTTGCGGAAAAAATCGAAATGCAAGAAAAAAGTCGAAGTTTCAGAAAAAAGTCGAAATTTCTAAAAATGACATTTTTTTTAATCGACGTCCTTTCTAGGCCTTTGTAACATTTTGTTAAATTTCGAGTTAAAAATTGAATTTTCAACTTTGAATTTTTTTTTGACATTAAAGTCGAAATTTTGACTTTAATCTCGGGATTTAGAGGAGAAAAAGTCAAATTCTGTTATTTTTTTTTTTCAATTTGACGTCCTTTCTACGCTCTTGCAATTTTACTTCAAAAAAAGTAAATAAACTTTTACCTTTAAATATATGGCAACACTGCACCACAGTCATCTTTCCTATTCAGTCAACGACATAATGAATGAAAAGAAATGTTAATGCTGCCATCTGTTGGCTTATTAACGCAGCTATTGCTAGTAGATGGAAGTGGAAAATAACAAAACGCCATAAATACACATATAAAAAATGTTTGTCATTCAATCTACAATGACCTGCATCCAAGGTAAATCGATCCGATTCTTAGAATTTTTGAATCGTTCATTAGATCGATCTTATATATGAAATCGATCTAAAAAATCGACCATGAGACTTGAAAAATCGATTAATCGATCTCAGATCGACATCCCTACTGTAAATTTAAAAATGGTCGTCCCTTAAGTTATCGCGTAAAATGTTAATGTTTTAACCTTCAGTTAATAAAGTTCTTTTTACTAAAGTGTTCCTTTTCCTGCAAGCGCTGCTCTTCAACATTGATAAAAGTTAATTTTTTACAGATGTTTCTCTACTAGAGACCGGATTTAAGGCAACTTAAAAAGCTTGCTTTTAAAATCTAATTTGCAAACAATTTTGCTCCTAACATTTTGAGGTTAAAAAAATGGTTGTAGTTAAAATCTAAATTTTAGGAAAAAATAGTTTCAAGAAAAAGTATGGGAGTATTTTTAGCAGAAAATTCGATATTTTTGAGAAATTCAAATATAGAAAATAAAAATTTTCATTGTTTTTCTTCAGTTTTTACATTTTTCCCTGAACTAAAAATTTGGACCTCAAATTTAATTTTTTTCTTAAAACCTGCTTTTTAAAGTCAATTATGATGTCAAATCAAGATTAAAGTCGAAATTATGCAAAAAAATTTGAAATTTCGAAAAAAAATCGATAAATCAATATTTCTTGAAAAAATTAAAATGTAGACGGCATACGCAAGGTGTGGGGCCACCTCTTTTGGCGTCCGGTGCGTAGCCAGCTCCGTGTCGATTTTCGGATTTGATCCAGATATGACTTGCGTGCTTAATACTTTATTTTAGTTATAGCGTCATAGCTTACGTGTAGCTATTCGCTGCGGTATTTTCAGGAAGATCGCTATGTCATAGGCGCCCTTTATTACGGACGCCCGAGGCAAGCGGCCCGGTTTGCCCCCTTTCTATCAGAGGTTGTATTTAAAACTAAGCAGACGCTGTTGCGGGTGACGGATAATAATAGTAGTAATTGAAGAAAAACACAAAATAATGAAACTTTCTGGTTGTTTAATATAAAAGAAGCGTATATACATAATACTTATATAGGATATATTTCCTCACATTAATCTTGACCAGAATAAAATGGCGATTAATTTTGTCCGTGACCACTGATATACTTGTCCCCTGAAACCAACAAGATTTAAAAACACAGCGCGTTTCAATAGCAAAGCTATCATCTTCAGAGAGAAACTAATCAGTATATAATCTTTCTTGATTTCGGGGGACCAGATTTGTATATCAATTTCTGAAGATAACCAAGGACCAGTCCGTTCCACTAAAATCCGTGACCCAGCGTTAAAAAAGTATAAATAGGCGGGCAACTCCCGAATCCGACATATCAACTAACAAGAACCACTCAACTTCTGCAAGGTATATCGAATGTCCAATTTTAAACAATTCATTTACCATGCTGCGATTTTAAGATGATTCCTAAGGCACCGTTTAGCGAAAGACGCATATGGACACAACTCGCACCGGAACTCTTTTATTTTAAGATGCAACGCGTAAATGTGCTTCGCTAAAGCGGATTTAGAGGTGCACAGGAACCCGCAATGACCGCACTCGACGCACGATTTGGCGTGTCGCTGCTTACGATGGTTTTTCAATTCTTTGAGGTGCGCGGACGCGAAAGTCGCATATATCACACTTGAACGCATCGGTTGATGCGTGGTTCTTCTTCAGGTGGAAGCGCAGGGCGTTCCTCGAAGTCGTCGAATAGTCGCAATATTCGCATATCACAGTCGTAGTCGAGTGCTGCGCCTCACAATGTTGTTTTAAGAGCTTTTGTTTCTTCGTTGTGTAGTCGCAAAGAAGACATTTCAAAGCTGGTAAAGCGTCTGATGCATGATCGAATTTTTCATGCCTTGTCACAACGTTTTTGTACAAGTTTGTATAATCGCAAAACTGACATTTGTAAACCTTCTTTTTAAGATGCATAGCGTTTTGGTGAGTTTTTAGGTCGGTGGTTCTTCCAGTTGTGTACTTGCAGAACTCGCATTTGTATAAATCTCCATTGTGGGTTTTCGCGTGAGCTGTTATGGCAGATCTGTGCAGCGTCGAGTATTCGCAATGTTGGCATATGTACGTTTTATTTTTATAATGTTTTACGTTTAGATGATCCAACATATTACTCTTGTACTTGGTAATGAAGTCGCACAAATCACACTTGTGTGTGCTATGATTGGCAATCCTATGTTCCTTGAGAGATTCTCGACTTTTTGAAACAAATCGGCAATCGACACATTCTAAATAGTGGGATTTTTTGTGAAGTTGCAAGTCTGCTTTAGAAGGCGCCGTATAACTACAAGATAGACATTTGTACAAACAGTAATGTTTCTGAAAAATATGTTTGGCTAAAATTCGTTTCTGGTTGCTAACGAAGGTGCAGTACCCACAGTGAACTCTCTGCAATTCAATATATTTTACTTTCTTGTTTATTTTCTTCTTTGCTAAAAGAGAAGGTTGCCGTGTGTCGTTTCTGAAACAGAAATGAAATGAATGGTTCATAAATTATAATTTAACCTTTTGAAAATTTTGAACTGTTGAATACTTAGATTCTTGAAAATTCCGATTTATTTAAAAATACGACTCTTCAAAACTTGGGCTTATTTCAGATTTCGACTTTTTTTTCAAAATTTTAACGTTCATTAATATTTTTTTAAACAATTCGACTTTTTTTTTAATTTTGGAATTTTTTCAAGAATTTCTCCTTTAAAAATTTCGTCATTTCAAAATTTGCGTTCTTCTCAAGATTTGAATTCTTCTCAAAATTTTGACTGGTTTTGAAAACTTCAACTCTTTCAAAAGTTTTACTTATTTCAAATTTATTTTTAATTTTGACCTTCCCAAATGTTTAACTTTTATTATAAATTTCGACTTTTAAAAAAATTTTAGCTCTTTTCAACTTTTTGATTTTACCCTGAAGGTTTTGACTTATTTTGTGTTTCTACTTGTTTTAAACATCAAATTTTTTCCAAATATTTTGAGTTCCTTACAATTTTTTTTATAAATTTCGACTTTTAAAAAAAATTAGTTATTTTATTGACTACTAGAAATTTTGATTTTTTTGTTTTCGTTTTTTTCCAAATCTTGACTTTTTAATTTTTTCCCAAATTCCCGTATTCCTTGACATTTTTTTTGTAACTTTCGACTTTTTCAAAATTTCTACTTTCATTAACAATTTCTTTTCTATAATTTTAAAAACTTAAACTTTTTTCAAACCACATCAACTTTTTAAAATTTGTGTGTTCATTTTTTCAGAATATTTCGACTTTCTTCCAACATTTTACCTTCTTGAAGTTTCAACTTTTGAAAATGTCGACATTTTTCTAAATTTCAACTTGGTTTCAATGTTTTTTTAACTGCTCTGTTAATTTGACTATATTTTTCAAGAAGTCGATTTTTTTATTTGAAAATTTCGTCTACTGAAAATTTGAAATGTTATCAAAAGTTGGACCACTTTGAAAATTTTAATATATTTTCAATAAATTTCTTACTCCTGTACTTACGTGATTTCCTCGGGGGAGGGACAGATCCGTGTATCATCTTCAATTTTAACCTCAAGTTTTATATCGAATTGGCCACACAATTCCTCATTTGGCCGATCATAACTATTTATTTCAGTCTCTAAATTTTTTGGATCTAATAAAAACTTATCTTGGTCAGCCTTCAATTCAGGTTCTAAATCATTATTGAATTCTTCAAAATCGGATTTAACATCTTCAATTAAAGTTACGATGGAATTATCCATCTGATGGGTGTACGTAATACGCTGCTACTTTTGCAATAGTTTTTGTACACAAAATTTGCAATTGGGCAATAAACTAGGTGTATAAGACGAATAATAACAAAATATAAAACAACAACAATCACAAATCTCAAAAAAAAAACATCAACAAAGATTCATTATTTGACAGCTTTGGACTTTGGAGGTTAATTTCATAGAATTGAACACCATATCGATATTTTTATAAATCTATGACATATTTGACCATGGAATACAAACACAGAGATCGTCCACTCCGTGATTTTTTCGATGAAAGCGCCAAGTACACTAACCAAAATCGGTAATTGAATCAACGCTAACATCGTAAATCGTAGATATCAAGTGTACAAAAAGTTTTCTCATATAGTATTGTGCAGTCATTTTTCTGACATTTTCACGTAGGTTTCTTACTCGATTCATACACCAAATTGACATTTAACCTTGACATAAAAATTCTGCAGTACTATCAAGAACAGAAGAGCTCCATTCACGATGGCTATTTTGGACTTTTCGAAAGTACAATTCAACAATAAAAGATTTTCTCTTCATTGTAATATGTAATCAATAAAATATTTTTTTAAGGTTACGTTTGTTCACCTGTCTGTCGATCAAGTAAAGAACTAGGGAGTCCTATAAGAAGGAGATGAATCGGTAACGTAATTTGTTGAATGAAAATGAGATTGATTACCACCCACTGACATCAGCGGCCTCTGTTGTGTATTATCAGCAAGTATTGTGCGAAAACTGTAAAATGAGAGCTTAAATTGAACCTACTGATGTCAATGGATGGTGGTAGTCGTAGGTACAATGTATCCAAACCATCACATCGCTGTCGTGTTTTTTTGGGCTTTTCCTAGGAAAGCGTGTCTAGAACATCGTTTATTCATCTTTTAGTCAGGGAGGAGCGTCCACCGCTGAAGTTAAAACTACTTCAATCTGTTAAGTGAACGTTTAAACTACTCGTTTGGCAATGTTTGACCTACGATAAAATAGGAATCTGTGGTGTTTGCATTTGCGAATTAATAGATGGCACTGCGAACAGTGGAAGGTTTTCAATCCCATTTTCAAAGTACGGCGTAACGCAACCTTACCTTCTAGATAACCATATAAGGAACCATATATGTAATACTTCTCCCTACTCTCTTCGGGGGTTTGTTCTGACCAAATCCGATAAAGATGGAACTTAAATAAATGGCGAGTATTGCGCATGAATTGAACGAAATGAACCAATCGCTACGCGCGGGTTAAACGGGTGTTTATGTTTGGCCGTACACAGCTGACTTTGGCCATGCACAGATGATTTGTAACACCTGCGCATTGCGACTCATTAATGGATGTGAAGGTCAGCGAGAAAGAGAAATCTTTCCCATAAGAAACGAGGAAATGGCCATATAGACGTATTACATATATGTAAGGAACATACGTAAACATGACAAGAAAATGACATCAGGACACTGGATTCTGTATACACGGTAGAAGTTCTATGTTATAATAACAGCTGTGTTTAGAATACTTATTTATGTGTTAATTGGCGATATAGCACTATATAGAAGCCAATTACATGTCTTAAATTTGTTGAGAAACTATATTGTTTATAGACTGAAAAAGTTAGAAATGACGGGAGAAGAAATGTCAACCATTTATAAGTCTTCGGTTGGACCACACTTGCTAGTATTTATAGCGTTTAATTCTATGAATATAACCTCCACAACTGTCAAAATTTTCAAAAGTAAACAATTATGAAATCAAACCAAATGAACCATGAAATATTATGAAGGAAATCAATTTCACGTATATACAATTAATATAAATTATCTATTTTAAGAAGATATGACGGAAATGGAGAAAATTCAAAATGAAAATATCGATAATCTTCCAAGAGATATTACAAGTGATGGAACATGGGAACAATAGCGGGTCACTCGAAGTTGTACGGGTAAAAACAGAGGATCCTTTAGCTAGCGAACATGAGCAAGTACCCTTGAATATCGAAATAGCAGAAGTCAACACTGAATTAGAAGAATTAGCAAACTTAGCAATAGACCGAAGCTTAATGCATATTAAAATAAATCCTATAGCGAACAGAATTCTTTTAAGCGCGGCGTAAGTTCTATATGTTGCAACCTTTTGGCGTAGACGATTGCATTTGAATTATTTAAGCTGCTTTTTTAAGTTTTGCTTTAGCTATTTTTTAAGTTATTTAAGCTGCCTTTTTAAGCTATTTAAGCTGATCATCGTCATTTTACTCCCATATTTGGATTAAGTTAATTGTGGTGTAATTGTAGATCGCATAAAGTATATACTTCTGGAAAGGTACATTCTAGGAAAGAGAAATCGGAAAACAACTATCACAAAAACTAAAGAACTTGATATTAAGACTGATAATAGCTACGAAAATGTATGGATAAAGGAAGAAAACGATTCCTTAGTGGGAATCAAAAGATTTAGCTGATTCAGTAATACACCAAAACAGCGCTCTTGAATCAAATAGTGCTAAAGGTCTTACCAAATCTGAGTAAGTATTGGGCTAATACCAGCGGCGGCCCTAACCAGTCAGCCCTCAGAGTTCAAGTATAAGCAAAAATAAGCTAGAAGCGAAAATTATTAGCTTTGGATCAGCATTTTAGAACAAAAAAGTTAAACAAAATCAAACGACTACAAATTTCGAGAATATATTTTACAAAAGGATTTTTTCTTCGAAAATAAAAATTTTTGGAAAATTCAGTGTAAATTGTTCATATAATTTAACCAAAGGGGCTATAGATTAGGAGCAGTGTGGCAGATCCAGAGTAATGTGACCGGATCCAGAGCAGTGTGGCAGATCCAGAAATTCGAGAATGGAGGAGTCCAAAATTCGAAAATAAGAGATTCTTACTTTGCTTTTTTTTCAGTTCAAAGTTAAAATTTCTAGAAAAATGTGTAAAATAATCTTAAACTTCAGAAGACTTTAGAATTAAAGGCGAAATTACGAAAAAAGTCGAAGTTTTATGAAAAGTTTAAACATGACTGGGGGATTTTCAAAAAAAAAATTGATACTGGGAAAAGAGCTCTAAATTTATATTAACGAAAGTGGTTAAATTTTCTAGTAAAAATTCGAAAATAAATCCAAATTTCGAGTTGGAGTCGAAACTGAAATTTCGAGGAAGAACTCTGGGTTGCTAAAAAAAATAGTTTGACAATTTCAAACCTATAGAAAATACACAAGGTGTTTCGTAGCTATTAAACTTTACTAACGATTAATACACTAATTATTTGAAGAGGCCTCGTTTAAATTTTTTAATTAACTTCTTGCATCTATACGGTTGCTGCTTGAGGGTACAATTTAATACTTCCAGTCTAATTCTAGTACTTCAGAAAGAAGTTTTAACCAGAATACTCTTCTATTTTTGTTTTTAGGGATAGCACAGATGTTAAAAATGTGGACATTTTAAAAAAACTGACTCCGGAAGGTGACGTAATATTCAATTGTAGGTTTTGCGATTTCACCAGCAAGAAGAAATATCGTGTTAAACTTCATGAGAACTCCCATCACCTGAAAACAACTTTATATCATTGTCGCCATTGTGACTACTCCAATGTAAATCATAGTTCGGTTTTAACGCACGAGAACCGTAAGCACAAACCTCCGCATTTTTATAAATGCAAATTTTGTGATTTAGTCGTCAAACAAAAATTCCAACTGAGGAGACATGAAAATGCAAAGCATCTGAAAGTAAAACTGCACAAATGCCAACTTTGCGAATTTACTACTTGGTATAAATCATCGTTGAGCGATCATAAAAAGAATCAACATGGACGAAAGGATTCGTATAAATGCACGATATGCGATTACACGACTAAACGTAGAGGCGATTTGACAAAACACGAGTACAAGGAGCATAAAGATATGGAAAAACGCCCAGTTATTCAATCGAAGTATCTAAATACTGTGTACAAATGCCAGTTCTGCGAGTATACCTCCAGACGGAAGAACCATTTGCATCAACATGAGAATGCGAAGCACCACAAGTCCAAATTGTACAAGTGCCCTCATTGCGAATTTACAAGCTTGTATAAGTATTCCTTGCGCGACCATGAAAAGAGTAAACATGATTCTACTTCCGTGTACAAATGTCATTTTTGTGATTATTCCGCCAAGGTCAGCCTCCAGTTAAGAAGACATATTCGTACTAAACACCCCAAACCCAATTCTTAACAAACACATTAACTTGTACAGTGATGAGAAAACTTAAAGCCCCGACTAGGTTAGATGGCTTATTGGCATGAGGATTTTAGATATCAAGTTGACGTTCTATTCGGATATTTAACATATTTCAATGGGTTGAAATAAAATCTTTTTTTTTAAAATAGATTTGCTGAATGACAACTCCACCGTTTTAAAAAATTGTGTGTGATATATATATATTGCAATAAATTATTGTATAACTAATACTAATGTATCACCTTTTTTAAAGATTGCTTTTCCCCGACATTCATGCTCAACGTAGTAATATAATTATTTCTGTGGTTTCGGCGTAAAGCTGCTCAAGTCAAGTTTTTAAGAAAATGAACCTATACCACTGTTGCATGTTACACTTCACGATTCTAGGGTTACGAAACATTTTAAGTACTCCGTCTTAAAATAAAGGGATTTTACATACAATGCATTCTTTTTATAATTTAATAAGTATGAACAAGTTTTGTTTTGGTAATATTTTTTCAAATGTATAAATTATGACGAAGCACTTTTACCCTGTAACCACAAATTTGTTTAATTGCCGATGTGGTAAAGAGGTAAAACATTCTATGGATTTAGTGCACATTTATCTGAAATGGACTATATTTTTAAGTAGAAGTTCTATGGATTTTGATATTGTTTTTTGCCTAATCATATATGTAATACTTCTATATGGCATGTTGTGTATAATCGCCACTGCAAAATGCTTTGTCAAAAAAGTCAGATGAAAGTATATGTCGTACTCTTTCAAGGACAAGCATTCATTCATTTATAGTCGGAACAGGTGACAAGATGGGCGGAAACACTAAACAATGACAACTGACGAGAAGAGGGATTGGGATTGGTTAATATATTGTCCTTGAAAAAGACAAACATATATATCCATCGCGCCTTTTTGACACAAACAAAGGGACAAAACACGCCATATAGAAGAATTACATATATGTGCCTAATACCAATTTGTAGGTTAATTAGGTAGCTCCAAGAAGAAGTCTTCTTGGGTAGCTCCGAATTTTATGTCGAACAATTTAGCCAATTACCCGACCTGAATTTGTCAAGAAACGGTCATTGTTTGGAGAACGAAAAACTAAAAAATAAAAGGGATCCTAAATTTCAAATCAGTGTTATGTTGGCAACACTTGTTTATTAATATTTACAGCGTTTAATTCTATGCGTATAACCTGTTTTGTGATTATAACCTGTCAACCTATAACCTGTCAAAACTTTCCAATAGTAAATAATTATGAAATCAAACCAAAGGAACCGTGAAATATAATGAAGGAAATTATTTTCACTTATATGCAATGTAATAACTCCTCTATTTCAAGAAGATATGGCCGAAATTGAAAAGCTTCAAAATGAAAGATGTCAATCTTCCGGAAGATACTACAGTGATGGAACATTGGATCGATAACGGGTCGTACGTTGCACAAGTAAAAACAGAAGATTCTTTTGGTAGCGAAGACGAGCAAATATTTGTGACCCCCTTGAAGATCGAAATAGCCGAACTCAACACTGAGGTAGAAGAGCTAGCAAGACTAAATCCTGCATCGAACGGAATTGTTTTAAGCGCGGCGTAAGTTTTATATGTTGCAGCCCTTTAATAGACGATTAAATTTAAATTGTTTAAGCTGCTTTTTGATCATGTCACTTTACTGGCATATTTGAATTTGATGCGGTGTAATTGTAGATCTCGCAAAATAAATAGTTCAGGAGAGGCGCGTTCTACAGAGAGAAATCCCAAAACAAGTTTTACAATAACTAAAGAGCTTGATATTAGGAACTGATCACAATTGTTACGAAAATGTATTGATAAAAGAAGAAAAAGATTTAACCGATTCAGTAGTAGACCAAACCAGCAGTTTAGAATCAAATAGTGTCGACGTTGTTACCAAATCCGAGTAAGTATTGGTTTAACACCAGCGGCGGCCCTAATTTGTCAGCCTTCAGAGTTCAGTCAAGTCAATCACAAACTCCTACGAATATTCCGTTTAATCCAAATTCTCATCATCATCTAATAGAATCTTGAATTTTTTGTAATTATGAAATTTTCGCCTATAATTTTGACCGATTTGAACTTTGTTACAAAATGGTGGAAAATATTTTAAAATTCGAGCTTTGGTTTCTTTTTAAATTCTGCTTTATTATACATTTCTGCAATCTGCTTTAATCTCGAAATTTCGACTTTTTACTCTGCATGAATCAAAATTTCAATTTTGTATTATTTTCAAGTTTAAACTCAATATTTCAAAGAGTCTCTATTTTGAGGCTGATAATTTGGAAATTATGAAATTCTGTGGTAATCAATATTACTTCAAAAGTAAAAGCGGAATTTCGAAAAGAAATTTTATGAAAAGTCTAACTTGAATGTGTAAAATTTAAAATTAAGGGTGAAATAGATCCTATAGCAAACAGAATTCTGTTAAGCGCAAGCTAAGCGTATTTGGCACAGACGATTAAGTTATTATTTAAGCCGCTTCACTTTACTGCCATATTTGAATTCAGTTAACTGTGGTGTAATTGTAGATCGCATGTGGTATATGCTGCAGGAAAGGTACCTTCTGCAATTATTCCAAAAACTGAAGAACTTGATATTAAGACTGATAACGATGGTTGCGAAAATCTATGGATAAAGGAAGAAAACGATTCTTTAGCGGAATCAAAAAATTTAGCTGATCCAGTAATACACCAAAACAGCAGCCTAGAATCAAATAATGTTGAAGTTGTTACCAAATCCGAGTAAGTATTGGTCTAGCACCAGCGGCGGCCCTAACCTGTCAGCCCTCAGAGTTCGAACAAACAGAAATAAGTCGGAACTGAAAATTATTAACATTTTAGAACAATAAAATTAAATAAAAATCAAAACGTCCAAACCACAAATTTCGAGAGTATATTTTCCAAAAGCAATTATCCTTCAAAAGTAAAATTTTGAGACATTGCTTTAACATTTTTCGTGCACAACTGCTATAGATAAAGATCAGTGTGGCAGATCCAGAAATTCGAGAAGGGAAGAGTCCAAAATTCGAAATAAATTTTGACTTCTGCTTTTTTTCGAGTTTAAACATAAAATGTTTGGAAAAAAAGTCTTAACAGTAACCTTAAACTTCAGTGTATAAAATTCAAAATTTGATGCAAAATTTCGAAAAAAATAGTCGAGGATTTATGAACAGTTTGAACATGAGTATGTAAACTAGAGATGTTCTGAAAAATGCTGAAGTTGTGAGAAGACCTCTAAATTAACTGAAGTGGCTAAATTTTCGAGTTTACCAGAAATTCGAGAATAAATCCACATTTCGAGTCGAATCGAAATTTAGGATGTTGAAATTTGGTGGAAGAACTCGGGTGTTTCTAAAAAATATGTGTTTGACAACCTCGAACTTATAATAAACAAGGTGTTTTGTTAAAATTCTAAAATTAGATTCACAGTAAGGGCCTGCTGCTGGAGGGCATAATTTAGTATTTTATGTCCTTAGAAAAAGCTTTTAATCTTTATGCGTTTTTTAGGGATACCGCAGATGTGGACATTTTAAAAACACTAACTCCGGAAGGCGACGTAATATTCAGTTGTAGGTTTTGCGATTTCACCAACAAAAAGAGGTATCGTGTGAAAGGTCACGAGAATTCCCATCATTTAAAAACAACTTTACATCACTGTCGCCTTTGTGACTACTCCAATGTGAACTACAGTTCTGTTCAAACGCATGAGAGTCGCAAGCATAAACCCCCACATTTTTATAAATGTAAATTTTGTGATTTAGTCGCCAAACATAAATACGAACTGAGGAGACATGAAAATGCAAAGCATCTGAAAGTAAAACTGCACAAATGCCAACTTTGCGAATTTACTACTTTCTATAAATCTTCGTTGAGAGATCATAAAAATTATCAACATGGACCAAAAGAGTCGTATAAATGCGCGTTTTGCGAGTATACCTCCAGGAGGAAGAAGCATTTGCATCAACATGAGAATGCGAAGCACCACAAAGTCCACACTGTACATGTGCCAGCAATGCGATTTTATGAGCTGTTACAAGCATTCACTGCGCAACCATGAAAAGAATAAACACAGTTCTACTTTCATGTATAAGTGTCATTTTTGCGATTACTCCGCCAAGCTCAGTTACCAATTAAGAAGACATATTCGTTCGAAACACTCCAAACCAAATTCTTAATATACTCGCAGACTCAGCTTATACAGAGATGAGAAAACCTTAAGCCCCAATTAGGTTAGGTGGGAGGATGGAGAATTTCAACTATCAGATGACTTTTTATTCAGATATTTAACTTTATATTTCAGAGGACTGCGTTGGAATCAAATAAACTTGTTTTAATAGACTACCAAGTTGCTTAATCACAACTTAACTGTTTTGAAAAATTGTGTGTATGTATTAGGATTGCCAGACTTCCGGATTTCGCCTAGATTGTTCAGTAATTAAGCCATTCTTTGTGTCCGGAATGAAAGGTGGAACCAACATAGATTTGTTCGGTAATTTGGAGTTAAAGTATGAAAAATATAACAAATAAAAATTGGGGGCCTATTTTCATGTACAACATGTGGGTTATGTTGGATGTAATCTGTTTTTCTTTTCAAATAAAGCAAATATCATTATCGGGAAAACTTAGAGAGACTTAGTAACAGTATATAAAATGGAATAAGTAAAGTGCAAATTATATTTAATATATTATTTTTATTATAATTATAGTAAGTTTAATTCACTCGCAAAGAGCAACCCTATTAGATAAAACGCTCTTTTATGTCCTTGTAACACTGTGAGAAGCCAAAAAGATAAATGGATGAAATAAAATAAAATCTTTATTAAAAGTTTTGTTCCCTTTTAAATTCCATTTTTTTGAATTATTGTATTTTTTTTTTAATTATCACCTCTTTAAATATTTCATCTTTCTTCAAAATTTCTTGTTTAAAAAGTAACTTATGTCAAAATGTTGATTTTCTTTGGAAAATATGGAATTTTGGAATTTCTACCTTTTTAAAACTTAACCTTTTGCTTTTTTTTCCTAGAAATTTTAACTTCTTTTGAAAACTCCATCCTTTTGAAAATTTGGACTTTTTCTTATAAATTTAAACTTATTATTATTAAATTTCGACATTTGTTTGAAAAACTACTTTTTGAGAACTTCGATTTTTTTAAAATTTGACACTTTTGGAAAATTTCGACATTTTCTAATTTTTTTGACAAATTTTTTTAAATTTAGACTTTCGAATTTTGACTCTGACAAATTTACCTTTTTTCAAAATTTCATTTTTTTTCTGAAAATTTTGACTATTTTTAAAATTCGACTTTTCAAATCTTTTCTTTTTGAAAATTTCGATCTTTCAAAGTTTCGATTTTTTTTTTTCGAAAATTTATGTTTATTGAAAATCTCTTTTAAAGATTTCGTTATTTTTTTTAAATTTCTGCTGTTTAAACATTTTTACCTTTTTCGAAAATTTCAAGTTTTTTGCTAAGACAACTTTTTCTAAATTTAGACTTCTTTTTGAATTTCGATTCTGAAAAATTTACCTTTTTCAAAATTTAATTTTTTTTCTGAAAATTTTGAACTATTTTAAAAAATTTCTGACTATTTTTAAAATTTAACCTTTTTCTCCTTTTTTTGAAAATTTCCATTTTTCAAAGTTTCGATTTTGGAAAATTAAGTTTTTTAGAAATTTTTTTTAAAGATTTCGTTATTTGTTTAAATTTCTGCTGTTTAAACATTTTTACCTTTTTCGAAAATTTCAAGTTTTTTGCTAGGACAACTTTTTCTAAATTTAGACTTCTTTTCGAATTTCGACTGAAAAATTTACCTTTTTCAAAATTTCATTTTTTTTTTCTGAAAATTTTGAACTATTTTAAACAATTTTTGACTATTTTTAAAATTCAACTTTTTTCTCCTTTTGTTTTGAAAATTTCCATTTTTCAAAGTTTCAATTTCTTTCGAAAATTTAAGTTTTTCAGAATTTTTTTTTAAAGGTTTCGTTTTTTTTTATTTTCCCCTCTAAGCATTTTTAGTTCTTTCGAAAATTTCAAGTTTCTTGTTAAGAAAACTTTATCCAAATTTAGCTTTTTTCGAAGTTCGACTCTGAAAAATTTACATTTCATTTTTTTTTTTTTGAAAAGTTTGAACCTTTTTGAAAAATTTTCGACTATTTTTAAAATGTAATTTTCCCATTTTTTTTCCAATTTTTTATGAAAATTTTGACTGAAATTATTAACAAAAAATTGTCAATTTGATAGTGGCGACATTTTTAACAATGAAGATAAAATATGAAATTTAAATAAGCACAGGAAAACCAAACACACGCAGATAAGAGGCAAAAATTGACGAAAATTACATAGACGTGTAAGGAGTTTTAAATTTGGTGGAACGGACTGGTCCTTGGTTATCTTCAAAAATTTAAATACAAAATTTGTCCCCTGAAGTCAAGAAAGATTAAAAAACACAACAAAGCTTGCTCTAACCCGTTTCGACAGCCAAGGTATCATCTTCAGAGAGACATTGAGTTTTAAGGTTATAATCAGTGTGGCCAGAAAATTAAAAAAAATGATCGTACAATTTCCTTTTTGCCCGAAAAAGAACACTCCACCATAAATTTTAATAACTAAAAAAAAGTCCATAGCTTTTCTCTCAATGCCATTTTCAGATTTTGATGATCGAAAAAAAAGTCCTCAACACAATACTTCCTGAAAATGTTTTTCATTAAATTGACGCAATGTTGAATCCCCCAAAATTATCGTACGGAACCTGAAATTATTGTAAAAAAACTATAAATATTATACACGTGGCAACACTGATTAGAATGCAATACCTAGGGAGTTCTATAAGATGCATCGGTAACGTAATTTGTTGAATGAAAATGGCATTGATTTCCACCCACTGACATCAGCGGCCTAAAACTATAAAATGAGAGCTACTGATTACAGTGGATGGTGGTAGTTGTAGGTACAATGTATCCAATCGCTCACATCACTGTTATGTTAATCTTTTCTTGGGCTTTTCCTAAGAAAGCGTGTTTAGAACATCGTTTATTCATCTTCTAGTCATGGAGGAGCGTTCACCGTTGAAGTTGAAGCTACTTCAATCCATTGGGTGTACGTTTTAACTACTCGTTTCGCAATGTTTGACCTACGATAAAATGGATTCCTGTGGTGCATGGTTTGCGGATTAATATATGGTGCTGCGAACAGTGGAAGATTTTCAATTCCATTTTAAAAGTACGGCGAAACGCAACCTTACCGTCTAAGATAATCATAGCAATACCTAACGTTAACCACAGCGTCATCTACATGTAAATACTCTATTCAACGGGCTTTCCTGTCTTTAAAGTTTTATTCTATGAGTGTAACAATTGCAGGCTTATGACGATTTTGTTTTTGAATTCTATGATATTAACCTCAACCCGTCCAAGATTTGTGACCCACAAAACAGTTCCGTTTTATTTCTGATTTTTTTATCTAATACATAAAAGAGTACTTTTTGTTAATTATATCTGTCTTAAATGCTTATATGGTTCAAAGGTATTTGTTACTGAAGATTTAGTGTTTGTGTTATCTCTATACTACCAATATCAAATGTAAACTTCGTGAACAAAAATTGGAAAACGGCAGCGTAGAGGTCGAAGCACACCAAAATGGATAATTCGACTTTATCTTCTGTTGAAGATTTTAAGTCAGACTTCGAACAAGTTAACATAAAAGTTGAAAAAGACGAGCAAGAAAACTTCTTAGTGGATCCAGCTAATATAAAAATTGAAGAAGTCAACGATGACCTAACACTTGAAACGAAGGCTGATCAAGATAAGTTTTTAGTAGATCCAGATAATTTGGAAAATGAAATACGCAATTACGATCAGGCAAATGAAGCATGTAGTCAATTGGATATAAAACTTGAGGTTCAAATTGAAGAAGACTCAGTTGGACATACCACTGAAACCTCTCCCATAAAAAACATGTAAGTACATACAATTTCGAAATAAATCCTAAAATTAGGCATATTGCGGACCTCGGGTTTAAATTCAAAATCTTGAAAATGGTAATTGCAAAAAACGAAAATTTACTTATAAATGAAGATCTGTTTTGAATATGCGGCTTGAATCTTCGACTATTAGAAAAATGTGGATGTAGAAGTCTAAATATTAAGAGCAAACGCAAGTTCAGTCAAAATTTTGAACAAAAAATGTTGCGATTTCAATCCTTGTTTCCGCATTCTACTCGTGCTTTAAAGGCATAATGGGGTTACCCTTTGCGAGTGGATTAAGCTTAAAAAAAAATAGTTGCGGCGAAAATGTTTAGAGATGTCAAGATTTGGAAATGTACCAAATTTATGCGAGTACAATTAATAAGTTCTCGACCAAAATTAATAAGTCAGACAAGAGGTAACACACTGCCTTTTTCCAACAATCAGAATTTCTTGTAACTTGTAAATGATGTTTCATTTTTTTCCAGAAATGATACACATTGGTCCAAGTTTCAAACTGTTCAATGTGGGAACTTCACCACGGACCAGATGCAAGAAAATGTTCAGAACAACTACTGCATGTACAAATGCGACCCTTGTAATTATACTGCGGCTTCTAAAGAAGACTTGGAACTACATGAAAAATCGCACTATTTAGAATGCGCCGATTGCGGGTTTGTTTCAAACAGTTGGACTTCTATCAAAGAGCATAGGATTGCGAAACATAGCACCCACAAATGCGACTTATGCGACTTCACCAGCGACTGCAAGAAAAACTTGTTGGATCACGTAAACGAGAAACATTACAAAAATAAAACATACATATGTCAGCACTGCGATTACTCGACATTGCATAGATCAGCGATAGCGGCCCACGTGAAATCCCATAATAGCGCCTTACTTAAATGCCAGTTCTGCGAGTATAGAACTAGAAGGATAAATATTCTGAGAACACACGAAAACGCTAAACATCTTAAAAAAAAAACCTACAAGTGTCAGTTTTGTAATTATACAAACTTTTATAAATCTGTTGTGAATAAACATGAAAAATTTGACCACGGAACTGACGCTTTACCAACATTGAAATGTGTACTCTGCGATTACTCAACAAAGAAGCCGAAGCTTCTAAGACAGCATTGTCAAGCGCAACATTCAACTACGACACTGATATGTGAAAGTTGCGACTATTCGACAACTTCAAAGGATGCATTACGATTACATCGGAGGAAAAACCACAAGTCGACGGAAGAGTTCAAATGTGATATGTGCGAATTCGCGTCCGCGCATCTCAAAGAATTGAGCAATCATAGAAAAGAACAACATATCAAATCGTGCGTCAAATGCCAAGAGTGCGGCTTCTTGAGCATGTCCAAGTCAGCCTTAGGGAAGCATATTAAAGCGATGCATCTTAAAATGAAAAGGTTTCGGTGCAAGGTGTGCCAGTATGGAACCTTCGCTAAAGCAACGTTTGAAAAACATTTAAAATCACGTCATGGGGAATCAGTCTCTTAAAGTTGGGCGTTCTTATTTTAGTTCCGATTCTCACAGCTTATATGAGGAATGTGGATGGAATTTGCGCTCACCATTTTGGTGCTAAGACAGACTGACAACCTGTATTTTGTCCTTTTTTTAAATTAAAAAACGTGAAAAATGTACCCTAAATAAATATTATGTATATAGTTGATATTTTTAACCATTATTCACAACTCATTTGAGTGTTTAAGTGAAAAAGTCAAGCTGCGAGATTTGTTAGAAGAGGACATAGCAAAAAATACATAACATCGATTGTTTTGGTTGATCTATATTCCTCAAAGGTAAAAAAATATGCTGAATTTAAAGAGTTTTTGCAATCACGTTAATTGGTTGGTTCATAAATAAAACACAATTTTAATTTAAATGGTTGTTTTGGTGAACTTCCATGTCATTTTTATTGCAAACTAAGAAGCCGCATTGTAGACATTTGTACAATTGTTTTTCACTATTATTTATGTGCGAGATAACTATATCTGTTTTGAACGCCTTAAAAGGGCAATATGGGCAATTATGTACATGAAATTGTTTAACATGAGCCTCCAAACTTTCCCCTGTTGAAATCTCATAATTACAAAGCTTGCACTTTAGTGGGGTATAAATCGACTTTCTTTGTTTCTTCTCTGCTGGGACCTCTTTTTGTAAAATATTTTTGTGTGCTCTTTTCATGTGTCTTGTTAGACTTTGTTTCGTTGTGACTAGTTTGCAATAATCACAGGACAACCAAACTTTCTTCGGTTGAAGAGAATTTGATTTATTAGCTTTTTGTGAATGTTGACTCTCTTCATTTTTCGATTTATCATTTCCTCTCTGCTCTCCGGTACAATAAACGTGATGTGCAGCCAATTCCTTCAAACCAGTAGTAGAAAATTCAAAGCATATTCTGCAATAATAATATTGCTTAGGTGCTGGAGCCTTAATGGCGGAATATAAATTATCCTGTCTTTTAGCTCCAAGTTCATTTAAATCCGTACTTGATAGCTCAAGACTGTTTTTGTCGAGCTTTCCTGCCCTTGAAGGATTTGCAGCAGTAGATGAAGTTGTATTGCCAGGAAATTGAGTATGACAACTGAAATAAAAAACAATAAAATTGAACGTAACTTATACAAGGTTTTTTTCATTATATTGTACTGTTTGGGTTTTCCTTTTTGCTAAACAACATTTTAGGAAAAATATTTTAACAATAATCCATATTTTCTTTATCAAAATATTTTAATTATTATCATCTAAGGGATACCTTAAAAATTTATTTTAACATAGTTTTTTACTTACAAATTTACTCTTTGGCTATCACTTTCAGCTTCAATTTCGTCGAGACTCAATTCCTCCTTTATGTCTACTAAATCAAGCTCATCATTTTCATATTTCAAAGTTCCGATGGTAAAAATCGGCTCCTCAAATTTCGAATCCTCTACTTCCTCCTGTTTTACAAAAACTGCGTTTGTTAAATTTAGGTATTCACTTTGCGAGATCATTTCGACAGAAACCCGAAACATGTTTCTACTTCGACAGTTATTATTTTCAGCTGTACTGTGTTTCAGCAATCTAATATTTAAATCACAGAAAACCTTCATTTAAATATACAGAAATTACATCCACAAAACATTTTTATAGCAAATGACCATAAAGTATTTATTTTTTTTTATGCAAATGCCACACAACAGAAATTTTTGGCATAATCAATATTAAGCCAAATGTATAAACTACAAGACGCAAAACCTAAAAATTGGAGAAACTACTAACTTTTAAGTACGAACTACCGGAAGGTTGGATCACCCTTTTACTACATCGGCAATTAATAATTACGCAATTCGCCAGCAATACTGGAATTGTCAAGCGTATTACTAGCTTAATTGATTAACAAAAAAAGAAAGCAACTAGGCTATTTGCGTTGAAATTTAAATCGATAGTATATATGAACCACAGAACATAGAAAGGTATTGTATGAACTACCAAACAAGAAGGTGTACGATTACCTTATTTTATATCTACATAGGATTCGAACACTTAGATAATATGTTTAGTCAAAGTTCGAACACGATAAACTTATGGCGGTTTGCACCAATTATAATATTATGTACCAGTTACTTAACTGCCGTTAAAATTTAAAGCCAGAACTTCCATTGCACGGTGCATATAAAATTAACTACTTAACCACAGAATGCCTTCATGGTCAATCGGGGCGCACGGGGCGAGTTTGCCTCAGAATCTCAGCATACCGATATAAGATTATAAATTTATTTTTATGTTATTTATAATCTTCTTGAAGCGATATAAGTTTATCCTGGGACTCGAACGTAGAATCGAATCACAGAATTATTTGTGGAAAATAAATGCGGTAGAACAGTGTTTTTCAAATGCTGAGTCGCCACCCTGCACCAGCCACGAAAATAAAATACTATGTCGCAGAATTGTCTTCGTGCTCGCAAATGGTTAATATTTACACATTAAAATAATCTAAAATTTTTTTTAGTGGGTTGTCAGAAAGGAAGTATTAAAAACAACCGGGCCAGGGCAAAAAAGTTTGGGAAACGCTGCCGTAGAAGGTATTTGTGTGTGCGGTAGTTCTTGCTGCACCAATCGGCAATCGGTTTAAGTGGGTGGGGAAGCAAAACAAAACTGTGTCACCGATCTATCGATATATTTTTATTTAACCCCGGGGGCGAAAACTAAATTTTCGGTATTATCTACTTCGTAAGGTGATCTAATGTAAAAAACGGTATTCAAGTTCAATTTTACAATTCATGATATTTCTAGCAAGTGCAACTTCGAAATGGAACCACCGAATTTGGAAAGTACGATGGAGTTTCCCAAGAACCCTCTATTGTGCCCAATTTGTCACGATTACTTCACCGAGCCGTGCATACTGAGCTGCTACCATACATTTTGCGCCAGGTGTCTCAGAGGGCGGGAGCAAGACCGCAGATTGGTGTGCCCCTTTTGCAGGTACTAATTTTGGTTACCGACAATAGTAGTTCATATTTGATTTTCTGTGGTAGTCAGTGTCGGTAACCCTTTCATAAATGTATCGGGTGTACAAAAGTTTTATAATCTAGTGTGCTGCTGTCACTTTTTTGTGATATTTACGTATGTTCCTTACTTGATCGGTATTTTAAACAGACAAGTGAACAAACATAACCTTAAACAATATTTAATTTGATGTTACAATGGAAGAAAAATCTTTTATTATTGAATCCTACTTTCGGAAAGCCCTAAAAAAGGAGTGGTGAATGGATCTTTCTTTTTCTGATAGTACTGCAGAATTTTTATGTGTAGATTAAATGTCAATTTGGTGAGTTCGAATCAAGTAAGGAACATACGTAAACATGTCAAAAAATGACAGCAAGTAGATTAAAAAACTTTTTGTACACCCGGAATAAGATCAAAAAAAAGTTTTATAAAATGCAAGTGTTTAAAATAAAAACAGTAAATCTGTGGTTATTTTCTTTAAAAAATGGATACTTTTAGTATTCAGTTACCAGAATTGTATACTTTTTGTCGACTAAACAAAAGTTTCATTAAGATTGTCTAGTTATGAGGCGAATTTCACAGGACATACCTGAAGTAAATTTTTCCCTAAAATGTCCAATTTTTTAAAACATTCGCGAATTTTTCTGAAAATTTCCACCTTATCCGAAAAAAGTGGAAATTTTGAAAGAGCTTGAATTATTCCAATTTTGGGCAAAATTTTAAAAAGAAATATGTTAGGAACATTTCAAAAAAAAGTCTAAAATTATCAAAAAAATCATAATAAAATTTAAAAAAAATCGGTTTATTGAAAGAATCAAAACTAAAGAAAATGGTTTTATTCCAAAAACTGAAAATTAAAAAAAAAATACTAATGGCTGCGATTTTCAAAAAAAAAAGTCGAACATAGAAAATCAAAATTTTTGAAAAAGTAATTTTTGGAATAAAACGATTTTTTAAAAGCAGACACATAGAATAACGATTTATTAAAAAAATATTCAAAAATCGATTTTTGAAAGTTAAAATTTCTAAAAAAAGTGGAATCTTCAAAAAAGGTTGGAACTTTCCAAAGGTTTAGATTTTGAGAAAATGAACAAACTATAAAAGTCAAAATTTTCAAAAAAATGTCGAACTAAAGAAATGTCAAAATTAAATAAATCTAAACTTGGAAAAAATTTTGTACTGAGAAGAAAAATATTTCAAAAAATTGTAAATTAAATATTAGATAATTATATATTTTTTTTATATAACTCTAAATTGACTTTTTTAACTTTAAAGGTGAAATAAAATAGAAGAGACATTTTTCACGCTTTTCTTTCATTGTTACAGTTTCTCTTTCTGAATAAGGGACATTTTAGTGTCCCAAGTTGCTAAAACTTCGCTTATATTAACGAAGATTATTTTCAGACAACCAAGCATTTTAAAAGATGGCTCAAATTTACCTCCACCTGATACTCTAATGAGACAACTCATCGATATTGCAAACAGTGAGAATCCACCATGCTCAAATTGTGACAAGAGGGACAGACAAAATATGTACTACTGCAACACTTGTGGTGAATAAACAAAATGTTTAATTTTGTTTTGTTTATTTCAAAATGCGATGTATGTATTTTTTTAATTTTCATCAATGTATTAAATGGTGTAGAAGCAATTTTATCAAAATAAGTTATTTTCTAGGCCAAGCTTTATGCTTGTTATGCAGGGATAACACCCATCGAGCAAAGATGTTTTCATCCCACGAAATTGTGCATATGTCGAAGTGCACCAGGGAACCAAAAAGGGTAAATATTCGTCCTGGTTTTGACACTAAACACAGGAGTAGACCTTTTGAACAAGTCGCGAGGTCTCGTAAATTATTTTAAGTACAAAGTTGCTCAAATTATAAAAGAGTTTGAAGTTTAATTTTTGTAAAAGTAGATTAAAAAGGTGCACTTTAGCTTTTAAAATATTAAAAAAAAAAAGAAACTTAAAAAAGTTTTCTGTCCGATTCCATGTGCTTTTAAAGGTAATTTTATAGAATTCGAAATCCTCAATTGGTTTTACAAAGTCCATTAAAGGCAAACTATGTTAAGTCCAATTTTTCCCAGAATAAGTTAAAAGTGTTATGACTATTAGAAAAACACCTAATTTGCTATCTTCAGCATCAAGATATCTAAATAAACAGCAATTTAAGCCTTTTTGAAAAATGTTAAGTCCGGGTTTACCCTAGATTTAAATTAAGTCACTAAGTTTATCTGAAATGAGAGTGATTTTGTTTATTAGAAGAATGAGTATTATGACTTAACTGGTTCTAGGGTTCAGATATGCGAGTTTTACAAAGTCAAAACTATACAATTTCGCTTTGTTTTTCCGTAGTGCCCACAACATGGAGAACAGTTTATAATGTACTCGCCCATACAACACGTTATGTTATGCGTTAATTGTTTTCGAGATCTTCCCAACGAAA
Source organism: Dastarcus helophoroides (assembly GCA_028583605.1). Lineage (NCBI taxonomy): Eukaryota > Metazoa > Arthropoda > Insecta > Coleoptera > Bothrideridae > Dastarcus > Dastarcus helophoroides. Next base: position 21,309,487 of record CM053334.1, read on the forward strand.
TAAGAACCCAGTGCGTTGATATAGAGAGCGCCCACCAGCAAGCAGCCCAGAGATTGGAAAGGGGACAAACTGCCATCATGGACCTACAGGTTATCAAAAATACTTTCAAAAAACTTCAACCTATTATCAATTACAAGTTGTAGACTTCTGTACGAGATGGGATTATAACATTAAAAGGTCTAATGGACGAACTGCGGCGCAATATGGATAGTGAAAAACACACAATTAACACATTTTGTCAGGGTATGCAAGAAGCGATGGCTAAGACACACGCTGCTATGATAATGGAGGTTCAGAGACAGTTTGAGAGCAAAGACAGAGTTTACCGAGGTCAACTTCTCTTATTAAGTACGATGTTAACAAACTTAGACGACACGATCAATGTTGTTGTTGTTTTTAGGTAGCGTTATGCCCGTTTTACAGCTGCATCTAGTACTTTGCACCACCTTTAGCGCAGCAGCCAACAAGTATCAATTTTTGGAACTGTGCCCATCTTTAATCGAACGGTTGGCCGCTGTAGGGCAACTCAGTCAACCTGTTAGGTAGAGTTCAAGTCATTTTATTATGCAAACTCTGAATTCTTTATGCAAAATCGGACTTTTTTATTTCAGAGCATTACAGTCTTCATCTATAAAAACTAATTATCGAAGCGAGTTTGCCCAAAGTTTAGAACCGTGGATAGGGCCTGAAGCTGTCAGCCAACATCAGTCCGAATTAGCAGCAGGTGACATTGATTGTTCAGAAGTGTGAAGTTGTCAACTGGCCTAGATAGTTTATTACGGACAGGGGGATTTGATTTGTTTCTATTTTTTTTATTTTCCATAAAAATCGGTTTTTATGGGTGTTTTTATCAATAGAAATCAGGAGTCCTAGAAATAAATACAACAATTAATTACATTTCTCACTTATTAAAAACAAATTTCTAATCGGAGCTTTGAATCAGAACTGAACCAAATACTAAAATTCAGGTTTTAGGTTTTTTCAAATCAATTCGAGTTTAAACTTGAAATATTCACTTTTTTTTCTAAAATTTCAACTTATTGGAATTTCAAGAATTTCGGCTATTCGAAAGTTTGATTTTAAATTTGGAATTTTGATATTTTTAAGTTTTTTTTTTACTTTCGATTATAAACGTTTTATAGAAATTTCGATTTTTATTTTTCGAAATTTTTACTTTAACTTCCTTCTTTTAAACCCAAAATATCAAGAAAATTTTGACTTTTTCCTCAAAATCTGACTTTACGCTTTCTATTTTACATTTTTCCTAAAGTGTTGACGCTAAATTTGATGTTTTTCTGGAAACTTTGAGTTTTGTTTCGAAAATACTCCGATCTTGACCTTTTTCTATAAATTTTAGGACTTTTTTTCCCGAAATTTGAACCTTAAACTCAATTTTTCATTTGAGGGTGAAGTCGAAAAATTCAACTCAAAGAAAGAGAGGTAGTGAAGGGGTGGGAGTGGGGGAGAGAGGTGGCGTGGGGAAGAATGAGAGGGTGTGAAGGAGAGAGGGGGTGGATGAGAGAGAGGGAGGGGAGAGAGAGAGAAAGAGAGAATAGAAGAAAGAGAAGACTGGATTAGGAAAACAGAAGGAGAGAAAGATAAAAAATATAGCACGACTCTGCGTTATACGCTACTTTTTCAAATTGCAGCCACAAGAATCTACGAAAGTGCTCCCCCGCCCACTAAAAAGCAGCAAACCGCCCTCAAAAATAAGCTTCTCGAAGGCGAAAGTTCGTTTTCAGCCCACTGCCGATCGTTCGAGTCCCAAATACGCGACTTGAATCAACAATTTAACGAAGTCAAAGAGAAAATAGGCGACTTACACCGCGACATAACGGCAATACGTAAAGCTCAAACTCCCCCATTGACTGCCAAGTAAGCTAACCGAATTCCATCTTAAATATAACTAATATTTTACCCCAAACAGATACGAGATGTTAACTCGGGAATGTTTACATTTGGATCAAAATTTGGAACGTCAGCAGAAAGAACTTGAAAAAATGGCGGCGGTTTTCGAGACTTCGTGGGAGGAGCAACTGTGGCGGCTGCGTGTCGAACAGGAAGTATTCAGCTGCCAAAGAGCCGACGTCAGCATGCTGCGCAACGAACTCAAACACCTTACTCAAGTAGCCTCACAACTGGAGCCGTACATACGTAGTTTGACCCCAGCCCAGCAAAACATCCCCACTTCTGATCTGTCCACCAACGAGCAGAGTAAACACTTGCAGAACCTCCTGGAACACATCGGTAATCATTTCTTTATTTGATTGCTCAAAATGTTAACGATTTGTTTTAGGCTTTCTTCAGCAATCGGAGGCGAGCATGGGGAAGATACCGCGCTCCCGCAGCCGTGTATTGGGGCAGTTCCTGGATAAAGTAAGGCCTAATATACAGGAGCGCGAACGGAGTAAATCCGCGGGTCAAACGGATAAACCCACGCAGCAAACGCCTCAGAAACCAAAGAAGTCGTTCCTGCAAAACTCGCATCAAATGAACATTGATAGATTGGAGGCGCACATAAAGGAGAAAATACACGATATGATGTGCAGGAGGCAGTCATCGGGGCAGCAAACGACCACGAGTAAATCCGACACCGGAAATGGAGAAAAAAATGACGAAAGATGACAGAAAATTGAGTAAAACGGATCTGGAGGCTATCAACAGAATTGGAAGTAAACAGCGGATAATGTATAAGAAAATCGGTAATATTATAACACTCTTAAATTGAAAAAAATTCATAAGTGGTAGTCATATCTTTAGTTGAAGGTTTCTTTCTTTTGCGCACTTTCTTATTTATAAAGGGTTCGACCTATAGGGAGTACAACTTTTGTAAAGTTGTGGGTTTTTACAGGCAAAAGCTGCGATAAAATCAACACCTGCCCCAAAGCGGACTCCGAAACGAAAAAATGCAAATCCGAATCCGACTACCAAAGAATCTCGGATGCAACAAGCCACAGCGTGAAGGCTCTAATACACACCGAAACGCGATCGAGCCCCAGCAGCCCCAAATGCAAAAACAAAGCTAAACTGCCACAAAAACCACGCAAACCTAAGGTGAACTTGCAAAATTACCCAACCCGATTCTACTTTGTGGTTTTCCAGGTTTACCCGTACAGCGACGGCGAAGACAACATCTTCTACTCGCTCCACGACTCCGCCGATTCCTTGAGTACGTCCAGCCGCCGCTCTAGTTTCGATGGAGGGCCGGATAAAACCCTCGTAGTAGTCATCAATCGTCGTAATAAAAACATGTCGTTAGCGCAGAAGCAGCGTTCGTGGGAGACGTTCCCACCCAAGCGCAAGCACCACGTGTGCCCCAAATTGTCCGCCCCCGCTCCGATGCCTATTAGGAAGGCTGACAGCTTCGAAGGGCATGAAGAGGCTGTTAAGAGCATCGTGGCGGCCGTGCAGGAGACGAGACGCAAGCCAAAAGGGGGCAATTAACAGATACCGTACGAATACACCGGAGTTTTATTTTATTCCACGCGGCAAATGTAAACGAATGATGTTAGATTGTTGTAAGATCGATTCGAAGGCGAAGGTTCTTTGCTGGTAGATTTTGTAGCTGATAGTATTTTTTTGTGGTTTTATCACTCCTAGCGTTGTTTTAAAAATGTGTTCATGATTTAAACAAGGAAACTAATTATAACGGGTTTCTGAGCTATAGCAAGCGAAAGGTAGCATACTTTTGGCTTCATTAATAGACTTTTTTCAAAAAATCATGATTGAAAATTGCCATAATTTGTAATTTAAGTCAAGTCAGTTTCATTATCATAATTAGTCAAAAAGTCTGCTTAAAATGCGAAATTTTGACTTTTTTTTTACCAATATTTCAAATTAAAGTTGAAAATTTCGAAAAAATCCAAATTTCAACTTTGCAAGTGTTAAAAAAGTTTGAACTGAATCACACTTGAATGAAGTTTTAATATTTAATGAAATAATAATTTGAGATGATTAAACTAAGATAGATTTCGATGATCTTGTATCATTACCTCGTAAGTTCGAATATGTTTGGTTTTTGCGCCTTCCAATTCGTTATATACTCTCCACGATATGTCAATATTTGCAGCGCACAATTTAATTCATAGGCAGAGGAAAAAGTTTCAGTAACACTACATCCTAAAGCACCAAACAGTCGACAAATCAGCGAATTTAGTCAAATTAGTCATACGAGGTATTGATCTGAGGACATTGATTTATCGAATAACCATTTTGTTGCTCCTAATCAGATCTTTTCAGTGGTCAGTTATTTATAGTTTTTATCATATCCCTCTTTCTAAAAAGAAAGTAATAGCACAAGCATTTGCTGTTACATTACACGCCCATTTTCAAATCGTAATATAGCAGTTGTATAATCTAAAATTGTTGATATTACTGTTATTCCTATTTTAAAGTAGTTCTGAAATAACTGCAACATTAGGGAACTTGTCAATATTCTGGTAACATATGTACTCAACTTTCAAGACTGGTTGTAAACCTACATAGTAATTTGTTACATTTTTATGTGCTTCCTATTTTAGATGAAAATTTTGTTGAGAAATGAAATTTGTTGTAGTTATTGTTGTTAAAATCAAAATAATCGAGACAATGTTTTATGTTAAGCTGTGATTTAATGTTGTTAATTTGAAACAAATATATCATTATTACACCTAATGCTATTTTATTTCGTATTATTATTATTAAACGAATTGGTATTTAGTATGTCTCATGAGATGTGTAATAACATGGATACCTAAATTATTACTGCAGACAGATAGAAAATCCGTTAAATGTTAAATCAGTTTAAAGCCAAACTATTGACATTAAGTAAAAAACGATTTCTAAAATGGTTTAGGGCAGGATGGGGCACTTGCTCCTCTCTGAATTTCGTAGCAGGGAGGGACCGAAGTCGTATTTAAAAAACGAGTCGAAATTTTCAAAAATAAAACCTTAAAAAAAGTCGAAATTTTTAAGAAAATCCTAATTTGGAAATAATAAAGAAAATGTCACAAATTAATAAAAACCAAAAATTTTGAAATTTTCAGAAACATTCTAATTTGGAAATAATAAAAAAATTAAAGTACAAAACTTGTCCCCTTTAGAGCAACCTCTGTTGTGTTTTTTGATTTTTCTTGGTTTCAGGGGACAAGTTTTGTATTTCAATTTTTGAAGATAACCAAGGACCAGTCCGTTCCACCAAATAAAAGAAATATCAAAAATTAATAGAAACCAAAAATTTTGATGAGCCAATCCTAGGTTAACAAAACTTTAAATTTTGAGAAAAATTAAAAATCTTGAAGGATCGAAATTAAAAGTAAAAGTGGAAATAATGAAAAAATATCAATAATTATTAAAAGTCGGGAATTTTGAAGAGTCGCACGTTTCAAGAAAAAATTTAAACTTCAAGAAAAAGTTGAAAAACATTCAATTTTTAAAAAACGTTCAAATTTTAAAAAAATTGACATTTTAAGAGAAGCTCGACATTTTCAAAATAATTTAAATTTTTTAAGAGTCCAAATATTTAAAAAAGTAGGAATTTTAAAACACATTTTTTTAATAAAGCCAAATTTACAAAAAAATCGAAATTTTAAGTAAAAGTCTACATTTTGAAAAAAAATCCAAATTCTGAAGAGATCAAATGTTCAAAGAGCCCAAACTTCGAAAAAATGACAAAATTTTGAGAAAAAATTGAAGTTTTCAAAAAAAAACTTGGAATTTTGAATAAAGAACGAAATTATCAAAACGGGGAAATGTTCAAAAAAACAGTCAAAATTTTCAGAAGTCAAAATTAAAAACAAAAGAAATTTACAAAAAGCCAATATTTTGACAAAAGTGGACATTTGAAAAATGGAAAATTTGAAAAAAGGAAAAATTTCCAAAATTCGTAATTTTGAAGACGCATTTTTTAACAAAAATCAAAATTTCGAGAAAAAGTGAATTTTTTTAAACAGTTCGAAGCTAAAAAAAAAATAAAAATTTTGTCAAAAGTGGACATTTGAGAAATGGAAAATTTGAAAAAAGGAAAAATTTCCAAAATTCGTAATTTTGAAGTCGCATTTTTCAAGAAAAATCAAAATTTCGAGAAAAAGTGATTTTTTTTTAAAGTTCAAATTTAAAAAAAATGAAAATTTTGACAAAAGTCGACATTTGAAAAAAGGAAAATTTGAAAAAAGGAAAAATTTCCAAAATTCGTAATTTTGAAGTCGCATTTTTCAAGAAAAATCCAAATTTCGAGAAAAAGTGAATTTTTTTAAAAAGTTCGAATTTAAAAACAATGAAAATTTTGACAAAAGTGGACATTTGAAAAATGGAAAATTTGAAAAAAGGAAAAATTTCCAAAATTCGTAATTTTGAAGTCGCATTTTTCAAGAAAAATCCAAATTTCGAAAAAAAATGAATTTTTTTAAAAAGTTCGAAGTTAAGAAAAAATGAAAATTTTGACAAAAGTGGACATTTGAAAAATGGAAAATTTGAAAAAAGGAAAAATTTCCAAAATTCGTAATTTCGAAGTTGCATTTTTCAAGAAAAATCAAAATTTCGAGAAAATATGAATTTTTTTTAAAAGTTCGAAATTAAGAAAAAATGATAATTTTGACAAAAGTGGACCTTGGAAAAATGGAAAATTTGAAAAAAGGAAAAATTTCCAAAATTCGTAATTTTGAAGTCGCATTTTTCAAGAAAAATCCAAATTTCGAGAAAAAATGAATCTTTTTAAAAAGTTCGAAGTTAAAAAAAAATGAAAATTTTGAAAAAAGGTCAACATTTCTAATATAAGTCAAATTTCTAAAAAAAAATTAAATATGCAAAAGAGAAATTTACAAGAAAATCGAAATTTTAAGAAAAAGTCCACATTTTGAGCAAGAAATTCAAATTTGGAAGAGAAAAAGACAAAACTTCCAAAAAACGGCGAAATTTGAAAATTCAAATTTTGTATGAGCAACAAAATTATAAAAAGGTCGAAATTTTCAAGAAACTTCGACTTTAAGCTCGGAATTTCGAGAAAAAAGTCGGAATTTCGAGTTTCAAAGACGAAATTTTGAGTTTTCAGTCGAAATTTTAAGAAAAAATCGACATTTCGAGTTTTGGGACGAAATTTTCAGGAAAGTCAAAATCAAAAAAATGGAAATTTACAAAAAGCAATATTTTGAAAAAAAAGAAAAGTTGAAAAAAGGAAAAATTTGCAAAAATTCGTCATTTGAAAGAACTTTTCAGGAAAAAATTGAAATTTTGAAGTTAATTTTTTTAAAAAAGGTCGAAATTTAAAAAAAATGGAAACTGAAAAAGAATCAACATTTTCAAAATTTTGAAAAACTCATTTCCAAAAAATGGAAGTTTTCAAAGAAAGTCTAATTTTTCAAATAAAATGAAAATTTAAAAATATGTCGAAATTTTGAGAAAAAGTCGAAATTTTGAAAAATCGAAATGTTCAAAAGTAAAAACTTGGAGAAAAAAACAAAATTAAAAAAAAATTAGGATTTACTAAAAAAAATTATTAACGAACAAAATTATCAAAAAATTGAGTTTCTCAAAAAAAAATTAAAATTTTCAGAAATGTCAAAATTTTGAAAAAAGTAGATTATTTAAAAAAAAAGTAAAAATTTACAAAAAAAGCAAACTTTTAAGAAAAAGGCGACATTTTCGTAAAAGCGGAAGTTTAAAGACAATTTTGGTAAAAATGGCCAAATGTTTTCAAATGAAGTCAAAATTCTGAGAAAAAATTCGAAATTTTTTTTGACTATTTTTGAAAAGTACAAATATTAAAATAACGAAATGGTCGAAAAAAGTTTGAAATTCACAAGAAAAGTCAAAATTTTAAGAGTCGATAGAGCAGAGGTGGCGGGGGAGGAGGAAGGTCCCCCCCTTCCTCCACCCAAAAGTTAAATTTTTTAAAAAAGGCCGAAATTTAAAAAAAAAATGGAAACTTTTAAATCGACACTCAAAATTTTGAAAAACTCATTTCCAAAAAAATGGAAGTTTTTAAAAAAAGTCTAATTTTTTCAAATAACATGAAAATTTACACATATGTCGAAATTTTGAGAAAAAGACGAAATTTTGAAAAATCGAAAAAATCGAAATTTTGAAAAAAATCGAAATTTTGAACAAATTCGAAATTTTAGTTTACAACCACAACTGTCAAGACTAAAATCGATTTCAAACGGTAAAATTAAAAATAAACCTAACAGACGAAAGCATTTTTAAATTCAGACTTTTTAATTATGGCACCCCCACGTCCCAAACCCGGTTACGCCACTGTGGCAAATTCTCGTTTCTATGGCGAGATTGAATTTTTTCCAACGACATTTTGTGCTTACTTAGATTGTCGCAAGCGTATACAAAATTGCTCACGGTTTATTTATATTACAAACAATTTTATTTACTGGGATTCACGATTACACGATTTCTTTTTATAAACATAAGAAGTATCGTAAAATTTCGACGGCGGCCACAACGTTATTTACCGTTTAATTAAGCTTAACGTTTTAGGTAAATATTTGTCCAGAATATATGCTCCGTCCAATATCTGATCGTGTTTGATTGAATATATTTAATCGAGATTCATCGTCAGAAATATTCCCGACGCTTTTGTATTTAGCGCGTTTCTTCCCGCAGCGCACCTAGCGGTGTCTCCGGTAATCACCAAAGACACTTAAAGAAATCGTCAATGAAAATTGAGCCGTCCACAAAAGAGGAGGTGATTCTAAATCGCTATGAAGAATTACTCTATATTTTAACAAAAAGGCGTGTCGCAGTTACTTAAACGTAGTTCATAGACCACAAACATGTTAGTGTTAAGTGTTTTTAGTGTAATTATCGTGGGATTTTGCACCGCTGAACAATCCATAGCAGCATCTAAATATGCAGGTAGGTTTTGACGTTTATTAATGTAAATAGAAGCTTCGGCGTATTTTATCATCGATTAAAAAGCTTTCGAATCGCTTCTTATCCATCGGATTCGCAAAGGGTAACGTGTCGGGGGTTCGAAATTTGTTAAAAGTCGAATTATAGTGCAGGTGCAATAATATCAAAATGGCGTTGCAATCGCCCAAGTATTTAATAACAGGTTTCGGGTTTGAGAAGTGCATTCGAACACCTGGACAGGTGACGAATTTCGTCTTGCAGACGACCTGTCCGGCCGATTTTGCAATCTGGCACAAATGTTAACTTGTAGTAATCGATTTTATGTCAGTGTATCGATTAGTTAGTTTCTTTCCGTCGACAGTTGGTTTTGTTTTGAAGTTAGTCCTTTGAACAATGCATTTTGCGAGATAAGCTTTCAGAAGTTGGCTTTCATTTGTTCTTGGGCTAAATCGAGGATTATGAATGGAATTTAATTTCTGTTATCGTGCAGGGGTATTATTTTACCCATTGTATAATAGTGTTATGCGGTATTATAATAAGCTTTTGTTTATGTCTCTGTTATTTAAGTACGTTGAATGTACAATGGATGATATCAGCTTTTTTTTTACCATATTCCATGAGTAATTCATACCAACTTTAATTGATAACATTAATGCAATACTTTTATTGATAAAAGAATTATTGAAACTGGTGAATAGGTGTTAGGCCTCGATCTACTTTCTGAGTAAATAAGTTGTTAACTGTCACTTTTTAAATTTTATTTTAATGACACTACATTTATTAACTTTAAGTACACGTTCCTCTAACTTTAATTTATTGTTGTTATGATCTTATAACATACGAAGGCGTAGAAAGGACATAAGTTTAAAACAATTAGAAATTTCGACTTTTTTCTGGCAATTTCGACTTTTATTTTGGAAATTTCGACTTAGTTATGACAGTTCGACTTTTTCCTCGAAATTTCGACTTTTTTCTCGAAATTTCGAATTTGTTCACAAAATTTCGACTTCCATCTCGAAATGTCGACTTTTTCTTGAAATTTCGACTTTTTTCTAAAAATTTTGACTGAAACCTCGAAATGCCGACTTTTTCTTAAAATTCTGAATTAAAAATTCAAAATTTCGACTTTGAAACTCGAAATTCCGACTTTTTTCTCGAAATTCCGAGCTTAAAGTCGAAGTTTCACCTGTTAATCTCGAGATTTCGACTTTTGTCTTATCGAACGCACCCTACTGTCAACTGTCAATATTGTTTGGAAAGGGTTGTGGTGGAGCGCAATCAATTGTCATTTGTCTAATCGAACCATAGAGTATAGGAATTTCGAGGTTAGATTCTTCATGGTGGACTTCGAGGTTAGAGTCAAAATTTTGAGAAGAAAGTCGAAATTTTGGGAATTACAAATTGAAACTACTGGACGCACCCTACTGCCAACTGTCAATATTGTTTGAAAATGGTTGTGGTGGGGCGCAATCTCATTTGTCTAATCGAACCATAGACTATAGGAATTTCGAGGTTAGAGTCGAAATTTCGAGAAAAACGGTCGTAATTTTGTGAAAAAAGTCGAATTTTGCATATTAAAAGTCGAAATTTCGACAAAATTTTCGTTTTTAAATTCGAAATTTCAACCCTTTTTAATAACATCAGAATTTCAAGAAAAAATTGGAAATGTTCGAGTTTACCAGGAAATTTGAACTTCTTTCTCGAAATTTCGACTTTTTTCTCAAATTTTTTTGTACCTGCTGTCCTTTCTACGCCTTCGTTACAAGATGTAATAAAGAGATAAAATATCACTTTTGAACACGACGGAAAAATAGCTAATTGAATGGTTCACAGATTATCTGATTTTTGTGCATCGTTTTGTAGAAATGAAATTAATTTGGTGCGTCGATGACGAGAATCATATCAGCTTTTTGTCATTCTCACAAATTTTTTAAGATCTTTCTCCAAACTTTGCTTTCTTGCTTGATGATGCGTCAGCTCATTAAGCAAATAGTTCTACGAAATAATCAAAGCTGATTAATCGTACTAGAGCAGTGATTGCAAATTGTGGGTGGCGACCCGTCATTCTGCCACGAAAATAAAATATCGATCGCGGAATTTTGCATTTTGAAATTATACCAACCTTTAATTTGTCTTATTTAGCCTATTTATACACCAAAATAGTTAAAAAAAACTGTCGGTTGGTTAAAAAGTGGAAGCATACAAATAACCGGGGGGCAAGAGCAAAAAAGTTTGGGTACCGCCGCGGTAGAGCATTGTGCGTTCTTAACTAAAAATTCAAAATTTTACCGCCGCGGTAGAGCATTATGCGTTCTTAACCTAAAAATTCAAAATTTTATTCACCGATATTGGTTGCTTTTGTCTTTGGTACAGCTTTTGACTAATCTAAGCACAGATGAAAATTCTAAGGGTACAACTTATTCGAATAATTTGGGAAATTCAAGTGATAGTAGTTCACTTTTCGGAATGTTTCACCGCTGGTTTCCGCTCTCGTTCCACTTTGAATTGGCGACACAAAATCACAGAACAAATCATAGCATGAATCTCACGATACGCCGATGTTGTCTTCTGTTCTGATGTAATTTAAACGTTTCTGATAAATCCGAGCCGGTATAATGTCGCTTTTAGGTTGTTTCACCTCTGTTTTACACCCCGTCGTTTTGACAAGTCGTTCTGGTGAAAATTCGCGACACAATCACAGAATCAGTCGCAATGACGCGTCAAAATTTTAAGCCGGTTGCATCAAGATTTAAAAATGTTTAGGAAGGCAAACGTACATTGGTGAACCCTGGGATTAACTCCTTCGGTGTGTTATCACTTGATAGCCATATATTTGTGATTCCATAATGAATTGGCTGTATGACTTATTGTCATAGAAATGTTGCGATGGTCACCTTGGATTTCAGTTCTGTCAGTTGGACGTTTGTTTTAATTACTAATTGCGTTGACTGATTCAGTCAACGGTGATTAATTTAGTCAACGGTGATCAATTTAGTCAACGGTGATCGATTTAGTCAACGGTGATTACTAGCGAATTATTACTGACGTAAGATTAGATTTTTAACGCGGTCTTATTTTCATTGGATGGCGTTCTTGTAACGACAAAAAGCGTCAACTGCTGACCATAGAATATCACCTGCTGATGATTTTTGTTGGTAATAGCGCCATTGATTACTTTCGGCGATTTTTAGAACTATTAATACCAGGACCGCATCGGCCCTATTGCATTTAAACGTTTTAATGCAAAATTATAGGAAAATCGCGATAAAATCTTCATATTATGTATTACGGTAACTTTATTTCTCGTGATATTTAAGTAACATTAAAAATATGTTGCATAATTATTGTCTACGTCGAACGGAACAACTTTCGGACGAGTTTTGTTCATTAATTATTGATATTTTAGAAATGTAGTTTCAGTTTAACAATTAATATTGTTCTTTTATTGTATTACTTACATTTTTTTATGTAAATTTTGATTAACATTGAAATTTCGGAAAAAAATTGAAATTTTTTAGTTTTAGTAAATTTAGTTTTAAACATATTTTTGGAAAATAAGCGAATTTTGAGAAAAAAAAAATCGAAAATTTAAGAACCGGGGACTGTCGAATCTTAAAATAAAAAAAAATCCAACAATTCGAAATTAAGACGAATTTTGATCAGCCAAAATTTCCAGAAAATCGTAATTATGAAAAGATTGACATTTCTTGCAAATACGGAGTTGCGAGAAAAATGGCGACATTTTGGAAAAAATGGCAACATTTTGGGAAAAAGCAGACATTTTGAAAAAAGCGTCATTTCGAAAAAAAGGCGACATTTCGGAAAAAAAGGCGACATTTTGAAAAAAAAAGAGACATTTTGGAAAAAATGGCAACATTTTGGGAAAAAGCAGATATTTTGAAAAAAGCGACATTTCGAAAAAATTGCGGCCTTTTAAAAAAAATGCTAATTTTGGAAAAGGTTAATTTTGAAAAATGGCTAATTTCGAAAAATGGCCAATTTTGAAAAATGGCTTTTTTTGAAAAATGGCTATTTTTGAAAAATGGCTAATTTTGAAAACGGGCTAATTTTGTGAAAATAGAAATTTTGGTTACGTATTTCACAGAGAAAATCAAATTTTGAGGAATGTGGTCGACTTTTAAAAGTAAAATAAAAAAGGAATTTAAAAAAAATTGAGAAAAAATTCGCATCGATTGAAACATTTTCGCTTGAGTGCATCAGACCGGGGGGGGGGGGAGGGGCTTCTGACAGTATGGCAACGCTCCTGGTAAAAAAAGGTCGAAATATGATATAGAAGTCGAAATTTCGGAAAAAGGCGTAGTGATTTTGTTCTTTGCGAATTGATTAAACCTTAAATAAAGTTCAAAAATGAGTGTTTTTATTTTAAGAGAAAGGATCGAAAATGGCGCAGTTTCAAAAATGACGAACTAAATTTTGAAAATTGTTCGCAATTTTCCGTAATTTAGGTTGCCTGCTTCTTGAGAAAACATTTCAACTACATTTTCCGCAGTAGTTTTTTCTGTGCAGTAATCGAACAAATTGCAGCCATTTGGCGAACTTTTATCGGCAACAAAAGGAGGATGAAATGGGGCAAATAAAATCGCGAACATAAGGTTGTAATAAGTGGCGGTAGCGAAAAATAAAAATCAAAGACAATTTGCTTCGTCGTTCGGTCGGGAATGGGAGTTTCATGAAAAACGCAACTACTAAGTGGATGATAGAGTTGGATGAGTCTTTCTTTTTAGGAACGCCGACTTCCGAAACTGACAATTTATCTTTCGGAAAGGAGAGAGAGAAAAACGCTAAACTAAATGCTACTTGAAAAGTTAAGTCCTCCATCATAAAAGTTTATGAAAGAAATCCAAATCGTTCGTTTCTCGTACAAGTTGCCAGGCGAGTGCGAATCTGAACTTTTAAATTATCGCGTATTCATTTACTAGAATGGATTATTTGTTGGTTATTTTAATGAATTCGAATTTTATCGCCTTGGAAGAACTAGAAGTTGCCTCTTGCGGAAGATATTGATCGCTTATGCCCTAATTCTTTTAAATTACCCCCCGATTATGATTCATGACGTTTTTCATGAAAAATTGCAACCTTACATTTAGACCGTTCGAGAGCAATATCTCAAATGCAAGTGATTTATTATATAATTCAATATTTAACCAAAGATTGATAAAATCAGTGTTTAAAGAAGTACAGGTTCTTATATTGTCGATTTAACAATGCATGGGGTCATTTTAGTCCACATTTTATTATTTATGTTCAGTTATTGGCGTGTCGAGCGAGCGGGCCACAACATACGTTTTGTTCCTGAAAAAGCGAGTAACGTCCATTTCTGTGAAATTTTTTCCTGTGTTGGGCAGAATTTTAAAACTTTTCTTTTCAGGAGCTCCTCAACTCGACGTTTCCAATTTGGAAAACGGCTACCACGGTTTAGTGAAAGAAAATGAAACGGTTGTGGAGGTCACGCCGCCCATAAGAGCAATAGGCGCATCGGTATGTGGCTTCCGCATCGTCAACAAGCACCACGGGGAAGCCCCCTTCGAGATCATCTCTAAAAAAGATGGTTACGCGGAGTTGCGGGCTAGAAGACTCTTGAATTGCGAAAAGAGGAGAAATTACAAGTTCGACATCGCCGCCGTCGGGTGCGACGGCGAGGAAAGCGTCAGGTAGGCAGAATGTAGCTCTAAAGGTCGCGTGTTCGATTCTTTCGTGGACCAAAGACTTTTTTTTACATTCTTACATTGCATTTGTTATGTTTGAGTGCTTTAATTAACTTTGTTGTTTTAATAATATTATTATCAAAATTGGCTGGGCAAAATATGGAGATTTGTTTCACCAAATGACTACTCTCTGAATTATCAATTTTCTGTAAAAAAAAAATAGAAATTTAGAGTTTCTATTTTCAAAACTTTGATTGTTGGTCCCTCTAGGCGCCATTAAATATAAATAATAATAAATTAAGTAAATACTGGGGGCGCTTTATTATTTTGATGTTAAAGCAGAGTTAAGAGCGTAAATGTATTAAATAACTCTCGTCAATATTTACCAGGAAAACTAATTTAAACCCACATCGAAAGGAAATCCCACCAAATACACCCGAAAAGGGTTATCCCTTTGAAATTCTCTTTTCATAATTATTTCAAAGCTCAGGTCGGATAATTCGCCTTCGAGGCACATCGGGCCCGGTCTTGACGTGACAAGGGTTCAACGTTCAACGCACAGCGGGACGCCGGATAGATCCCAGCTCATGATAAGTGGCACAAAACGACCATATGAAAGAAAACTGTTTCGGGAAATTGCAACATCATGAATTTTGCAAGAGGTTTCGCCTCATTATTACACCATTTCTCCGGGACGAATATTGATATTTTTTTTCGGCATAAGCGGGGCATGGCGAATTGCCCGTTTTATCTTCGTGTACTTTATACCCCCTCGAGGCTTTCCAAATCAGTCGTTCGCAAAACACAAAACGAATTCTTAATTTAATTTATTTTTGACGTTCAATGGCGACGTTGTTTGATTCGAATTTGGGAATTTAGATTTTTTAACCCTCGCTGCGTGGGGTTATTCATTCGATGTTCATAATTTGGAAATATTATGTTAGATTCGATTATAAAGATGGCATGAATTTAACGCGTTTAGTGCTGATGACGCACCGGTGCGTCATCAGGATTTTAAGCGCTGCGGATGACGCACTGGTGCGTCATCAGGATTTTCAGCGCTACTGATGACGCACCACTGAAAGTGCTGTCATGCAAGATTTTTCAGCGATACGGGTGATGCCAGGGGCGTCGCGTAGTCTTTTCTTTATAGATTGGCTTATGTTGCTTCAGAACTTTGGTGAATGTTATGCTGATCAGATAAGCATACTAGGAGATGTTTGGAACATTCACAGGCGGTGTCATTTTGGAATGCATACCTGGATATGTTTGGAACATTCACTGTTGGTATCGTTCTGGAATCGCCCGAGCAACAACACCGAATGTGAGCCAGCACTGAGGGTGTTAAGCATTGGTTAGACAAAGAAACAAAACTGAATGAATCGCACTAGGGGAGTCGCGTATATTTATATGGCACACCTGCTTCTGAGAATTTCCATTTCAGGAAAATATATAGTATATATATATAGTTCTAGACATGGTGTGGTTAGAAGATGTGCGTCTGCATGTGGGACACTTCACGATAACAACTGTCTGATACATTCCATGAAGGGGTCCATATTAGGGATGTCGATTCCTTTTTAAAATAATCGATTTTTGGGATCGATTCGAATCGTGAGCAAAAGTATCGATTCCCGATAAAATTGGGTGCTGAAAGATCGATTTCCGATTAATCGCATTGTTGGTGAAATTTTTAAACATTTCTAATAAAAGAAAAATTGAATGATGATAATGAATTGACCTAGTTTAATTTTGAAAGTTTTTTCTTGGTTTTTAAACACTAATATTTATATTTTAATTATTTATTCCTAATTAGAAAAATCCGATATATATTTATTTTCTGCTTTGTTTTTTATTTATGCATTTTTGGTTTTTTTACGAAAATATATTTAGAAATATGAAGTTTAAACTGGAAATTAAAGTGGAAATTTCTGCTTTATTTTCCAAATTTCGACTTTTTGAGGAAATTTCATAGATAAAGTCGAAATTTCGGCTTTAATCTCGAAATTTCAACTTTTTTTAACAAAGTTTCAAGATAAGTCGAAATTTATAATTCTATGGTTAAGTGAAGCAGATGACAGTTAAAGCCCCACCAACCCTTCGAATATTAGACTATATTTTAAGCACCAACTCATTTACAATTTAATACTGACACTTAGCAGTAGGATACGTTCAGACAAATGACCAATCAAATGTTCTGTAATTAAACAGTTAAACGTATTTAAAGTTGAAAATATGTACAACGGCAACCATAGACTAGTTTCGGCCTTCCTTGGCCTCATCAGCATGGTACGGTGGTTGTATACACTCCCACTTAAAGCCGTTAGTCACTCGTATAAGTATCCAAGAGAGTAAACCTCCATTGGGTGACTTGTAACTGACTTTTAACTGTTTATTACGCAAACATTTTCGCTATATGCTAATTGAAGCATTCTTCTCTGCTGAGATAATAAGCCTTGTATATACGAATATATACAAGTTTATTACGATGCAATTGAAATCTAATTTCATTAGAATCTAATGAAAACTAGACTGCAATTGCAAAGTTCACGTAGATGAGGCAAAGCTTCCATCCATAGATACAAACGTCGTCGGCGTGACTTTACTTTCATCTAGTTTTGACAAATGACCAATCAAATGTTCTGTAATTAAACAGTTAAACGTGCTTAAAGTCAACTTTAAGAATACGTTCAGTAAATTCTATTTTTTATTACCCGAAATTTCGACTTTTTCTTGACATTTAAAGACTAAATTTGAAATTTTGAGTTCAAAGTCCACATTTTACAAAAGCGTAGAAAGGCGGTGATTAAAAAAAATTATGTTTTGAAATTTCGACATTTTACAAAGGCGAAAAAAGGCATCGATTTTAAAAATATTTTAAGAGATTTTGACTTTTTTCTCAAAATTTCGGGTTTAAACTCGAAATTTCGGCTTTAAAACCCGAAATTTCGACTTTACACTTAAAATTTGGACTTTTTTCTCGAAAATTCGACTTTTTTTTATTGAAATTTCTACTTTTTTTCTAAAGTTCCGAGATTAATCTCGAAATTTCGACTTTAATCTCGGAATTTCGACTTTGATATCGAATTTTTTCTCGAAATTTCGAGAATAAGTCGCTCTATAATAAGCATACTCTATGGTTAAATTAGACAGTTACGTCCCACCACTCATCTTTCCCAACAATCTTGACAGTTGGTACTAGGGTGCACCAATAATTGCTATTTTTAATTAGCAAATTTTGGTCTTAGAAATTTCGAGATTAAAATTGAAATTTCGAGAAAAAAGTCGAAATTTTGAATTTTAAATCGAAATTTCGTGATTAAAATCAAAATTTCGAGAAAAAGTCGGAATTTGAGAAAAAAAATCGAAATTTAAGAAAAAGTCGAAACTTCGATCTTATAAGCTCGAAATTTCGAGAAGAAGAATCGAAATTTGAGAAAAACGCAAGTCGAAATTCCAAGAAAAAAGTAGAAATTTGAGAAAAGAGTCGAAATTTGTAGAAAAACATCGAAATTTCGAGAAAAAGTCGAAATTTGATAAAAAGTGGAGGTTTCGAGAAAAAAGTCGAAATTTTGAGAAAAAAAAGTTGAAACTTCGAAAAAAAAGTCCAAATTTCCAAAAAAATGTCGAAATTTCTATGTTAAGGTCAACATTTCGAGAAAAAAGTTGAAATTTGAGAAAAAAAAAACGAAATTTCGCGAAAAAGGTCGAAATGTTAAGAAAAAGTCAAAATTTTGAGAAAAAAAAAACGAAATTTCGCAAAAAAGGTCGAAATGTCAAGAAAAAGTCAAAATTTTGAGAAAAAGAGTCGAAATTTAAGAAAAAAGTCGAAATTTGAGCTTAAAATCAAAATTTGGAAAAAAAGTCGAAATTTCTAAAAGCAACATGTTTTTTAATCGATGCTCTTTCTACGCCTTTGTATCATTTCGAAAAAGTTGAAATTTTCAGAACTAGGTCGAAATGATTTTTTAAAAAAAGTCGAATTTTGAGAAAAAATCGAAATTTAAGAAAAATGTCGAAATTTTGAGAAAAAAAAAAGTCGAAATGTTGAGTTTAAAGTCGAAATTTCGAGAAAAATTTCGAAATTTCGATACTAAGGTCAAAATTTCGAGAAAAAAAGTCGAAATTTGAGAAAAACTTCGAAATTTCGACAAAAAAGGCGAAATTTCGAAATATTTCGAGAAAAAAGTCCGAATTTGAGAAAAAAGTCGAAACTATGACCTTATAGGCTCGAAATTTCGAGAAGAAGAGTAGAAATTTGAGAAAAACGTAGGTCGAAATTTGTAGAAAAAAAGTCGAAATTTTGAAAAGTCGAAATTTCGAAAAAAAATTCGAAATTTCGAGAAAAAGTCGATATTTGAGAAAAAATCGAAATTTGATAAAAAGTGGAGGTTTCGAGAAAAAAGTCAACATTTTGAGAAAAGTCGAAATTTTAATAAAAAATTCGAAATTTTGACTTTGGAGTCGAAATTTCCAAAAAAAAATGTCGAAATTTCTATATTAAGGTCAAAATTTCGAGGAAAAAGTTTAAATTTGAGAAGAAAACGAAATTTCGCGAAAAAGGTTGAAATGTCAAGATAAAAGTTAAAATTTTGAGAAAAAAAGTCGAAATTTAAGAAAAAAGTCTAAATTTCGAGAAAAAAGTCGAAATTTCGAGCTTAAAGTCGAAGTTTGGGAAAAAAAGTCGAAATTTCTAAAAATTACATGTTTTTTAATCGATGTCCTTTCTGCGCCTTTGTAACATTTCGAAAACGTTGAAATTTTTAAAACAAAGTCGAAATAATTTCCAGAAAAAAGTCGAGTTTTGAGAGAAAAGTCGAAATTTAAGAAAAATGTTGAAATGTTGAGTTTAAAGTCAAAATTTTAAGAAAAATGTCGAAATTTCGATACTAAGGTCAACATTTTGAGAAAAAAGTCGAAATTTGAGAAAAACTTGGAAATTTCGAGAAAAAAAGTCGAAATTTCGAAATATTTCGAGAAAAAAGTCGAAATTGAGAAAAAAAGTCGAAATTTCGAGAAAAAAGTCGAAATTTGAGAAACAAAAAACGAAGTTTCGAGAAAAATTTCGAAATTTCGACAAAAATCGAAATTTGAGAAAAAAAGTCAAAATTTCGAGCAAAAATGTCGAAATTTCGAGCTTAAAATCGAAATTTGAGGAAAAAAGTCGAAATTTCTAAAAATACCATTTTTTTTTATTCGATTTCCTTTCTGCGTCTTTGTAACATTTTGAAAAAGTTAAAATTTTCAAAAAAAAGTCTAAAAGTCGAAATTTTGAGAAAAAAGTCGAAATTTTGAGAAAAGAGTGGAAATTTGAGAAAAAAGTCAAAACTTGAAATAAAAGTCGAAGTTTGAGAAAAGAGTCGAAATTTTTAAAATAAAATTTTTTTGTAATCGATGTCCTTTCTACGCTCTGGTTACGTTTGGTTAAATTTTGATTTAAAAATTGAAATTTCTACTTTTTTCTAGAAATTTCGATTCTAAATTCCAAATTTCGACTTTTTTTTTTCAAAATTTTAATATTAAAGTCGAAATTTTGACTTTAATCTCGGGATTTAGAGGAGAAAAGTCAACATTCCGTGATATTTTTTTTTTAAATTGATGTCCTTTCAACGCTCTTGTAATTTTTACTTCAAAAAAGTAAATAAACTTTTTTCAAGTTTTGTAGTGTATTCATTAATACGCGTGTAACGTATTCAGCCAGTAAATTAAAATTTTTAAGACCAGTAACAGGTAATAAAATAACGTAAGAGTAATTTTTGTGAATATATGGTAATTTTAACTGCGTATGTACGGAATTTTACCTTCAAAGATATGGCAACACTGCATCTTTCCTATTCAGTCAACGACATAATGAATGAAAAGAAATATTAATGCTGCCATCTGTTGGCTTATTAATGCAGCTATTCAATATCGATTTGAATCTCAATGCAGATGACGTCGATGCATCTTTTGCTAATCTTTTTAGATTAGTACGCTTGAAAATGTCAGTTCTGCTGGCGAAATACGTATCGCGTAATTATTTATTAAATTGCCGATGTGGTAAAGGGGTGAAACCTTCTTTGGACTTAATCACAAGCCACAGTGTTTAGTTTAGCTTTAGCTTTAGCTTTAGCAGCTATTACTAGAAGATGGAAGTAGATAATAACATAACGACATAAATACATTTAGATAATAAATAAAAATGTTTCTCATTAAATTTGCAGTGACCTGCATCTAAGGTAAATCGATCCGATTCTTAAAATTTTTGAATCGTTCATTAGATCGATGCTATATTTGAGATCGATCTAAAAAATCGACCTTGAGACTTGAAAAAATCGTTTTTTCGATTAATCGATCTCAAATCGACATCCCTAGCCCATATACTTCGCGATTTCTAACACTTCAGTTCCTTACGATATATTGACAACAAAATAGGGCGAAGCGAAGATAGAACTGCTTCAAAACCCTTGTGGAATTTCCATTCTTCATTTCGTTGTATTTGTGAATGTTTAATAACAACGTTCACAAATTGTTTTACAAATTGCTTCCTAAATTGTTTATGTTGGAAATAAGCAAAAACTATATTCGTTTATGTCAATGTTTATCCACGTGCAAGAAAGCTTAATCAGGCTGTTATTGAACGGCGACTTTTATATAAACAAAATTTTATTACCATAGGTTTCAAGTTACATAAATGAAGAACACCCAGAAGAGCAGAATTGTTAGTTAGTTGTTCGGTATTCTTTCAAGCGAAAGGGCTTGATATAATTAAAAGTATAGAACGGCAATACGTGATTTTTCTTTTCACCCCATATCCTTCCGATAGGTTATGGGCCCAGTCACTTAAGGTGATCGAGAGTGAAATTAAATTATATTATAAACTTTACCGTGTGTATATAATAAAATAATAAAAACTAAAAATGTCCAGTGGCGCAACATCTGTGGTGAAAAGAAACTTAAAACTTTTCAATGGTGAAAATTACTTAATGTGGAAGTTTAGACTATGTGAAATAATTGAGCAAGAAGGTGCCAGTAAAGTATTAAATGAAGACCCCCCGACGCCTGCCACTGAGGAGTGGATCAAATGGGAGCGTTTCGCAAGAGGTACTTTGATTGAATATCTAGATGACCTCATACTCTCACAACTGCCACCGGGTCGTGCTACAGCCAGAGAAATTTTAAAAAAGTTTGACGACTTATATGCATGCAAAAAGGTATCGACGCAACTATGCGTACAGGACCGGCTGTTCAATTGCAAATTAAAACCTGGAACACCAATTAAGAAGCACATGATGGAGATAGAAGAAATGGTACGTGATTTAGCAGCATGTGGAATGGAGGTGAGCGAGACTACAAAAGTTTGGTATATGCTTAACTCGTTACCATCAAGCTACGCACCAGTAAAAGCAGCAATAAAAACAATGACTGATGATAGACTAACGTTAGCATTTGTCAAGGGAATGCTTTTGGAGCATGAGGAATATCTAGTACGAGAAAATGCAGACACAAGTGCTAGAGCTCTCCACTTTCGATCCACCCACTTCAATGACAAATGGAAAAAGAAAGATAAATACGTCCCGAGAAACAAACCTACTTTCAAAATTAGGCAGGTCCGCAAATGTCATCACTGCGGACGAAAGAATCATCTGCAACGTGATTGCTACTTCTATAAGCAGAGTCTGAAACTGCAGGAGAAGCAGTACAAAAGAAAAGGTAATCCTGATGCTAGCGCATCAACAGCTGTTGCCAGCAACACTAATGCATTTGCGTTTATGATGTGCAATAATTACAAAGATACCGGATTTGGACGTTTTCTTCTGGATTCCGGAGCGACGGAACATATCATTAATGATCTAAGACTTTTTACCAACTATAAACAGCTGACCAAACCAATTCACATTACTGTGGCAAAGAAAGGTGCAACCATCATAGCTACCCACATTGGTTCTATCCAAGTATCTACGAATCTTGGATACAACGGGGAACTAATAGATGTGCTATATAGTAGTAGCTGTCCTGCCAATCTTATCTCCGTGAGACGCATCCAAGAAGCTGGACTGTCCTTGCTGTTCACTGAGACCGGTTCTGTGGAGATCAGAAATGGAGCCACAACAATAATAAAAGGTAAGCGCATTGACAATCTGTATATTATTGATTTAATAGTACAAAATGCGCCGGATACAGTACGGGCCGAGGGCCACGTAGCTGCAGTTCATGGTATTAATGAAAATAAATTATGGCATGAGCGATTAGGCCACATAAGTAAAGACAAGTTCTGTCAAATTAAAATAAATCAATTGATCTGTGATAGTAACTGTTTGAATAACATAAATCCAATTGATTCTTTATGTGAAGCATGCATTATGGCAAAACAAACACGCCTTCCTTTCTCTAAGAGTAAAGATAAATTAAAAATAAATAGACCTCTTTTTATTGTACATTCAGATGTTTGTGGTCCCATAACTCCTTCTACGATAAACAATCAAAATTACTACATTACTTTCATTGACGATTATTCACACTATACCGTGACCTATTTAATGGTAAACAAATCCGAAGTATTTACATTTTTCAAAGATTATGTTGCCAAAAGTGAATCCCACTTTAATTCAAAATTTGTCAATTTGTATTGTGATAACGGTAGAGAATATTTATCAAATGAAATGAAGGAGTTTTGTAAACAAAAAGGCATAACATATCATCTTACAGTACCTTACACTCCGCAACAAAACGGAGTGGCCGAAAGAATGAACCGAACTTTAACCGAAAAAGCGCGTGCTATGATAAATAGCGCGGGTCTAGACAAACGTTTCTGGGGCGAGGCTGTTTTAACTGCAACTTATTTAGTAAACAGACTGCCAACAAAAGCGTTGAAATTAAATACGACACCGTACAAGATTTGGCATAATAAAAAGCCAAAATTCGGTAATTTGAAAATATTCGGTTGTACAGCGTATGTGCATAATAAAACAAAGAGAAATAAATTTGATAGCAAATCCTCCAAGGGAATCTTTGTAGGTTACGTGCCAAATGGATATAAGATTTTTGATCCAAATTCGCAGAAATTCATAATTGCACGTGATGTAATTTTTGATGAAATTGCATATAAAACGTCAAGATCAGAACTTGACGATTTAATGAAAATTGGTAGGGGAACATATAATGAGATAAATACAGAGAATATAGTACAAAGTACAAGTACTAATAATAGTAATTCTGAATCAGCAGGGGGTGCCCTTGATAATAACTCTGTAAAAACTATTTCTGGTAAAACGGACAATATGAGTTGCAAACAAACCCTTTCTGAAAAAGGTGTCCCTGAATATAGCAACCAAGGTCAAACATCCTCTGTAATGGATGTCCCTGAACAATTACGTACGAGCTCAAATAGCTTGAGTGGTGGTGAAAGTCCGGATTCCTCACAAGAGTTAAAGAAATTAACTCAATTGCAGGATACCAGAAAGAGCGAAAGATTGAAAGCAAAACCAATTATATCTTACAAGGAGGATGATTTTGAAATAAGTACCTATTTGATAAGTAATCAAATAGTTGAAAACGATATCCCAATATGTTATCAGGATGTAGCAAAAAGCACATCCAGAGCTGAATGGGAAAAATCTATCAAAGATGAATTGGCATCTTTAGAGAAAAACAATACATGGACCTTGGTACAAAAACCATGTAATGTAAACATCGTCGACTGTAAATGGGTGTTTACATTAAAACGCGATAGTACCGGGAAATCCGTGAGACATAAAGCGAGATTAGTAGCTCGCGGCTTTAGCCAAAGAAAAACTATCGATTACGACGAAACTTTTGCGCCAGTTGCTAGAATCAGCACATTTCGCTGTATGCTTGCCTTCGCTAATCAATATCAGCTGCAAATACATCAAATGGATGTGAAAACAGCATTTCTAAACGGAACTTTGAAAGAAAATATTTATATGCAAGTCCCTGACGGAGTTGAAATTTTGGGAGATAACATTGTTTGTAAATTAAACAAATCTTTATACGGATTAAAACAATCGGCACGATGCTGGTTTGAGTGTTTCAATAACGTGTTGATTGAAAAAGGTTTTACCAACTCAGCTGCCGACAATTGTTTATATTTCTTAGATAGAGGCGACGTTTCTAAAAACATCTATTTAATTTTATATGTTGATGATTTAATAATCGCTACTAAAGATATAATTACAATGAATAATTTTAAAATGTTTTTGATGAAACAATTTGAAATGGTGGATTTACAGGAAATCAAATATTTTCTTGGCATTAGAGTAAATAAATCAGATTTCGAAGTTTCAATTGACCAAACAACATATTTAAAATCAGTATTAAAAAATTTTAATATGAGTGATTGTAAACCTGTCAGCACACCATTACCATTAAAATTAAACTATGTCGCATTGAATTCTGAGGAAAATTATGATGCTCCTTGTCGTAACTTGATAGGATGCCTGATGTATGCAATGTTATGTACACGTCCAGATTTGTGTACAGCAGTTAATCTTTTGAGCAGGTATCAGTCTAAAGGCAATAAAGAACTGTGGATATGTTTAAAGCGGGTACTGAGATATGTAAAAGGAACAATAGATATAAAATTGGTCTATAGGCGTGAAAATAATTTTAAGCATGTATTAACTGGATACGTAGATGCAGATTGGGCAAATAATGAAATAGATCGCCGAAGTACAACAGGTTGTTTATTTAAACTGTTTAAAAATTGTATTGTAACATGGATTACACGGCGACAAAATTCAGTAGCAGCTTCATCTACTGAGGCCGAGTATATGGCAGTGTTTGAAGCTGTCAAAGAAGCCCTATGGCTTAGGTCCTTATTGATTAGTCTAAATATCAATATGTTTGAACCAATAATGATATACGAAGACAATCAAAGTTGCATTGCGATGGCAAATAATCCAGTACATCACAAAAGGTCTAAACACATTGATATAAAATATCACTTTACACGTGAACAAATTGAGAACAAAATTGTCTGTTTGAAATATTTGTCTACAGAAAACCAGGAAGCTGACTTGCTGACAAAGTCGCTGCCACCACATCAATTCAAGATCCTGCGTAAAAAAATGGGACTACTTGGGCTTGAAGAAAAATGAAAAGTTAAATGTGAAAGTGCAGTTGAATGTGAATGTGCTTAATTTATCTATGTAAAGTAACGATTTTCAAAGTTA
This sequence comes from Dastarcus helophoroides, assembly GCA_028583605.1. NCBI lineage: Eukaryota > Metazoa > Arthropoda > Insecta > Coleoptera > Bothrideridae > Dastarcus > Dastarcus helophoroides. The sequence continues at coordinate 21,335,162 of CM053334.1, forward strand.
TTGTTCATTTTTAATTTTAGTGATCTGGGCAGGTTTTTATGGGGTTTTCCCTGCTCCTTTGCAACAAATGTTGGATCATTGTTAAATCCTCATTCATACATACAATACATATAAATGCCGTATACTTTCTTATTCTTAGGAATTTAAACTTATATAATTTTTGAGGGGGTGTGTTGGAAATAAGCAAAAACTATATTCGTTTATGTCAATGTTTATCCACGTGCAAGAAAGCTTAATCAGGCTGTTATTGAACGGCGACTTTTATATAAACAAAATTTTATTACCATAGGTTTCAAGTTACATAAATGAAGAACACCCAGAAGAGCAGAATTGTTAGTTAGTTGTTCGGTATTCTTTCAAGCGAAAGGGCTTGATATAATTAAAAGTATAGAACGGCAATACGTGATTTTTCTTTTCACCCCATATCCTTCCGATAGTTTACAAATTGTTTTACGATTTATTTTTGGTGGAACGGGCTTGTGCTTGGCTATTGTTAAAAATTGATATACAAATCTTGTCGCCCGAAAGATTAAAAAATTCAACAAGAGTTGTTCTAACGCGTAGATTAAAAAATGCAACAAAACGCGTTTAGACAGCCAAGCTATCATCTTCAGAGGTATACTGTTTATTAATATATAACAAACACAACCAAACGAATGATTTAGAATTTTCATTTTATGTTTGATTCTGTTTGTGATTTTTTTAACAGTTTATAAAAATTGTGAACGTTTATTATTAAATATAACAACGATGTAATAAAACATGAATTAATTTTCAGCGAGTTTCTCTAAAAGCGAGCGAATGGTTGCAAAATATTTATCTATTTGTTTTGGTTAATGTACGAAACATAAACCAGATATAACGTTTCTCTTTAATATTATATTATGCTGCGTCAAAAGTTCTATCCTGGAAATAAAGTTAAATAATCAATTCCTAAGTAACCTTGCATATGCGCATATATTTGATTATAAAATAGCAGTCCGGTAAATGCGTTAATCCTCACTTTTATTTTCGAATTGATGTAAACACGAACCCACCTCTAGTAAACAAGTCAGAATATTGGAAATATTTGAAAATAAATTCTGTCTACCTTTTCATATTTACCGGTGTGAAGACAGCGGTCAAAACCCAGCAGTCAGAAAATGACAAATATTGTGATAACACATCGAAATTTTGACAAACAAGTTGAAACTACCAGAAATTTGGATTAAAAAAGGGTTGAAGTTTACAAAGACATTTTTGTTTTTCACAAAAATTTTAAATTTCTAAAAAATATAATTTCTGTCTAAAAGATCGACCAGATTTCGAAAAAAAGGCAAATTTTAATAAACAAGCGTAAATGTTCAGAATCAGAAAAAGGCGAAATTGTCAGGAAAAGTCGAACTTCGAGAAATTACGAAATTTCAGAAAACAAACGAGAAACTTTTAAATTCAAAATTTTGACAGTCATGTTTGATAAAAGAAGGCAAATTTATGAATAAATGCAAAATTTTAAAAGAAAAAGGCAAATTTTGTAAAAAAATATACAAAATTTGAGAAAAAGGTAGAAATTTCGAAAAAATGTTTCAAGGATAGGATGAATTCTGAAGAATTGGAAAGTCCTCCAATTGAATACATACAAATTTTCAGTTTGCTGCATGAACCAGGGAGTGCAAGCGCATTCATATTTTTCTCAGTCTGTAAAAAAAGGTTGCTTATTCCTGGTCTAGATCATTTTGTTGACACAATGACCAAATTTTGTCGAAATCGATAAAACCCTTTCGGAAATAAAAATTGTTCCTAGGGAGCCAATGATGTCCCTGACAAAATGCGATCCCAAATTTATATACTTATCGTTTTCTTAATCCAAAAAACCCTTATTTAGCGAATTGCATCGAAATCAATACAACCGTTTCTGAGATAAAAATTTCTTCCTCAAGGTGCAATATATCCCTAAAAATGGTGATATCAAAATTTTTTTTAATCAAAAAAAACCTTAATTACCAAGTTTCATCGAAATCGATAGAGCTGTTTAGGAGATAAAAAATTTGTTCCTGAAGAATTAAAATCTTCTCAAGAACTGTTAACTCCAAATTTTTACCAAGACCCTTGTCTGGATCATTTTTTCGGCTCAAAGAATCCCTAGTTAACGATTTTATCAAAACCGTTAGTCGTTTTACCGAAAAATGTATATAGTATATTGTCATACATTTTTGAATCAGCAGTGAATGGGTTAAGAAGGTAGTTGGTTCATCGCCATCTATCCTTGTTTCTGCATCCTACTTGCAGTGCTTTGAAAGCATAATGGGGTTACCCTTTGCGAGTGGATTAAACTTAAAAAAAAGTTCCGGTTAGAGGCCCTGTTTTAAAGGATCATAATATAAAAAAGACAAATTTTGCTAAAAAGTCAAAATTTCCGAAGCAAGTCATGTGCCAGCAATCACCGCTTATGAATTAAACGTAAAGTGATGAAATGTTAGTTGTTTTTCGAGTGTTTGGGAACTTAATACTGCATCTCGGTGATCGATTTGGTGTATCTAGCGAACTCCCAAATGTGGAACTTCCGAAACAACCTCATATAAATCATGCTTCGGTTTCCACGTAACTCGAATCGACTATTAATATAAAACGACCCCTCCAATGCAATTAATGTCATATCGTTCTCCTTTCCTTTCGCATTGCTCTTTCCCTTGAGGCACTAAATGTTTGCGTATATATATATAGCTAGAGATTCCCCAAAACAGACATAAAAGCGAGCGATCTGCGATAATAACGCATACAACGACAAAGGAGGATGCGATATGGAATCTACAAAGTTTGTAAATTAATTTCCGCTATTTGGAAATGTTGGCACATAAAAACTCAAGCAAATTAATGTAATTTCGCCTTTTGGTTTTCTGCCTGCTCTTTGCTGGGATAATTCGCATATAATTGCACTCTGCGACACATCTACTAATTTAAAAGACGAACGCTTCGTATAAGTCCACAGAAAAAAACAGTTTGTGTGTTCAAGGATAATATTTATATCATCTACATATTTAATAATAAAAGCGCTTGGCTAATGTAAAACCAACTGCCCAAAATTATGTTAATTGAGCTCGTGTCTGCTTCCTCTAAAACCACGCACAATTATGTCATCCTTTCAAAGACCCTGCAAGGTATAAACGAAACGTGCATATGAATGACAATAAAATGCCATAAAAGTGTGGCGGTGGGTGATTCACGGCGCACATCCTGGCAAACAATAACGTGTCTTATCTAGGCATTCTTAAAATTCAACGTTTCTCCTTGCTCTAGATTATCCAATTATGGAACTTGCACCTTTTTAAGAGGGACTTCTAGGGTTTTAACGAAGCGAGAAATTTGGATAGAAACCGGCTTTATGGCGTCGTAAACAACGGTGGAGGGCTTTTGTCTGCTTAAAATTATAACAAATTAACCGCCGTGCAACTTTGTTTACTTTTAAGTATGCGCATAATTAGATGGGGGCTACTTTAGGGCCACTTAAGCGCGACCTTATGCGAAGTATTCTAGGGCGAAGTTTATGAATTCATTAACCCACTATTATTGGGCATTTATCGTCGAGGTTAATTAAAAAAGTACTTTTTTAATGGCAGCGTCCAAAATTGGGGGGAGGGGGGCGTGAATCCCGTTCGTGTTCACATAAGTAAATGGTTATTAAAGGATGCAGCACGTTTTAAGCCACTTATAAAAAAACTAAATCATTCTAGAGCGAAGTTTTTCTTTCAGATTTACTAAGTCCGTTGAACAAGACATCAAAAATATTTAAAAAAACGTGCCCAGTTGTGCGGAAGAGGGTATAAAACGAAGTTTTTAATTTTCTACTAAAAGATCGACTTGTCGATAAAAATGCGAATTTTCAGGAAGTCTGATTGGAATTTTCATAAAAAATCAGATTTTTAAATAACGGATGTTGCGGCTGTTTTCAATTGCAGACAAAATTGTGGACAAAATGTTCAAGAAAAATTAAAATTTTGAAACTATTGCAAACATTTTGAAAAAGTCGACATTTTCAGAAAATTCGAGAATTCGGCAAAAATGGCGAAACTTTTTAAAAAGAAGAAATCTGAAAAATAGTCTGAAAGTTGGACAAAAATCAAAAATATCGAGATTAAAAAATTCAATAATTTTCAGTCAAATTTTCAAAAGGTTTAACTACTGAAAAAAAAAAAAATAACAGAGGTTGCTCTAACGCAGGGGTCGGCGAATTTTTAAGCCGAAAGAGCCAGCCGTGATAAAAAAATGATTTTATGAATTTTAAAGCGCCACAAATTTTTATTTCTGATTTTACATTTTATTTCCAAATAAAATCAAATAAATCAGACAAAATGTGATCCAGGGGGAGACCCCTTCGACTCATGTAGTCAAACAAAAATATATTTATTCTTCATGGTAGATCCCTTATTGACCGGAAATATGTTTTTTTCAAACTGGGCCGAAGAAATGTTAAATAAATTGAAAAAAAATATATATATTTAGCCCGAAAGACCTTTTATTTCTCAAAATTTAAACCTTTACTCAAAATTTGCCTTTGTTTTGACTTTTTTAACTTTTCTCCATATTATTTCTTTTTTAATATCTGTTTTGTTTCTAAAATTAGACTTTTACCCCAAATCTTCCTTTCTTCTCAAAACTCGACAATTTGTGAGAATCCTTATTTTTTTTCTAATTCGACTTACTGGAAAATTCGACTTATTTCCCAAAAATTCATCTTTTGTCGATTTTTTTATAAAAAAAGTAAACATTTGAAGTAGTTGGAGATGTTAAGTAAAATAGTTTTTGAAGAATTCCTCCTCTTTTTCAAAGTTTTCTTTTTTCGAAATTTAGATCTATTCTAAAATTTAACTTTTTTCCAAAACTACATTTTTTCGACTTTGTCCTATATTGCGGCTTTTTTCTAGAATTTTCTACATTCTTTTTAAAATTCGTCCTTTTACCAAATTTCGGGATTTTCCCAAAATTGACTTTTACTAAATATTTAAATTTTTATTTCTTTTCTGCAAATTTGAACTTGTTTCGCCAAATTCGGTTTTTTTTTTCGAAATTACGACTTTTAAAATTCGACATTTTATTGTCTCTGCAAACTGTGATTTTTTTGACGAAATTTATCTACATAATTTGACCTAATCTCAAAATTTGACTTTCTTTGGATAATTTGGACCTTTAACACTTCAACACTTTTCTCGAAATTTCTATATTATTTTTTAAAATTCGCCCAAATTTAGCCATTTTGCCCAAATATTGACTAAACATTTAAACTTTTATTTATTTTCTATAAATTTGAACTTATTTCGCCAAATTCGGTTTTTTTTTTTCGAAATTTCGACTTTTAAAATTCGACATTTTATTGTCTCTGCAAACTGATTTTTTTGACGAAATTTATCTACATAATTTGACTTAATCTCAAAATTTGACTTTCTCTGGATAATTTGGACCTTCAACATTTCAATACTTTTCTCGAAATTTCTAAATTCTTTTTTAAAATTCGCCCTTTTTCCAAATTTGGTCATTTTGCCCAAATATTGACTAAACATTTAAACTTTTATTTATTTTCTGTATATTTGGACTTGTTTCGCAAAATTCAGTTTTTTTCAAAATTTTGACTTTTCAAATTCGACATTTTATTGTTTCGGCAAGCTGCGATTTTTTCGCCGAAATTCATCAATTTTCAAAATGTGATTTAATTTCAACATTTGATTTTTTTTTAATTTGACCCTTCTTTCTTCTTTTGTCGAAACTGGAAATTGTATCAACATTGTCTTTTCTTTCGAAATTATTTACCAATTCTATCAAAATTCGAATTTATCTGAACATTTGGAGTTTTTTTTTATAATTCACCTTGTTCCCGAAATTTCAAATTTATTCTCAAAATTTAACTCTCTAGAAAAATGTAAATTTTTTATTTTCTTCTTCTCTGAAAAACTTCGGTTTTTTAAAAGTTCGACGACTTTTTGTAAGCCTACAATTTTTTACAATTTTTTTTTACAAAATTTTACAATTTTTCACAAAATTTTACAATTTTTCACAAAATTTTACAATTTTTCACACAAATCCAAATTTGTTTAAAACTTTTAGGTTTTCAATTTGTTCTGAGTTTCAATATATTGTCGAAATTCAACGTCTTTTTTTTATTTTATTTCTTTTGAGAAATTTTGACAAATTCATTTTTTCTCAAAATTTAACTCTCTCTGGAAAAATGCAAATTTTTTATTTTCTTCTTCTCTGAAAAACTTCGGCTTTTTAAAAGTTCGACGATTTTTTGTAAGCCTACAATTTTTTACAATTTCTCTTTTTAAAATTTTACAATTTTTCACAAAATTCAGATTTGTTTAAAACTTGTAGATTTTCAATTTCTTCTGGGTTTTAATATATTGTCAAAATTCAACGTATTTTTTAAAATTTTATTTCTTTTGAGAAATTTTGACAAATTCTTTTTTTCTCAAAATTTAACTCTCTGGAAAAATGCAAATTTTTTATTTTCTTCTTCTCTAAAAACTTCGGCTTTTTAAAAGTTCGACGATTTTTTGTTATCTTACAATTTTCTACAATTTCTCTTTTTAAAATTTTACAATTTTTCGCAAAATTCAAATTTGTTTAAAACTTTTAGATTTTCAATTTGTTCTGGGTTTCAATATATTGTCGAAGTTCAACGTCTTTTCTTTTTATTTTATTTTTTTTTGAGAAATTTTGACGAATTTATTTTTTCTCAAAATTTAACTCTCTGGTAAAATGCAATTTTTTTATTTTCTTCTTCTCTGAAAAACTTCGGCTTTTTATAAGTTCGACGATTTTTTGTAAGCCTACAAGTTTTTACAATTTCTCTTTCAAAATTTTACAATTTTTCACAAAATTCAAATTTGTTTAGGTTTTAAATTTGTTCTGGGTTTCAATATATTGGCGAAAATCAACGTCTTCTTTTTTATTTTATTTCTTTTGAGAACTTTTGACAAATTCATTTTTTTTAGAAATTTCTTTTTTTTTCAAAATTCGGTTTTTCTGGACATTTCAACTTTTTTTTCAAACTAAATTCATCTTTTTTTAAATCTCAAAATTTGATTTTTTTCTTAAAATTTGACTTTCTCTGGTAAATGCTGACTTTTTAGAATTCAGTACTTTTCTCGAAACTGGAAGTTTTATCGACATTTTCATTTCTTTTGAAATTATTTTACCAATTTTCTCAAAATTCGATTTATCTTAAAATTTGGTTTTTTTTTATAATTCGTCTTGTCCTAAAAATTTCAATTTATTCCCAAAATTTAACTTTCTCTGGAAAATTGCTTTTCCTCTGAAAAACTTCGACTTATGAAAAAGTTCGAAAATTTTTTTAAGCTTTTAATTTTTTGCAATTTATCTTTTCGAACTTTTATAATTTTTCACAAAATTTAAATTTGTCTTAACATCTCAGGTTTTTAAATTTGTTCTGCCAATTTCAATTTATTGTCAAAATTCGAAGTCTTCCAAAGTTTTGTTTTTTTTTTGAGAAATTTTGACAAATTCATTATTTTCTAAATCTCTCTTTTTTAAAATTAAGCTTTGTCTCGAAATTTCAACTTTTATTTCGAACAAAATTCATCTATTTTCAAATATTGATTTTTTGCTTAAAATTTGACTTTCTCTGGAAAATTTTGACTTTTTTTAAAATTTAATAGTTTTTTGAAACTGGAAGTTTTATCGACATTTTCGTTTCTTTTGAAATTATTTTACCAATTTTCTCAAAATTCGATTTATCTCAAAATTTGGGTTTTTTCTATATTTCGCCTTGTCCTAAAAATTTCAATTTATTCTCAAAATTTAACTTTCTCTGGAAAATTGCTTCTTCTCTGAAAAACTTCGACTTTTGAAAAAGTTCGAAAATTTTTTTAAGCTTTTAATTTTTTGCAATTTATCTTTTCGAACTTTTATAATTTTTCACAAAATTTAAATTTGTCTTAACATCTCAGGTTTTCAACATGTTCTGCCAATTTCAGTTTATTGTCAAAATTCGAAGTCTTCTTCCAAAATTTTGTTTTTTTCTAAGAAATTTTGACAAATTCATTATTTTTTAAATCTCTCTTTTTTAAAATTAAGTTTTGTCCGAAAATTTCAACTTTTATTTCGAACGAAATTCATCTATATTTAAATCTGAAAATTTGGTTTTTTCTTAAAATTTGACTTTCTCTGGAAAATTTTGACCTTTTTTTTAAAATTCAATAGTTTTTTTGAAACTGTAAGTTTTACCGGCATTCTCTTTTCTTTCGAAATTATTTTACCAATTTTTTGAAAATCGAATTTATCAGAACATTTGATTTTTTTAAATCGTTTTTTTCTCGAAATTTCAAATTTTTTCTCAAAATTTAAATTTCTTTGGAAAATTGGGAAGTTTTTGTCGAAATTTTGAGCTATTCTTTGAATTTTGACATTCTCCAGGAAGTTTTTCCCACAATTTGACTTTTTTCTTCTTCTCTGAAAAACTTTTAAAGTTCGACAATTTTTTTAAATGACAACGAAGGCTTCCACGGCCAGAGTCAGTACAGGATATACTTCTTCCGGGATTGGACCGTGTCAAAGAACTACTAAAAGTGTTCGACCTTTGGCCCACCATCGTAGGGGGCTTCTTCAGGAACAAAGAAAAGAAAAATAACTGAAATCAATTTGAAATTGGGCTTTTCATTCTTTCATTTTTGCATATTCCCTCATATTCCTCTTTTCATTTATTTTTCTTTCCTCTGTTCCTGAAGAAGCCCCCTACGATGGTGGGCGAAACGTCGAACACTTTTAGTAGTTCTTTGACACGGTCCAATCCCGGAAGAAGTATATCCTGCACTAATTTTTTTAAGCTTCCAGTTTTTCAATTTCTCTTTTTGATATTTTAGAATTCTCCAAAAAATTCAAACTTGTCCAAAAATTTCAGGTTTTTTTAAAATTTTTTATGGGTTTCAATCTATTGTCGAAATTCGACGTTTTTTATTCTAAAATATTACCTTTTTCGGGGAACGTTTGATAAATTTATTTTTTGAAATCCTCCTTTTTCTTAATTTTTTCGAAATCTCTTTTTCTCAATTTTTTCGAAATCTCTTTTTCTCAATTTTTTTGAAATCTGTTCTATTTTCTCAATTTTTTTGAAATCTCTTCCTTTTTCTCAATTTTTTTGAAATCTCTTCCTTTTTCTCAATTTTTTCGAAATCCCTTCCTTTTTTTCAATTTTTTTGAAATCTTTTTCGTTTTATCAATTTTTTCGAAATCTCTTCCTTTTTCTCAAAATCAGGCTTTTTCTGGAAATTTCATCATTTACTTCGAACTTTAATATTTGGCGTTTCCGTAAATTTAGATTTTATTTTCTTATAAAAGTAAGTCAACTTTTTTAACGAAATTTCAAGGCTGACGTTAAAATAAAAAAGGAAAAATCATGAGAAAAATATTTTTTACAAATTTCGACTCCCTAAATTGGTATTTTTTTTTTAAATTTCAAATTTCATGTGTTTTTTCAAAATGGTTATTTTGGAAAAACACTTCTTGAAATTATAACTTTTTTGTCAAAATGTAAGCAAAACATAAACATTTTTAAAAAAGTATTTTTGGAAATTTTGTTCTCTGTAGGTCACTTGTTTAATGAGTACTCATTTCCTGTGTGTCTGTCCACTGCAGCTTTTATTTATTCATTTTTTAGGGGAGTTTAAAGAGCCCCAATTGTCTTTTAAAAGAGCCGCAAGGGCTTGCGAGCCGCGGTTTGCCGACCCCTGCTCTAACGCTTTTCGGCAGCCAAGCTATCATCTTCAGAGGCTGTAGAAAACGTGTTAGAGCAACCCTTTAATCTGTCTTGGTTTCAAGGGACAAGATTTGTATTTCAATTATCGGAAAGGTAAAAATTTTTAACTCGATATTTTGAAAAAGATCAAAAACGGCTCCCACAAAATGTTAAAAAAAAACAGTTAGAAGGGCCCTCCCCTCCTCTTCGCCCATGTCAAAGAGGCGAATTACTTATAAGATTTTCCCCCCAAATTGACGGAATTAAACGTCCTTTCTTGTTTCAGTGCAACTGTTCACATAACAGTATCAGACGTCAATGAATATGCACCGACTTTCTCAGAGCCTAGCTACGTCCGGCAGGTGGACGAAGGGCGCATCTACAGGGAGATCGTCCGTGTGGAAGCCACCGATAGAGACTGCACCCCCAAATTCGGGGATGTCTGCAAATACGAGATCCTGACGTCGGATCAACCCTTCGTTATAGAGATGGATGGGGTCATCAGAAACACCGAGCCCTTGGACTATGACAGATCGCACAATCACATCTTGAGCGTCGTGGCTTACGACTGCGGTAAATATCTTCCGTTTTGGTCACTCACAAGAGTCCGGTAAATTTGAACAGAGGCTTCCTCTGACTAGAACCATTTCTAATGGAGAATCAGCTCTTCTGATAGAGAACCATCTCTTTTGATGGAGAACCATCTCTTCTGATGGAGAACCATCTCTTCTGATGGAGAACTATCTCTGATAGAGAATCATCTTCTCTTATCATCTTCTTAGTTTTTGTGTAGAACCCGCATTAAGCTAGTCCGGTTTGTTGACGTTTCCTCATTTGGAACTGATGACATCTCTTGACAAAACCAGACTAACTTAAGACTGGATCGATGCAGAAACCAGGTCAATCGAATTGTTTACATTTGTTGCTTTTGTGTTCGAAGGCATGAGACAGAGTCTGCCGGTTATGGTCACCGTCAAAGTCAACAGAGTTTGCCGTTTGGGATGGCGAGGTTTACCAGAAAGAGTGGATTACGCCCCCACCACCGGAAAGCAAGAATTATTTCCATCCGCCAGCTTGGAACTCTGCGATGTACCTTGCAACGTCAGAGAGCTGAGAACCAGAGTTGATTTAGCCACGAGGTACGTACTAGGTTTACTTTTAGAAGAACCATTGGTCAATAACCCCAAATATGTTGCCGTCATTTGCAGATGGCGCGATGCAAAGTACAGATACGTGCCGAAGCGACTACCTCCACCTTTTGACTCTTCTTTTATGTAATCTTCCTGAAAATTGATATACAAATCTTGTTCCCTGAAATCAAGAAAGATTAAAAAATACAATACTCGTTTTAACACGTTTCGATAGCCAAGTTATCATTTTTAGAGCGTTATTGTGTTTTTTAATTCTTCTTGGTTTCAGGGGACAACGTTTCTGTATCAATTTTTAACCTAGGATCGGCCCCTTCATCCAAAAAAATAAATATTCCTAAAGTTGATATACAAATCTGTCCCCTGAAACTAACAAAGATTAAAAAATACAATCAAAGTTGCTCTAACGCGTTCCGCAAGCCAAGCTTCAGAGAGATTCTGCTTCAAGATAATGTTAGGCTGTGTGATTTTCAGGCACATTGGCAAAGGGTGCGACAGGGACACTTACAGCGTGCAGTCGCAGCGTAAGTTATGCGGGGCTTCCCCTTCTGCCATCGATTTGCTTCCCAGTCCGGGCGTCGGTGCCGAGTGGACGAAACCGTTGATATCTGACGAAGGTCACGAATCTGATCAGATGTTCGAATTTGACGGTTCGAGCACTGCAGTAACCATTCCGAATGCCGTTTTGGATCATAATTTGCCGCCCACGTTCACGTTTGCCACTTGGATGAGGCATGCGCAGCACCCCAACCAGGATAAACACGTTAAAGAGCATATTCTTTGCTCTGCTGATGACCATAGTAAGTTGAGTTTTATAAGAATTATTTGTTGCTCACGGGGGTTATTATTTTTATAGAATATTCTTATGATGATCCTTTAGGTCCTGTTAGACGAGGTAAAATATAGAAAGGTTACTAACAGTTTGGACGTTTGTATTTGACCCTCAAAAATATTAAATTCGTTACTTTTATTAATACTACTAGAGATTTGCATATGTCAATTTTTTTTTTTTTGGTTTTGAGTAGAATTGCCACATCTTCTCTGGAGGTGACAGTACCAAAGTTTTTGCTTTCTTTAGTGTTGCGTGTTTTATGTACTTTTTTACTTTATCTCGTTTTCGCACCAATGTGTTCCAAAATGGTAACAAAGGTCTAACTTTTAGAAATGAATCGCCACCATTATGCTCTCTTTGTGAGAAACTGCAGGCTAATACTCCTGTTAAGGCGGGATTTCTCCGAGGGTGACCTCAACATATTCAGACCGGCGGAATGGCGTTGGAAAATCCCCCAGGTACCCACCCTAATCCTTCTCGATTGGTATCGATTCTAACCGAATTTTTCCCAAGGTGTGCGACGACCAATGGCACCATTACGCCATCAACGTTCGTTTCCCCGACATTGAACTGTATGTCGACGGTCAGCTCTTCCGCAGCGAAAAGAAGAACCCCGAAGTGATTGACGACTGGCCTTTGCATCCCACCAAAGGCATCAACACGACTTTGACGATTGGTGCGTGCTGGCAGGGCTCCGATAACAAAATGAAGCATCATCTGAAGGGTTATTTGGCCGGACTCAGCGTTCTGGTCGGGGACACCGAAAAACCCGAAGTTTTGAGCTGTCTGCATCAGTGCAAAGAAAGCTTGCAGGTAATGACATCTGTTGCGTAAAACGTCTTTTCTTTGCTGCCATTCCCATTTCTTCCCTTCCGTTCTCTTCATTTCTATTGGTAATGACATTTATTTTGTAAAATGTTTCTTCTTTTCTTTCATTTCCATCTCTTCCTTTCACTTCTCTTTTCATTTCTATTGGGAATGCCATTTATTTTGTAAAATGTTTCTCCTTTTCCTCCATTCCCATCTCTTCCCTTCAGTTCTCTTTATTTCTATTGGTAATGACATTTATTTTGTAAAATGTTTCTTCTTTTCTTCCATTTCCATCTCTTCCCTTCAGTTCTCTTCATTTCTATTGGTAATGCCATTTATTTTGTAAAATGTTTCTCCTTTTCCTCCATTTCTATCTTTTCCCTTCAGTTCTCTTCATTTTTATTGGTAATGACATTTATTTTGTAAAATGTTTCTCCTTTCTTCCATTCCAATCTCTTCTCTTCAGTTATCTTCATTTCTCTTTCCTTCCTTCCATCTTTTTCTGAATCTTCCTGTCTCTACCCCTCTCTTCCTTTTTTTGTTTTCTTTGCTATTTATTTTTTCTTTCAGTTGTTTGCTTCCCTTCTTTTCATTTTCACTCCTACCCATATCCAATCTTCAGTTCTTTTCACTTTTATTCCGTTCATTTTTTTCGCCCATCTCTATGCTCCTTTCATTTTCATGTTTCTTCCCTCCTCTTCTCTTCCTTTATTACTTTTAGTTTTTTGATGTTCATTTTTCTTCCAACTGTTTCCTTTCCTTCCTTTTTTGATGTTTTTTACTTAGAATCGTTGCTTCTTCTTCCCCTCTTTTCATTTCCCTTCCCTTCTCTTTATTTCCCTTCTATTCTGTTTCCTCCTCTTCCCTTCTCTTTATTTCCCTTCTATTCTGTTTCCTCCTCTTCCCTTAACTTCTCTTCCTTCCCTTCTCTTCATTTCGTTTCTCTTCCTTTCTTTTCTCTTCCTTTCTTTTCTCTTTCTGTCATTTCTATTTTTTTCTCTTCTCTTCGCTTACTTTCACCTTCCCCTTTCATCTTCTGTTTCCTTCCTTTTTCTTCGCTTTCTTTCCCTTTTCTTCTCATATCTCCCCCCCACCCCGGTTTTCCTCTTTTGTCTTTTCGTCTCTTCTTTTTCTGTTCACATAACTTTCCCTTCCTCTCCCTTCTCCCTTTTTCCTTCCTTTTCTTCCTCTCTTCATCCCCTCGTTTTCTCTTGTCTTACCTCCTCTTTCCTCCAGCTCTCTTCTTATCTCTCATACCTTTTTTTCTCTTCCTTCCCTTCTCTTCATTTCGCTTCTATTCCTTTCCTTTCTCTTTCTGTCGCTCCTATTTTTTCTTTTCTTTTCGCTTACTTTCACTTTTTCCTTTCACTTTCTGTTTCTCTTGTTTACTTTCCTTTTCTTCGCTTTCTTTCCCTTTTCTTCTCCTATCTTTCCCCCGGTTTTTTTCTTTTGTCTTCTTTTTCTTCTCTTCTCTTCCTTTTTCTGTTCACATAACTTTCTCTTCCTCTCCCCTGTCCCTTCTTCCTTTTTTCTTCCTTTTCTTCCCCTCGTTTTTCTCTTCTTGTCTTACTTTCTCTTCCCTTCAGTTCTATTCTTATCTCTCATACCTTTTTTTCTTTTCCTTCCCTTTTCGTTCTTTTTTACTCTTTTTTTTTAAGTTCTTCCTCCTTCGAGTCATTTCCTTCCCATTTCTTTCTTTTTTATTTTTTCTTAGAATCATTGCTTCTCCTTCCGCTCTTTTTATTTCCCTTACCTTCTCCTTATTTCCCTTCTATTCTGTTTCCTCCTCTTTCCTTAACCTCTCTTCCTTCCCTTCTCTTCATTTCTCTTCCTTTTCTTTTTCTTTCTGTCACTTCTATTTTTTCTCTTCTCTTCGCTTACTTTCACTTTCCCCTTTCACCTTCTGTTTCTCTTGTTTCCTTCCTTTTTCTGCGCTTTCTTTCCCCTTTTTCTCCTATCTCCCCCCCCCGGTTTTCTTCTTTTGTCTTCTTTTCTTCTCTTCCTCGCTCCTCTCCCTTCTTCCTTTTTTCTTCCTTTTTTTCCTCTTTTCATCTCCTCGTTTTTCTCTTCTTCTATTACCTCCTCTTCGCTTCTCGTTCTTTTTTTACTCTTTTTTTTTCTTAATGTTCTTCCTCCTTCAAGTCATTTCCTTCCCATCTCTTTCTTTTTTATTTTGCCTTTTTTTGATATTTTTTCCATGCGTTTCTTTTCCTTCGCTTTATTTCCCTTCTATTCTCTTTCTTCCTCTTCCTTTTACACATCTGTCTTTTCTTTCCTCTCCTTTTCCTTTTACTTATTTCTTTCTCTTTTCTTTTTCTTCTTTTCTCTTCGCTTCTTTTTCCCTTTCTTATCTTATTTCTTCTTCGCGTTTTTTCTTCCTCTTCCTTGTCTTTACTTCCTCCTTCTTTCACCTCTCTTCATTTTCTATGTCTTGTTTTTGTTCTATTATCTTCTTTTATTTCATTTTTTCTTCAGTTCGCTTCCTTTTTCGTCTAATCTTTCTTCCCTTTGTGTTATCTTCCCTTCTCTTCATTTCCTTTTCTCATCTCTTCATTTTCGTTCTTTTCTAGTCCGTTCTGGTTTCCCTTTTTCTGTCTTACCTTTCTCTCTTCCCTTCATTTATTTTTTCCTTCTCTTCCCTTCCTTCTTCTTTTCTACCCTTGCCTTTTCTTCTTCTTTTCTACCCTTACCTTCCCTTCCACTCTCTTCTTTTCTCCTCTCATTCATTTCTCTTCCTTTCTCCCCCCTCTGCTCTTCCTCTCCTTTCTTCTCTTGCTTTTTCTTCCCTTCCAAGCGAATAGCAGCAAAATTAACTGCAAGATCAGGAGGTTAAACTGGTGCGGACATTTAAGAAGAATGCCATATGAACGGTGGCCGTCAAAAATATTTCATTGTAAACCCCATGGATGAAAAAAAAAAGAGGAAAACCGAAACTCCCATCGAAGCAATGCAGGAAAGATGTATGAGAGACGACGATTGGCAAGATGAAAGGAGGTGGAAGCTTGGGTGCGGGAGACGCCGTATGGTGTAGTTCGCACTCGCATTCAATAATAAAAAATTAGTCACATTTTCGTACTAACTAGTATTTTTGACAAGTTTGTAAATTTCGTTATTTCGGTAACCGCTTGTAATTTTTTTTATAGGTCCCAGCCATGGAGCTGCTCCAGCCCGGTATGGAACTTTTGACCAACTCCGATCTGACAGAAGTGACGGTTGAAGGCGACAATCGCACAAATCTGGAGACTTTGGTGCGCAAAATCGGTTATGTCAATTCCAGAGAGTTCCCCACGCCCGGGAGACGTAACGTTCACGTTACCACGACGGTTACGTGCGATACTGGTAAAACCGTTAAGGTGCCAGACGCTCAGACTTACGTTATGGTTTTACGGCCACAAACGCCTAGTATCAATTTGAATGGCACCGGGAACATGGCTAGGAAGTACGAGGATTTCAGGATGGGTGTCAGAGTTTTGGCGGATATTTACATAACTGGGGAGCAGAAGTTGGACAAATGTTCTTTGACGATTTATCCCAATTTGAATCCCGATCACGAAAATCTTAGCGTACCCGAAGAAATGCTGAAACGTTTGGGTAAATTTCTTTTTAGTTCCTTAGTCTCTTTCCTGTCTTAATTCTTATCTGTTTCTCTTCCCTTTTTTTCCCCTGGGTCTTCTTTTTCCTTTTCATTTCTTCTTGTCGTCTCTTCTCTTTATCTTCCCCTCTCTTGTCCCCCGACTCTTCTTTTTTCCTTTTCATTTATTCACCTCTCTTCTCTCATCTTCACTTCTCCTCCCATCTCATCTTCACTTCTCCCAGCTCATCTTCACTTCTCCTCCCATCTCATATTCACTTCTGCTCCCATCTCATTGTCTTTGATTTTCCATACACTATTTTTACTTTCCTCTTCCCTTCTCTTATTCCCCTTCTTCTCCCCGTTTTTTGTTCCCCTCCATTTTCTCTTTCCCTTTCTTCTTTTTACTTCCTCTTCCCTTCTCTTATTCTCCCTTTTCTCCTATTTTTCTGTTCTCCCTCTTCTCTTTCCTTTTCTTCTTTTTTACTTCTCTTGTTTTCCATTCTTTTTGCTTCCTGTGTTTTTTTGTTTTATTATTCTCTTCTCTTCTTTTTCATTCTTACATTTGCTATTTGCCTTATTTTCTCTACTCTTTCCTTCTTTCTCTTATATTTTCTTACCCTTCTTTTGCCTTCTTTTCCCTTTTTCTTTCCTTCTCTTCCTTCCTTTTCTTTTTACTTCTTTTTCTTTCTCTACTTTCTTCAGTTTTCCTCATTTTTTTATTATTCTGTTTCCTTCTCTTCTCTTTTTTTTTCCTATCTTTTCACTTATTATCTCTTCTCTGTTTCCTTCTTTCCCCTTCTTGTCTCATTTCTAGTGCTCTCTCGTGCATTCTCTTTATTTTCTGTTTCTTCCCTTTTTTCTTTTCCCTTTTCACTTCTTATTTGTTCTTCTTTTCTTATGTTTCCTTCTCTTTTGGTACCTTATGTCACTGAACAAATATGGGTCCCAAAATTTGGAAAAACAAATTGTAAACGTTTTTAAAAATCATGAAATCAACTATAAAAATCTTCACAGGTATGGCAGCTCGAGTATCAAAAGATGGGGTCACGATTACCGGCTCCGATATGGTCTACAATTACCAACAAGTCCTAAGATACATTGTCTACACCAATCACAAACCCGCCTACTATTTGAATCGAGTGTTCAAGTTAACTTGCTCGGAATTGAATGGTCGTTTCACCTCAAATGAATACGTACAAACTGTAAGCTACTCAGACACCACATCTGCGTTATAATGACTTAATTGAAATACAAATCTTCTCCCCCAAAATCAAGAATGATTAAAAAATCTTGACTTGGTTTCAGGGAACAAATTTTGTATTTCAATTTTAAAGATAACCAAGGACCAGTCGTTTCACCAAATATATACTGATTTGTATCGCTTCCAGTTGACGGTGATTCACCCACAACCCA
The DNA here is from genome assembly GCA_028583605.1 of Dastarcus helophoroides. NCBI lineage: Eukaryota > Metazoa > Arthropoda > Insecta > Coleoptera > Bothrideridae > Dastarcus > Dastarcus helophoroides. The sequence goes on from CM053334.1 coordinate 21,352,663, forward strand.
AGGACCCCCCAGTGGCCCACGCCACGATCAACAAACACAGCGTGGAAATGAAACCGGCCTCCGTTATCTCGAGGGAGTACGTACCTTCGGACAGGATGGGTCTCGCCGCTTCCGGCAGTTCGCACGCCGTCACGATCATCGTGGTAGTTTGCGTCGGCTTCCTGCTCTTTATGATCGTGCTGGGCGTGGTCAGAGTCAGAGCCGCTCATCAGAAAACTAGCGCTGAAGAAGCGCAAGATTCAGAGATGACTTGGGACGATTCCGCGTTGACTATCACCGTCAATCCGATGGAGGTTAGTAAGTAGCTGGAAACGTTTGGCAGATTGAAAACGTTGGTCGTTTTAGAACGCAGAGAAGAAGTTGGAGGGTGGGGCCGCTGAATATTCAGATAGCGAGCAGTCTGATTCTGATTCATCTTCAGATGATGATAACATGGATGGGCCTTGCAGGATTCCTGATTCTTCGGATGATGAGGAGGAGCAGCCGGTGCGTAGTCGCAAGCATGAGTATCAGAATGTGAGCCAGCTCGAGTGGGATCACACCACTATGTAAGCCTTGGCTCTTTTTGCGATCACGAGTCGAGACTTTTTCGTATTGTTTGTGTACTGAACTATAAAATCATTCACATTATTGCGACGGGCATTAGAGTTAAGATGCAAAAACAGTTTTTTTTTAAGGGATTGGGGGCGGGATAATGCCAAATTAAAAAATCCAGTCTTAGGTGATTTTTATATTCTCTGTATCTTTGTGAAGTAGTCTATTTTCATTCATGTTTTATTGGCCTTTTCTTCGCCAGGGGATTGCTTTTGCTTTGAAGGTGGAGGAATTCGGTGGCAGTTCATCCAAAAGCAGTATCACAACATCCGAAAGTTCGTTTTTTTACTAATTGATCGACTGTTAACGCTTTTTTTTAATTCATCTAATCGGTGTGATTTAGTAATGATGTTCTTCCACAAAAGTATGGCGCAAGATATAGACAATTTTGATTAGAAAGTAATAAGGCGCTTTAAAAGGTTGTAGAACACCCATGGTGAAAAAATTCACGAGGCGCCACTGGTAATGCTTCAAAACAATTAAAAATTAATTCCTTGATTCGCTTTTTAATACCCCACTTAAGCAAGCATTAGCCAAAATTGTAGTTTTAAACTCGAATTGTTTTTTATTAATAAATGCAGAACATAAATAATGAGTACACAAATGGCAGAGGCAGAAATATATATTTTTTTGTTTTTTAAGCTACTATCCCGGATAGAGTGCCGCCTTAAAAAATAGAAAAACTCGTTTCTGTTTTGAAATTTATCGTGATTTATCATTGAGAATGTTGGCATTTTCGCCGCCCAAGCACGATCCCACGAAAAAGTCTCGAGTCCTAGCATGGAGCCCTCAGTGAACAATCTCATGGGTTTTTGGCAATCATCGGCCCAATAATGCGCGTGCCATGTAGCACCTCGACCGTCGACTGTCCGAAATGTAATCGACGGCGCGTTTCCCTTATTTTTCTGACAGTTGCACGCTGATATCAACAGAGATCGTCCATATATTTAGAAAAAAAAAAGTACATAATGTTGTATATCTCTAAGACACGTAGCTAGGTATTCTAGGTGGAGTGACCCTATTGATGACACGTTGATAGTTGCACGTTTCCTTCGATTTTTCTTGCAAATTGCTCGAGGAAAACAGGGTGTTCACTCAATTTCTTTACCATCTTTTTATACTTTGACATTCAAATTTGCTTCCGTCTTTGACATTCAAAGAGTTTTCACTTGATCACTAGCGTCATTCCACTACCTCAGATACTGTATTTTTCACTCGCTTAAGCTGTGTTTTTTTTGTTACGGCAGCCCTTGTTATACGATTTTAACGATGACGTTTCAGAAAGAAAAAACATCTTCAATTAGACAGTTCGACAATAACCCAGTAAAAGTTAAATCAGAGATACCCATTGGAGCATTGAAAATGTTTTTTCTTCACTTTTGTAAAGTATTATTTTAGTTTATTAAATTATTCGGTTGGTTTTTATTTCGCCTCGGGGCTATTTGATATTTTACTTAATTCACTAACCCAGTATTCTCGTTTATGTTTTCTTTTATTAATTATTAATACGGCTTTTGTACTTACCTAGTTATAATAATAATTACTGCAATCATTCACGACTACAATAAAATCATATCAATTTTTTATACGCAGTTTGCATTTAACGTAATTTTAATTTAACAAAATTTTCTAAAGCCTTTCCACTTCTATTACATGTCAGCTATTTCTATATACCTTTCGCACAATTATAAATGTTTTTACGTTCAAATTAAATCAGATAGTAGTTGAGAGGATGTACATAAAATCTAAGGGTTTTGCAGCTATTTTATTTTTTGTATTTGTAGGTAAAAAAAGTGGGTACTTAAATATTATATAATACAAAAAGTATAATTTTCTTTTTGATAAATAAATGCTCTATGATAAGGCAAAATTTGCAATAGTAGTTTATTGTAAGAGAATTTAAAGAATAAATATATCAATATTTGCAATATGAGATAAATGTTGATTTTCATGTTTTTTTCTTCAATGTTGGCATTAGATTAGTCTAGCTGTGATGTCAGGAACAAAAAAAAGTCAAAACTGTTTAGTTTATAGTTACGAAGGCACCTTCAGCAGTTTTCAATGTCAGCCTGAGAATTCGCACGAATTGTGCGGTTTTTTTTTTGTTATATACTATGGGAGAAATTATATCACTATTTTTGACAAGTAACAAATATATAAACATTCCATGCATTCGTAATGTTTGTATTTAACAATTAAATGCTTCGTTGTGTGTAAGATCATCAAAAAAAATCAAATATCCCAATGTTTTTAGATGTTATACCACAATAATTATGTAATACATGAATGTAGATTAAACAATAAATATATCCAACTAATCGACTTTTTATTTATTACCTAAGCTTTCAATTATTTCAAGCACTTTGTCTTTGTTGTTATAATTATTTGCGCGCCTTGTCTTTGTTGTTATAATTATGTGTCAAGGTAGCATTGGTGAACATATGCCTTGCATGCCACAGGTGGCACATGAAACTTTTTGTGGTACATTACCGATTTTCAAATCATTTTGTTCTTTTTCTTGCAGGATAGCAAACATTTTCAGTAGTTTGTTCTTCGTGTAAACCATAAAAATATAAAAAGAAAGTGACTGGTTATCTGTTTTTTCCTCACAGTCTCTTTATATTTACTTCGAGAGCTGTAAAATGAAACAGGCTTAAAATTTGAAAATAAAACCATTATAAGATTTCAAAGTTAAAATCTAAATTTAGTTAAATCTCAAATTTAATTTATTAATTTTGAGTTCCCAAAAATTTAGTTTCTAAAAACCTACTCTATTAACTTTAATCATAAATTCATTTATTCCATATCCAATTTAAATTAAGCAAATATGTAGCCGAATTATATGTGATGATAGGGGAAAATAAAACTCGTTCGTAAGCTCTTAGTGTTATGTATTAAAACTGCAATAAAGAATCTATGCAAATTTTCATAGATACTGTTTAATATAATTTATAAAATAAGTTACCAACTAAATTTCCTAATATGTATAGAAGGCAAACTTAATTATCCTTATTCTTGGTCGTACAATCTATCAATTTAATTATCTAAAATTCTAATTGTGTTATAAATTCTCAATTTTAATTGTGGAATTGTAATGTTCCCCTAATCTATAAAGGTGACGATGATACGCAAGGATAAGCTCGGGCCCAGACAAATTCTCTCCTTGCACCGTAGGCGGCCCTGAGGCTTGTATAATTTTAATAGGACACTTCAAAATATTAGAGAGCGCCTTGAGCTCCAACTGGCCACCCCACAGCTTTGTATTTGCCACTTCTTTACAGTAATCCTGAAAATAATCCTCACTAACCGGCTCGTCAGATTCATTGTACATAAACGGCATAAAATCTTCCTTGTGCTCTTTCATAAAATTAGCCGTTAACTTCCTCAGTTTTGGAACAGTATACGTCTCTTGACCAGTTATGTGAAGTTGGTGGTTAATAGCACAGTATAGACAGTTACCATCGGCGGCGATGTCATACAGTTGGAGCCCCATCGTTTCCAAAACTGCCTTAATCGAATTCATCTCGGTCACCCTCGGTCCGTCTCTGTTCTTCTCGGCCTGTTCCGCTATCCTCTTGTCTCTCTCCTTCTCTTCGCTGGCCTTTTTCATTCGACGCTTCTGGGCCCTGGAAACGCGCACATTTTCCCCAGATTCCGCCACATCCACGCTACTACTTTCTTCCGATTCACAAATGGATTTCGACCCGTTACTTGTTAAATTTTGTACTTCTTGATTGTGTCGCTCTTCGATTTCCCTTTCCAATTCGGCTATTTGGTCTGTTACCTCTTTCTTCTTCTTTTTGTCGCCTTTGGGTACACTTTTCTTTAGCGCTTGGATTTTCGATTGTAACTCCTTTTTCTCTTGTTTGTGTCTGTTGATTACCTCTTCTTCGGTTTCAATGGGTCCTTCATTCATTTTTAGATGGTATTTATGATGTGTGGAATTAATACTTTTTAGGTTAGAATCCGTTTGTTTTAGTTGTAAATACGGTTAATTTAGGAAAGTTTAAATTGAACGTACATTCGAATTGAGAAATTTATTGTCTACATTAATTTCAACTGAATAAAAACCAAATAATTAGAATTTTATTAGAAGTTTGCATATTTTTAACATCTAGGAACACAGAAAACGACTTGGAAATGTCATTTTGACATAACATGACATAATGCTTTTTTCATGTGAATACATTTAAAATATTACAATCGAGGAATATAATTATAATTGGGATAAAATCTAATTGAAATACAAAACAAATTGAATTAATTCAAAACTATAATAATTAAAAAATTAACAGGGTAGATTAGTATGACAGTAGTTAAAATGATGTCCCACATAGATTTTAATTATAAAAGCCATATATAAAATAACAGTCTCTGATCACAGCAGCGTTGCCAAATGGTCAAAAGATAAATCCAGCACTAAAGGTGCCCATTCACGTTGGAACTAGTGACACACGTGTTGCTATAAAAAATTAAAAACTATTCAAATCTCCATCTGGTATCTACATATTACAGTGCAAACTCTGTAAACCTCATTTGTATGTGACCTATGACTTTGTTGATACAATACTTCCCTTTTTTATGTGTTTATTCGTTTTATTTTGTTGAATTATCAGATGAATGTCGTAATTATTTTTATAGAAATATCCCACGCTGCAAAATTAGTGACAATTTGTATTCGGTAGTCGCATTTTATTTTTTTTTTTAATCTAGAAAAATGTCGCTAGGTTTCATGTTATTTTTTTACCATGAAATAAAATACTCTATAGAGTAGCTCATGCATATTATAATTAATAGAGACTGGCACTGGTACAATCAAATAAGGTAAAAAGGTAAGTAAAACGTTCAACTAGGCAAAAGTAAAGAGTTAAAAAAGTAATGAAAAAGGCAAAATACTCTAAAAAAGGCATTTAAAGGTCAAAACCACAATTATCAAGAAAAGCATTTATTGACCATTTTAAACATTATTTTATTCCCAACTAACAAATTGACTGTCATTCAATATTTTCCATTGTAAAATTTGTGCATCTTCGCGGCAATAAATACTCGTAACTTTAAAAGTTTTTCTCCACATCGACAGACACTAAGTGCAAAATGGCCCAATTGCCCCATTTGGTAACGCGCTGTTGCTTTCACCATTACCATTCACCGGATCAGCCGTCCACGTGTCCAGTAGGATTTGGCTGTTCGCATTTTTTTCCATTGAAATATGCAGGCAGGACCGTAGTCAGAAATCGTACAAAAGTAATTTAAAATTTAAAAAACCACTCGGAAAAAGAACAATAATGAAAGAGAGAAATGTTGAGCTTTTAAGCGAACAACTAAGAAAAAAAGTAAAAATTGAAATCAAATTTTTGACAAAAGAAGTCGAAAGTTTTTTCCTGAACTTTCGAGTTCACAATCGAAATTTGTTATAAAATTAAATATAAGAATTATGAAAAGAAAAACGTTATTTAATAAAACCGAAAAATGTATAACTGTTTAAACTGAACATTTCGAAACAAAGTCTAAATTTTGAAATAAAATCAAAATCCTTGGGTCAAAATAAAGGGTTTACAGTATTAATTTTAAGAAGAAAGTTGGGCATTGAATTTAGCATTTTGGGAAAAAAGAAAATTCGATAGAAAACAATAATACAAACTGTCACAACATCTAAATAAAAAAAGACGAAATTTCGAATTAAAAAAAAATGAACATTTCTAGAATAAATCTAAAATTGAATATTTGAAATAAATAAAAATTAAAAATCTGAGTATTTATTAACAGGCTTTTAAAAAGAATTTATAATTTTAAAATTATTTTTATTATTAGATTTTTGGTTTGAAGTCAAAATGAATGAAATTCAAAATTTGAGAATCAAAATTTTAAAAGCGAAAATGGTCAAAAATATAAAAAAATGTTAAGATATGAAATTTCTTCAAAAGAGTAAAAGTGTAACAAAAAGTGGAATTTTTCACAAAAAATCGAAATGTACGAAAAAGGTCAAACTTTTGAGAATAAAACATTATATTTGAAATTTTCAAAAACATATCTGATTTTGAAAAAGAATTGCAGCTTTCAAAGTGATGAAACTGGCAAAAATTCAATTTTTTAAAATAAATGGAGATTTTGGAAAAACTCGAAAGCAAGAAAGTTGAAATTTAAAAAAAATCCAAACTAAAAAAAAATCAAAATTTGCGAGACAACTTTTAAAATAAGTTAAAGTTTTGAGGAAAGTCAAAATTATGAAATTGAATGTTTTTATAAAGTCGAATGTTTCAGTAAAAGTCAACATTTTTAAAAAGGGTGGAATTTTTCAAATGAAATAGAAATATGCAAAAAAAACTTCAAACTTTTGAAAAAAAGCCGAAATTTGTCAAAGTAAAACTTTTAAAAAAATAAAATTTTGAAAAATGTTTATAGACTTTCTGTTTTTGAGAAAAAAAACTAAAAACCTTTTCCAAACTTCCATTTTTGGAAGATCGTAAATCTCGAAATCTTTCGGTAAAAATTGCAGTTTTTATATAGAATCACTTCTTGGAGTTTTTGCACTTTTTAATTAGCCACCTATTTTTATGAGGATTTGTAAAAAAATAATCGTCTGCTTAAGTTTGTATATTATACAACACAAATCAACTAAATATCAACCCTCTTTATTATGTATCCTATACATATTAGGATATCCTTATGCGTGAAAAGTGGTACCAAATGCCGTATTTTTTAAATTCGTCTATAGCGTACTTATCGTCCTCATATATCTGACGGTATTCGTCTGAATACTGATTTAAATTGGGAAATAAATGGGATATATTTTTGATTTCTTCATTCGAAAATTTGGTCATTTTATTTCCGCCCGCTATTATGTGTGTTAGCGACGGTAAAACGTCAAATGCTTCAGCAGGAAATCTCTCCCCTTAAAAAAAGAACATATTAAATATCCTCAGTGAAGTACTTTCAGAAAAATTTCTTACCTATAGGATTAAAACTAATGTCGATTAAGACGACTTTATTTAAATTTTTGAATATTTTCTCTGGAAATGATTTAATATTATTTTGACTGAGATATATGTATTCGATATTGGGCATTAACGAAAATACGTCTTGATCAACTTCAGTCAAATGGCTTCGCAACTTGAGATATTTCAAATCTTCTGTACCACCAAAAGTTTCCTTTGTAAGTTTCTCGAAACGATTACTTGTGTCCAGTTGAAATGACGTCAGCTTTTTCAAATTTGAAAATGCGTCTATTTCTATTTTTACGTCTTCATGATCGAACCACAATGACAGCTCTTTGAGTGAACTTATACATCTGAAGAAATCCTTCGTAATGGTGGGAATATTGCTGCAGCTCAACTTTAGTTTTTTCAAATTTACCAATCCACAAAACGCATCAGGCTCAATATATTCTATGTTACTGTTTGATATTCTCAAAGTGTGAGCGTTTGATGTTGATGATAATTGGTCTTTGGTGATGTTTCCATTATAGAAGTAGATGTTGATAGTATCGTCGGAAAATTCCCATGCGCACATAGAAAATTGTGGCAAAGTTAAGGATAACAAGGCGAAGATCGCCAGTCGATGCATCTAAAAAGAAAATGGAGGTTCAATTTGAAAGTAGATAGTAGATTGATGGTAGACAGTGATTAATAGATAGATAGTAGATAACAATTAAAGGTAGTTCACCGGCAGTAATCGTAGCAATCATTGTTTATAGCGTATCGAGTCATAAGTGCTCGACTACCACCACCACTTGTTAGCATAGATACGCGTGGATACAATGATATAAATCTCAAGCCGCTTTGCTATAGATTTTCTGAGTCGACACGAATTTTTCAAAACGTTTACGTGACGGTATCCAAAGCCAAAGCCATCCAGCTTTGTTACTTCAAGATGTTTCCCTAACGAAGTAGCATCGAAGTTCCCTAAGATGTATACATTCAAATTGCGATTACGCGAAGACTGTACCGTTAAAAATCTTCATATTTTACTATTACATTCGCAACTATACTGTGATGAGCAGCCGTCGTGATTAAATCCAGGTCAAGTCGATTAAATGTGAGGCGCGACCAAAACCAGTGATTGTATATAGTTTTTCAAAATTGTCGAATTTTGCTCATCTTTAAAAAATTTCGAAGAATAATTTACTTTTCGGACTTTTTCGGACCCAATTTGTCTACGTTGTGTTTAAAATTATTTATTCCAATAAATTGTAACCCCAGCTCGTAGAGTCGACAGGGAAGTGTTATCAAATTCAAATAACAATTGACCTCAACGTTTTATTACAATAGGTCAACAAATAAATCAACAAAATTTCAAGTTTGTGATTTTCAAGTGTTCTTAAACATAATACAACAAAATAAAGTGAACCTGTTTGTTTCAACTTGTTTAAATTTGCTGGACACAGATCTGAGAGAAATATTTCTTTAGAAAATGAAGAGAATTCATTAAGCACAAGTAATCTGGCATTCTTTGTCTAACTCTTTCGCTCGTATATGGTGCGTCGGTTATTAATTTCCCAAAGTTTATTTTAACCCTAATAATCGCCATGCTTTCCCCAGCTGAGCCATTTAGTTTGTACTCAAAGGGTTTCAAACCAAATGCAGCTAACTTTGTACCTGATTATCGGTGGGAGTTCGCTGGTTAGTTTGTACACAGAGGTTCTCAAACTATTTTCAGGTGTCTGTTTTTATCGCTTCTTAATTCAAGCATACTTCACATAGCATACAGTTTCCTGTTAAAGCTTTGAGCTAACAATATCCAAAGGATAATGCTACGAGAAAATGGAGCTCAAGCTTGGAAATGAAGTTGTGATTTATCGTAATAATCAAATTTATAAATGTTGATTCAATCTTACAGATCTCTCGTTTCTCACTCTTTCTTTCTTTCCTTTGTTAACTTGTTCCTTTGTTTGTTTTCTGTTTTCTCATACCAAACTCAATCACTCGAACTCCAACCAGTGTCATAAAATAGACTAGAAATATTGTTCAGATTTCGTAGAAACTTTCTGAGCAGAATTTTCCCTTCCAACACTACATCTACTTCTACGGCTACTGTTCTAATAGAAGGGGCGTTTTCTGGCTTAGAAAGTGGCTAAGCTTGACTTAGCACAAAACATTGAAATTAAAGTTAGAAACTGGCAAGAAGTTCTCATTTCTTTCATCAAGATATTTCCCTAACGAGAGCTGATGCTGATACTGCTCGTCCGCCTACGTTAGTAAATTTATGTTGACAGTAAATCTAGGCATGCGGATATAGATTAGTAATTTTGCAAAAGCTTCCCGATCGCGACGCGCGGTGTTTTAATTCTCCGTGGCCTATATAGGGGGTCCTTTTTTTTGGACGTGTAACCGATGAGGGGACCCACGGATAAGGCAGACCGGGCGAGTACACCAGAACAAGAACCAGAAGAGGTTACTACTCCTTCTAGGGTGTTAAGGCGTACGTTCCCGCGGAGCACACCCAGGGGTTCACATGTGTTGGGACTTTGTCTATGTCTGGAAAGTTCTTCAGACAACCTTCTTACAACACCGGTTCCGGTTTTCCTTGATTTTCACGTTTCGAGAACTTACAGTACATCATCAGCAAATCCTAATATAGATGCCTGCTGTCAGTTACCGAGCCTGCGGTGATGGGTGTTATCGATTTTTTGAACCCCTGGAAACTCAGCTTCCAACAGCAGAACATCGAAAAAGGACCTTAAGAAAATAGAAGGTTTTCGAAGCAAATTTGCTTTATTTGTTTTCGTCTTTTTTTTCTTTCTACTCTCTTTGTTTTTGTTTTTTTTTCTCTTTTTTTTTGTAACTGAGACTGGTAGTTGCACCAGTCAGCGGTAGGGTTTTTGGCCCAATAACAATTTTCTAACAACGACTTTCTCATTCATTCGGTTTGTTGTGGAAGTTTTAAATTCCTTTCTCTTTTTTTTACGCCCCCCAACCCCATATTGATCAAAATTAGGAACAAGTTTTCTCAAATTTTAGGAAAAGTTAATTAAATCATATAAGAGCGAAAAACCATCAAATAAAATCATGGGACAATTTAAATTTACTTGCCTATTTATCCCGTAGCAAACCTCACACAAATGGCACAAGAACTTCACGTTGAACAGAAATAGAAGTTGTTTTTTTTTATGTTCATTCACGTTAATTAGCACAAACAAAGTAATTTTTAATTTTAAACTCCCGTATTCCGTACTCGTTTGCATAACTAGTTTCATCGAAGTACCGTGTTTGACTATAATTTTTAAACTAATTTCATCGAAGTTTGGCACTTGACCAGAATTTTTAAACCAATTTCATCGAAGTTGAGTTCTTGACTATAATTTTTTAAACTAATTTCATCGAAGGGTAGTACCGGACTCTAATTTTAAAATTGGTCTTTCGTGTTTTATGTTCACACCCCCTACCCTTAACTTCTGGGGACCGAAAGACATCCTCTGCATCTCGCTAGAGGGCATGAGGATACAGAATTTCTACTAATTTAAAGATTTCTAATCCAAATTAACCCTTAAATAAATTTTGAAAAGGATTCTAAAAGTGCAAATCAAACTGCAAACCCCTGTTGAATAATGTCGTCCCTTTATCTTGCAAGTTTTACTTCGATAATTGAAATTTAAATAACTTACAATTGTACGTGTTTATAAGGGCGTTTTTTGAACGTCAAATTCCTTCACCACATGGTCTTGCCGAGATATTTGCTACGGTCGTCGCCGTTATCGGCACTTTACCCTTATTTATTACTCTACTTTTCAGCGGTACTTCAAAACTAACATGTTAATTTACTCAGTTTAGATATCTGTGCTTGAAACAAACCAGGCCTAACAAACAACCCTTATCTAATTTGTGAACGCTAAGAAATCTGTTTCTCACGCAAACGTTATGTTACAAAAATTTTTATATAGTACAATATTTGTAGATTTAATATTTCCAAGGAAATATTGAAAAAAAATTCAATTAAATAAAACAAACGAGGAATTAGGACAGTTTAGTAGAACTCGACTCACCACAGTATCTTACACAATTCATTAGTTTTTTACCAAAATCTATGAAAAAGTTTGCCCGCAATAAATTAAAAGCTCTTCTCTCTTTAATAAATGTTAAAAATTTTAAGGTTTGAGGTTGAATATCTCGGTTTCGGCACCGGCACGTGTCTTTTAATTTTGAAGGTACATGGGTGAGATTGTAAGTAACATCTGGCAGAAATTTAAAGAAAATTTATGGAAAAGCAAATGACCGGTGACTACCTTAAGTCACACAGTATCGAAATAAAGAACCAAGTCAGTGGATGCTAACGATAGCCAAGAAATCAAATTTTAATTGGTATCATTCTTCCTTTCTTGCTTTCCTTCTTTCTATCTTTTTTCTTTCAATCAGTTGTAGATACGAGAGTGAATTTTCCTATTGTTATAAATAAAGTATTTTGGTTGGCAAAGTCAGTGGATGCTAAAGATAACTAAAAAATCAAGTTTCTATTGGTATCCTTTCTTTCTTTGTATTATTTTTCTTTTATTTTATTCGATTGTAAATACAAGAGTCATATTTTGTTGTTGTTATAAAGTATTTTATCGAGGTTGACACTTTTGAAAATTTTTATTTTTGACATTAAATTGATTTTGGAGTAAAACTCGAACATCTATTATCATTCTATTTATTGTATTGTAATGAAAAAAAAAATGGTTAAAAAATGTATCATCTCTCTGATTTTCTTTTTGATCTATTGAGCGATTAAATGGGGAATCCAATTTTATTTCCTTAACCCATTCACTGCTGATTCAAAAATGTATGAAAACTACAGGTGCTCAATATATCTACTAATAAATGAGTTAAATTTATTTGCATGTATATACTATATACATTTTTCGGTAAAATGACTAACGGTTTTGATAAAATCGTTAACTAGGGATTTTTTGAGCCGAAAAAATGATCCAAATAGGTGTCTTGGTAAAAATTTGGAATCAACAGTTCTTGAGAAGATTTTAATTCTTCAGGAACACATTTTTTATCTCCTAAAGAGCTCTATCGATTTCGATGAAACTTGGTAATTAAGGTTTTTTTTTTGATTAAAAAAATTTGATGTCACCATTTTTAGGGATATATTGCTCCTTTAGGAAGAAATTTTTATCTCATAAACGGTTGTATCGATTTCGATGCAATTCGGTAAATAAGGGTTTTTTGGATTAAGAAAACGATAAGTATATAAATTTGGGATCGCATTTTGTCAGGGACATCATTGGCCCCCAGGAACAATTTTTATTTCCGAAAGGGTTTTATCGATTTCGACAAAATTTGGTCATTGTGTCAACAAAATGATCTAGACCAGGAATGAGCAACCTTTTTTTACAGACTGAGAAAAATATGAATGAGCTTGCACTCCCTGGTTCATGCAGCAAACTGAAAATTTGTATGTATTCAATTGGAGGACTTTCCAATTCTTCAAAATTCATCCTATCCTTGAAAAATTTTTTCGAAATTCCTACCTTTTTCTCAAATTTTGTATATTTTTTTACAAAATTTGACTTTTTCTTTTAAAATTTATTATATTATATTATATTATATTTATTCATAAATTTGCCTTCTTTTATCAAATATGACTGTCAAAATTTTGAATTTAAAAGTTTCTCGTTTTTTTTTCTGAAATTTCGTCATTTCTCGAAATTCGACTTTTCCTGACAATTTCGCCTTTTTCTGATTATGAAAATTTCCGCTTGTTTATTAAAATTTGTCCTTTTTTTGAAATCTGGTCGATCTTTTAGACAGAAAGGTATATTTTTTAGAAATTTAAAATTTTTTGTGAAAAACAAAAATGTCTTTGTAAACTTCAATACTTTTTAATCCAAATTTCTGATAGTTTCAACTTCTGACACGTCTGTTGAGGCAAGGTAGGGAGCCTGTCTTCCTGTGATTCGCCCAGAGAGTCCAGAGAAAATAAATATTCGATTTTTCTTTTAAAATTTACTCTTTTTCTGAATTTCGAAGTGTCACTAAGATTAAATGCTTTTTCTCAAAACTTAGATCTTTTTTGCAAAATTTCTCTTAAAATATCGTCTTTTTTCTCGGGGTTTTGACTATTTTTTTTTTACTTTATTTTAATTTGACTTTCTTTAGACAATTTTTTGTTCATTTTAAAGTTTTCTCGAATTTTTTTTCAAATTCCGATATTTTTCTGAACATTTACTAAAAGTTTTGATCTTTAAGATTTTCACTTTTTTAGAAACATTGACTGATTTCCTGAAATTTGTCTTTTTCAGGAAATCTTGATTTTTATCTCAATATCCGATATTTAATATTTCAATAAATTTTTACTTTTTCTTTTTGGTAAATTCGTCTTTTTTTCTCAAAATTTCGTATTTTTCTGAGATAGTCTTTTACCTAAAATTCGCCTGTTCCTCAAAATTTGTTCTTTTCGAAATTTTGATTTTGTTTTCAAAATTCTACCTTTTGGACTTTTTCAAAAAAATTTTCTGATAATGTTCACTTTTCTGTTGTTGCGGAAAATATATTTAGGGATTTCGAGAAAAGGATTTTTTTGTAAATTCAACATCTTTACTGAATTTTAAATTTTGAGAACAATGTTTTTGAATTTTGCGATTTTTCTTTCTCAGGATTGGACTTTTTTTTGAAAATTGCGTCTTTTCACAGAATCAGATCTTTGAAAATTTTGATTTTTTTTTAAATTTTGCACATTTCTCGAGTTGTTGAGAAAAGTTAGGTTTTTATTTTCAATATGATTTATTAAAAATTTCAACTTTTTAAATTTTCCTTCTAAAATTGAACCTTGAACCTTCTTCTGAAAATTTGGAATGTTTCCTAGAAAATTCAATATTTTTTTGTAATTTGTAACGTAATTTTGAAAAATCCTGAATTTTTTTCGAAGTCTGTTTTTTCTGATTTTTTAAAAATTTTTTTCCCGATAATTTCAACGTGACTTTTAACTCAAAATTCAATTTTATCTGTTTCTGGACATTTCCATTTAAAATGAAATTTTTTCGTAAGATTTAGACTTTTTTACAAAATTCGTTTATTTTTTTTTTAATTGGATCGAAAATTTAATAAAAATCTAAACAATCTGAGAAGAATATTTTTAGGAAATCTTGAAAAAAAGATTCCCGGAAAAATTTCAAAAATATGACAAAATTGTAATAAAATAAAAATTCTGAAATCATTGTTTTTAAAAGTTGCATTTTTTTACCTGAATTCGACTTGTTCTGGAAATTACAACTCTTTTTACAAACATTTCATTTTGCGAATTTTGTCTCTTTTACATTTCCACTTTTTCAAAATTTCGACATTTCGCAAAGTTCTCCAAAAGGTTGTTTCTTAAGATTGGACTTTTTTTAAAATTTTGACTTTAATTCGAAAATGCAATGTTCCCAATTCTGTAGTTTTTAAGTAAAGATACACAAAAGGTTTTTTTTACCCATGAGTTTTTTAGAATGATTGTTATTGCTCCCCCCACCTTTTAAGAAAATCTTGCCTAAGCTTATGTCCAAGATATTTCATGAATCGTGAAAATTTATTTTCTTTGTTTGTCATTAAATTGTTTGACATTTTCTTTTCTAAAATTTTTACGTAAAACAGTAGAGCTTAGGCGGCCGTAGAAAAATGTTAAGCGGGCCGCATGTGGCCCGCCGGTCACGTCTTGTTCATGCTTGATCTAGACGGATTCAATTTTAGTAAAATTTAGCTATCGCCATTTTTTAGGAATTTAATTTTTTTGGGGAACAAATATTATTTATATCTGAAACGATTCTACGTATGTTCTATCACTTTTGACCAAAGTCGGTAACCAAGTCCTAATGCACAGACCAATATCTGTTCAAGCCTATTGGTCCGTGCATTTATATAATAGTCTTCTGGGGCTTCCCTATAGAGCAGCCGCTTTGCTAAGTGTTTGTGGCTCAACTGTTGATAGTTCATTTATTTATGATCTACTATACACTCTTAGGGGGCTGCACACAGTAGTCTAGGTTGCATTCTATTTGCATCGCTAACCAAAATTTTTTTGAATTGGAAAAATTATCTGTAAAAATTTAAGGTGACAATTTTTTTAGGGACTTTTCTTCCTTCAGGAACAATTTTTGTTTCCGCAACGACTCGAAACTTGGTGACCAGGAAATATTTGGGTCAAGGATATTATCTAGGTAGATGCAATTTAGCAATTTCAGTAAAAATTTGGGGTCACCATTATTAGGGACATCTTCCTGATTGAGAAACAAACTTTTACCTCCAAAAGGTTTCTTTCGATTTCCCTGAAACTCTTATAACTAAGGGTTTTTTGGTTCAAGAAAACGATCTATATAAATTCAGGATCACCATTTTTTAGGGGCATCTTCCTTCTTCAGGAATAATTTTTATGTCCGAAACGACTCTATCAATGTCGATGAACTAGGTAACTAGAACATCTCTAGGTCAGAAAAATGATCTAGATATCGAAGCAATTTTAGTAAAAATTCGGATCTTTACTTATTAGGAGCATCTTCCTCCTTGAGAAACAATTTCTTTTCTCTGAAACGGTTCTGTCGATTTCCAGAGAGAGGATCACTATTTTTAGGGATGTTTTTCTTCTTAGGAAAAATTCAAACTCAAACTTTAATGAAACTTGATAACTAGAAGATTTTGGGGTGATAAGTGCTATTTTAGTAAAATTTCGATGTCACCATCTTTTAGGGACATCTTACTCGTTGAGGACAGGATAAAGATAAGAAATCTTTAGCGTAAGAAAAATATACCTATTGAGATTTTTGGAACAAAATGACGCTTCGAGAAAAATTACATTTATAAAATGAAGAGAAAGAAATACATATCAGTTAGGCGAGCCAATCACACCAAATCCAGTTTGCCACTCTCCCCCTTGAGGCTCTCTATGCTGGACGATTGCAAGATTCCAAAAAAATTTTAATTTGTGGCTATTTTATCTTTCCTGCGCTATAGAGACTATAAAATATTTTTCAAAATGCATTTCACTTTATTCATAATCCAGTTTGTTATCTTTTCGAACATAAAAATAACAAAGCAAAGATAAACAAAGTATATCTGGCAATAAATGCTCCCCCTTAGCCTAATCCTTTTAAACAATTGCACTAGAAATATTCTAAAAGTAATAAATAGCATAAGAATTAGGGTTCCTAGGTTTCTAATAGCAAAACGGGATATTGATCAAAGGGAGGGAGATGCGGGGCTGTGCCGATAACAATAAAAAATGCCCCAAAATAATTTTTAACGACCAAAAATGAAAAACGGGCATAACTTTAGTATTTGTCAATAATTTTTTTACGATTAAAAAACAGTTATTCTCCAAAAAAATCGTTGACTAAAAAAAGATATCATGCCCTTGAATTCTCAATAATCTGTATTTTTTGCATCCTCCTGGGCATAAGGCTAGGTAAATATTGTAAAATTGTGAAATTTGACAGAACATACTATAATTATTTGATAACAAATTAAACAAAACTTTAAAACAATATGGGTTATTATTGTACGTGTAAATTTAAATTTACATTGCGATGCAACGTTAATATGAAAAAAAGTGAACAAAAACAAGTGCTGATGTTAATATGAACCATTTTGTAACATTATTTATATTAAGCCCAACTTTTGAGGCCTAGACACGCTGCGCGTGTTTTGAGCATGAAGCGATTGTTCCTATGCACACGCTAGGCATGTTCTTAGCATGGAATGTGTTAATATCGTAGAAAAAATTCAAAAAAATATACTAAAGTGATATTGATTATCTAAATGATGATTTGTTGGGTGATTTCGTATCTCTTACTTACCTTCGTATCTGTACACTGCACAATTCTTTACTAACGCTTAAATTTTTGATTGTATTCAGTACTCCTTCGGTATCAATTCTTGCAAATAAATAGACTGGATTTTTACTTGAAAAAAAAGGCCACAATTTAAGGATTTCCCACTACTGGTATCTACATATTACAGTGCAAACTCTGTAAACCTCATTTTTATGTGACCTATGACTTTGTTGATATAACACTTCCCTTTTTTATGTGTTTATTCGTTTCATTTTGTTGAATTATCAGATGAATGTCGCAATTACTTTTATAGAAATATCCTATGCTGCAAAATTAGAGGAAATTTGTAATCTGTTGTCGCCTTTTATTTCTTCAAAATCTCGGAAATTTGTGTCACTAGGTTACATGTCAATTTTTTTACAATTAATAAAATGAAATACTCTAAAGTTTAGCCTCATATGCACATTGTATAGCCACTTATGCATATTATATAGCCTCTTATGCATATTGCATAGCCTCTTATGCATATTGTATAGCCTCTTATGCAATTAAAAAGCGTGTTTGTCAAATTTGCAATTTTAAGCAGTGCTGGATTTACTTATAAACTATACAAGCTCTAGTTTAGCGCCACCACTGTTTTGGGAGGGGCGTGAGGTTAAAAATCACATTTGGCATAAAATATCTGGGTTTATAAAGGGCCCTACATCTTAAATATCTTAAGAGTTTTATCAAGTCTAATCCCGGCCTGACTAAAAATTAAAAATGTTGTGTTTTTGTGGGAGGCCAGATTTTTGAGTGGGCTCTGTACGAAAATAGTAAAATCGTCAACAATAATTTTTATAAGTTTCAACCAAAATTGAATTTTAATGTATAAATGATCGATTAAATGTTTCCCTTACAATTGTAGGTTCAAGGTACAATTATTTTAATAATTGTACGTTGAAGTATACGTTCGACTCACGGTTGAAGAAACTTAGAGCAAGAAATCCAAATTTATTTTTTTTTTAAGTTTAATCGACTCGCAAAGGGTAACCTCATTATGCTTTCAAAGCACTGCGAGTAGGATGCGGAAACAAGGATAGATGGCGATGAACCGCCTTCTTAAACAAGGATAGGTTGTAAATTTTAGGGAAAATTCGATAAAAAAGCCAAAAATTCTGCTCAATTTTTTTTAGAATAAAGTCGAAGATTCGATGATAATTTCGAGAGTTCCGAGAGGTGTAAATTTTGAGAAAAGAATGTGACTTTGCAAGTAAGGATTCTTTTAGAGGAAGTCTGACAGTTTGACAGCGTCATAACGCGATAGGGCGCAACTCCCTCTCTTCTTGGCTTCTCTGCGGCGACAGTTGTTAGATTTCCCGTATTTTACGGGTTCTTCCGTATTTTGGTAAATTCGTTTTTGAAAAGAAATTTCCCGTATTTTAAGGAGTGCAACGGTAACACAAATTTCATAAATAAGAAAGCATATTTGATCGGCAGCACCATCTTTTTTTTCTTTTTAAGTTTAATTCACTCGCAAAGGGTAACCCCATTATGCTTTCAAAGCACTGCGAGTAGGATGCGGAAACAAGGATAGATGGCGATGAACCGCCTTCTTAAACAAGAATAGGTTGTAATTTTTAGGGGAAAATTCCTTTCGGTAACAAGTTCCATAACTTGGAAGTTCTATAGAAAAAAGAGTCCCCGTAGACAGAAGTCCTCACTGTGTCAAGCTGGACCGCACAGGAATTTGCTGTCTCGGACTCTCTAGTACGCCTCAAGAATCTTGCCCTTGGGGGGATCAATCCTATTAGTTCTTGCGAGCATCTTCCATGATAGTACTTGTAGAAAAGAGATAAGTCACCAACCACACGCCTGTGCTCTAGTGTTTCGAGAAAATCGGTCAGACTTTCGTCATCAATTAGGCGAATCGCTCTTCTATGAATTGAATCCAAGTGTGTTTTGGGGCTAAACTCCAAATATGCGAACAGTATTGGCTAGTGTTGGCCCAACTTGAGCTTTGTTTAGTGTTACTAGCTGATGAGATGTGAAGTACTTTTTAGCTCTAAAAAGAAAGCCTAGCTTCTGAGAGGCGGATTTGGCAATGGCACGCACATGATCATCCCAAGAGAAGTTAGTGCTCGCATTCACTTCCTAGGATAGATAGATTATATCCCATCGGAAGGATTTTACCGTCGATTGGTATGTTTGTTGCATTATCCCTTGATGCTTTCTTAGAGAAAACCGCGGCCTGAGTTTTTGAAGCGTTGAAGTCGACCAAATGGTTCTTACCCCATTCCAGAATAATCTCGAGATCCCGATTAATTGTCTGTATCTGCTGTTCCCTTGGTCGATCTGAAGCAGCGTTAGATAATGGTTTGTCGGAGAAAAAGATGACACACTCTGACTATCATCTGCGTAGCTGTATATAGGATTGGAACTTGAAGCTAAGAGATCGTTCATGTGTAACAGAAATAGAGTAGGAAACAGAACAGACACCCCCGCGTTAATCGTAAATGTCTCGGATGAGATGCCATCGACGACGACCTGAAGAGATCTGTCAGCGAGGTAATTGGATATCAAATGACAGAGTCCAGGAGATGTTAATTTGGCGAGAAGAGATCGGTGCCAGACTCTGTCGAAAGCCTTTGAGATATCCAATGCCACAATCCTAGCCTCACTATGTTTTTCCATAGCTGAGTTACAGATATAAGTAACATATGCCAGTAGATTGCCAGTGGAACGTTGTTGTCTAAAACCGTATTGCCTGTCGGAAATGATTCTATTTTCCTCCAGATATTTGAGAATCTCGATGTTGATAACCTTTTCCATCACTTTAGATATAGCGAGTAACAAAGATATAGGGCGTTAGTTGTTAGCCAGGTTCCTATTTCCCTTTTTAGGGACAGGCTGCACTCTAGCAGACTTCCAGATGTTACGGAATACACCTTTGTTGTCAGAGAACGTGAACAATTTGCTAAGGACAGGAGTCAACTCTAGGGCGCACTTCTTAAGAACCATAGCGGGAATACCATCAAGGCCAGAAGCTTCCAAGGTGTCGCCAGCTCAAAGAGAATCTTCCTGATTGTGCGTTGTCTGAAAACAACTTCAGCCGTATCAATGTGTCAACCTTAGGAAGAAAAGGAGGTTTTGAGTTTCGAGAATCAAGATTGGAATTTTCAGCAAACATTAAGGCTAGCATATCAGCTTTTTCCTTGGAGGTAGTAGCAATATTGCCATTTTCATCGAGTAAAGGTGGAAAATTTGAAGATGTACAATTCCTTCCAATCGACTTTGCAAATCCCCAAAGGGGCCTGGAACCATTCGGACAGTTGATAAGCCACTGGCGCATTTTACGATCGAAATCACCTTTTGCCTCCTCATTAATCTGTTTAAAAGAATTTCGTGTATCTAGAAATATGGTCAGAGTCTCGATTGAGGGATTATTTCGCCAATGACGATATGCGCGATTTTTGCAGGAGACAACGCGAGCACATTTTTTACTGAACCAAGATTTACTGGAAGCAGACTTCTTTTGGGAGTGGGAAATTGAGCATTCCATACCAATCAGGATAGTTTCCGTGATGGATTCGGCGACTAAAGAAGGGTTGTCTGAGTTAGAACAGACTTCCTGCCATGGGAAAGACGCAAACTCTCTTAATTCTTCCCAGTTTGCAGAGTTAAAGTGCCAAACCATACGGGACTGCGTCTGGGAAGGAGGTGGCATATGAATGGAGCGAGAGGCGGCTACAAGCTTGTGATCCGAATGTCCAAGCGGTGATGTCACAGAGATTTTATACGAATTGGGTGAATTTGTAAGAAAAAGGTCCATTAGATTAGGTTGATGGGTATCTACATCAGGAATTCTTGTGGGTTCCTCAACTAATTGCGATAGTCCACAAGTGATAGCGAAAGCCTCTGCCACCCTTTCCGCGTCGTCAGTTCGGGAAGAAAACCTTAACCAGGGGATGTTGTGTGCACGTTGAAGTCACCGAGAAAGACAACCTCAGCTTTTGGATAATTCGTCTGTAGGTGATCGAAAGTTACGAAGAGATAAGAGAAGAGCTGCCTGTATGAGGGATCGTTTGGAGACAAATAAAGTGAACAAATGAATATTACTTTGTTTTTGGTGCAGATTTTCAGCCAAATCACATCGTGATCGGCAGATTCCAGTGCTTCTTCTCGTTGATAGGACAGGTTGCTTCGCGTAAAAGCACAAATTCCCCTCTTGTGTCGAAATTTTGTGTGCAAGTCGTAGTTAGGTCAAAGCAAATGAACTGTATTGATGGATGGGGAGTCTTGGGTTTCTGTTGGAGACAGCACAAGGGGTCTTTCCTTTTGAAGATGTTGATGAACCGAGTTTAGATTTGAGTTTAGACCCCGAATGTTCCAGAATTGAATTTTGAATGAATTGTTTGAAAGAAACTTGGCCCGTGGTACATTAAAATTTTCCGTCGATTTTGTATCCCCTCGTACACGCTCCACCCGCTCCCTGTATCCCTATGCAGCAGACAGCAGATTCCGAGAGTACATTATGTGAAATGAATGAGTAGAATTGAGAGTAGCGGTGGCGATGGCTTCGTGGTTAAGAGTCGGGCCTGTAACGAGACAGTTCTGGGTTCGACTCCCAGTCGCTGATCACATATTTTTAACTCTACTACAGTTGACAATATATTTTAAGTCAGAGAGAAATGTGCGGAACAAAGTTTCTCAGATAAACGCGCCATAATCTCCAAATTAAGATAACAGTTCAAATTGCGAGTTTTTACAGAAAATTACGGAAAATTTTTTTTTCGAAAACTATAGAATTAAAATTATTTATCAAATTTTTGAGCATAAAGTGGTTAAACTCGGAATTTCAATAAAATCAATTTCTGGATCAAAACTCTTAGGATGTGTCGAAATTTCGAGATTAAAGTCGAAATTTTGATAATTTCTTCAACAAATTTAATTTTTCTTTAGCAATCTTTAACTCGAATATCTGACTTTCTTTAAAAAGTTAAACTTTTCGCACTCGAATTAAAATCTGAATTGAAAAATAGCAATTTCAAGTTTCATCTACTAATTTAAAATAATCAACATTTCGAATGAATGATGATGTGATGGTGCGTGCATAAGCAGCTGATAAATATATGCTCCATTAATAAACCCAAATTCTACGGGAATTAATGAGCGATTATTTCAGAAAATTGTGGTAAACCAAAGGTGTAAACAATAAGAACAGTGTAGTGATTAAAACAACACTAGAGACAAACAGGTCAGTGCAATAATTAGTAATTTAAGGTTAGACTCTGCATTTGTATTAGCTCTGATAAGAGATAAGAAATCGTGATCTTCGAGGAGATAGTCCGGGGAACGGTTTCTTTCGTGGAAAAGACGTGCATCACAACATATAGTAATCAGATTAGGAATCAGCGCTGAAATAAAGAAATAAACATGGACAAGAATTATATGAGAGACGCCGACATGGAGGAGTCCTCCACAGACGAAGGAGGCAAGAGAAAAAGGGTACAAGAAGAAACCTTAGCGAGAACAAAAACAATGTCGAGAACGCCAATAAAAACAAAAACAATTGATAACGAGGATAAGCTTGATCTTATACTAAGTATGATGCAAGATATAAGAGAAGAAATGCAAGAAATAAAAAATGAACAGAAAAAATACAATAACGACATTAGAAAAATCCAAATCGAAAACACCAAACTAAGAGAAGAAAACGAGAGAATTATAAAAGAAAGCAAGAAAATGAAAAGGGATATAAAAATAATAAGCAATAATTTGGAGTGGATCGAAAAAGATAAAAGGAAAAATAACATAATTGTCAACGGTCTAACAGTAAATACAAACGACAATGCAATTTTAATTACAGAAATGGAAAATTTCTTTAAAGAAAAATTAGAAATACAAACCAAAGTTGAAGAAACTTACAACATTGGTAGAAATATATATCTTGTGAAACTGCAAAATGAACATGAAAAGAAACAGATTATGAAAAACAAATCAAAGCTTAGAAAAATTAATGAAAAAATTTTCATAAATGAAGACTTGACGCATAAAGAAAGGGAGATGCAGAGACAACTAAAAAATAAAGCAGAAGAGGAGAAACGCATGGGTAAGAATATCAAAATGGGATATAACAAGATAATAGTTGATGGAGAAACTTGGAAATGGAACAAAATTAAGGAAAATTAGAAAATACAAATTCAAAAAACTGAGCAATAAATCTAAAGAGGTAAATAGTATGATGACGAACAAGGCAATGAAAATGGATACGAAAACACATAAAAACACAACAATAGAAAAAATAAATAAAAAGGAAATAACAGGAAAAGAAATTTGGAAAGTGGGAACATGGAATGTTAGAGGACTAAGGGGAAAAGAGGAGGAACTAATAGAATTTGAAATGATAGGGATCCAAATATTAACAATAACAGAAACGAAGAAGAAGGGGCAAGGGGAACTAGTGCTAGAAAATGGACACCTTTTAATATACAGTGGAGTAGAACAAAATAAACATGCTGCTGCAGGGGTTCGGTGCATAATAGAGAAAGGATTAGTAGATAATATACTAAATTGGGAAGGCATTTCTGAAAGAATACTAAAAATAGAATTTGATGATATATATGGGGAACGAATATGCATAATAATAGTGTATGGACCAAATGAAGATGATTTAGCGAGTAATAAAGATCAATTCTGGGAGGAACTAACATTGGCCACAGAGACAGGTAAAGGTAAAATTATCGTAATGGGAGATTTTAACAGTAGGGTGGGTAAAAGAGAGAATAGAAATGTAAATGTGATTGGAAACTGTGGGGAAACAAAAATAAACAACAATGGGTTAAGAATGATAGAATATTGCATATTGAACGATCTCATAATAACAAATACGTTTTATGAACACCAGGATATACATAAATTTACAAGAATAGCGGAAAACAGGAAAGAAAGATCCATAATTGACTACGCACTTGTGCAAAGAAATAATAGGAAATCGATCACGGATGTAAGTCAAAAGAAGTGCGGAAATATTTAGTGATCATTACCTGGTTGTAGCAAAAATTAGGAAAAAGAAGAGGTGTAGGAGTGACAATGAAACGACACGAAACTGCACCAGTAAAAAAAGAAAATATTAAAACATTCAGATTAAGAGAAAAAGATATAGCAAACAGTTATCACCAAATTCTCGAGGAAAAAATAAGTAATGTAGAAAAGGAGATTGAACAAAAAGATATTGAAGACATATGGCAAACATTTAAGGAGGTAGTAATAGAAGCAGCTAAACAAGCATGTGGCACGATTACAACCAACGCCAATAAAAAGTTAACTGCCTGGTGGAACGATGAAATCAAAAAAGAAGTTAAATTAAAGAAACAAGCGTGGAAAGAGTACTTAAATAATAACACCGCACAAAAATACACTTTGTATAAGGAGAGAAGAACCAAAGTAAAAAAAATGGTTTTGGAAGCTAAACGAAGGCATGGGAATGTTTTGGGAAAAAAATGGAGGAGACAAATAAAGGAGATCGCAAGCTATTTTATAAAGCAGTGAAGACAATAAGAAAAGGAAAAGAAAAGAAATGGACGACTATAACAAGCAAAGAAGGCGCGTTGCTAAAAGATGAGAATTTAATTATGAACAGATGGAAAGAATACTTTTACGAACTATTAAATCCACTGGAAACCGAGACACAAGAAGGCAAAGAAGTAATAACAAATGACAGAATAGCAGATGAAGAAAATGAAGTACTTACGATAGAGGAAGTTGAAGAAGCAATCAAGGCAACAAAATGTGGTAAAGCTCCCGGACATGATGGAATAACATCAGATATGATTAAACACATGGGGAAGAAAGAAACTCTTGTACAACATTTGTAATAAGGCATGGATAAAAGGAAACATACCTAAAGATTGGGAAATAGGTGTTATTATGCCCATATATAAAAAGGGAGATAGAAAACAATGCCAAAATTATCGAGGTATAACTTTATTTAGCACGGTAGCAAAGATATATGAAAGGGTGTTAGCAAACAGGTTCCGTTTAGTCATAGAAATGCAATTAAGTGTATCCCAAAGTGGATTTAGAAGAGGCCATAGTATACAGGACCATATATTCACGATGAAACAACTTACGGATAAAATATTAAGACAACGGAGAGAGGCATATCTAGCGTTCATTGATCTTGAAAAGGCTTTTGACAGAGAACCCAGAAAAGAAATATGGATAAGTTTGGAATAACGAGGAGTCAGCCGAAAATTAATTGCTGGAATAAAAAGCATATATGAGGAAAATGCAAATTACGTCAGAACGCGAAATATGCAGTCTTCTACTTTCTACACAAGAGATGGTTTACGACAGGGAGGAGTACTTAGCCCATTACAATTCATTATCCTGATAGATGACATACACAAACAAACATGTACTAAAACAACAGGTCTACAAGTAGGATACTACAATGTACAAAAAGTCTGTATAAAAGAATGTGCATTTGCAGATGATATAGTAATAATGGCCAATTCACCCGAAGACCTACAAACTAACTTAGAAATATGGAAAGATGCTCTAGAATCTAAACAAATGAAAATAAATGTCAATAAAACAAAAGTAATGGCGATAACAGAAGATGAAAATAAAAAAATAAATATACGATTGCAAAATAATGATATACAGCAGGTCAAGGAATTCAAATATTTAGGAGTAATAATACATAATAAAGGAAATCAGGATAGGGACATCAATGAACGCATAGAGAAAGCACTTAAAGCATATTACAGTATGTGTGCAACCATAGTCAAGAAGAAAGAAATATCCAAAAATACGAAAATGTTGGTATACAAGACTATCTTCCAGCCTATACTACTATTTGGAAGTGAAACCTGGGTTTTAACGGAGAGAATGAAAAGCCGGATACAAGCAGTCGAGATGAAGTTCTTAAGAGCGATAAAGGGAACAAGTAGAAGAGATCGAATAAGAAATCAAAAAGTGAGGGAAGAACTGGATGCTAAGCCTGTATTAGATTGTCGAAGAAAAACAATTAGGTTGGTGGGGACATATACAAAGGATGAAAGATAACATGCAAGTAAAGAAAATATGGGAAGCAAGAACATCGGACCGGAGACGTAGAGGCAGACCTAAAGAAAGATGGGGTGACATTATTGATAAATTAATCAGAAAGAGACAATTAAACCTAAACGAAGCAAAAATTTTAGCGCTAAACAAAAAGGAATGGAAAAAATTTTGTGAATGAAATAGAGAATACCAATCCCGACACCTTACGGTATAAGGAAATTGATTAGAAATATCGAAAAAAATTTCTTTCGAAATGTATATATATATATATATATATATATATAACATTTCGAAAGAAATTTTTTTCGATATTTTCTTTTCAGTCACATTTTGACTTTAAACTTGAATATTGACTTTTCTCAAAGTGTTCCGTCAAAATTTCAAGAAAATTTCGAACAGTTTAAAATCGATGAAATCGAAAAAGAGGTGAAACTAATTAATGAATTAGGAACTAAAACAATAATAATTTAAATGAAATTTAACCTTTACTTCGGAATTCTTTAATATTCATAAGCTCATTTTTTTTACATATATTCCTTCCTTCGGTTCTCTAAATAGGTACTTTGATAATTAAAGTTAGAAATAAGTGGTACGAGAATCATTTCTCTTGGATTTTTTGGTCACTGTTTCTTCCTTTTCAAATAAAAAAAATACCAATGTGAGTTTTCCATTGTACAAGGGTTGATCTGCTTTCCTGGTTTCCTGGTAGCTTCGACCACTAAAACACTCTACCAATGAAGTAGTTTTTTTTAATAAAAACCAAATACCAATTCCAATTCAGATTTGAGCCTCGATTTAGTCGATTAACAACAGAGGCATCCGAATTTTTACCTAATCTGTCAGGACTGACAGACTATTCTCACCTTCTTTTTAGGTTTGCTCTTTTGCAAGTAAATTCTTATGTCTATGGTTGGTAACAATGTCCGCATTAGCGCTACCAATCACTATAGAAATCCATGGACAAATTGGAAGGATAACTCGCCAAAAACTCAATGTGGCCAAGAATGTGGATGTTCTGGATATCAGTTTTAGTACCATCGAAAGTATCGAGGAAGGAGCCCTTTGCGTTCTACCTGAACTGAACACTTTGATAATCAACGGCAACGCAAAATTCCCTAAAATTACACGAAAATTCTTCGAATGCACCCCAGGTTTAACATTCATACATATATACCATAATACCGATTTGGAAATGGAACCAGACAGTCTATCAGGATTGAATCGTTTAGAAGTCCTAAGACTTTGGAATGTTAACTGGTCGAAACTAACAAAGGATACGTTCGCCAGCGACCACATACACAACCTTCAAATTGGCTCAGACAAATTAACTGAGATAGATGCTGATGCTTTCTCCTTGCTACCCAATCTTCGAACTTTACACTTAATTGCGAACATCCAAGCTTTGAAATCGGGGACTTTCCAGAATTTAAACAAACTGGTATCCCTTCAAATAAATGGGTGTCCTTTTGGTGAGTCCTCGATATACGTCAATATCGTCAACTTTGGCTTGATTTTTAGACGAAATTCCTTGGGAAGCCTTGGGTAGCTTGCCATCGCTTCAATCGCTCAATTTGGTTGATACAAACATTAAAGAAGTCGATGTGGAGAAACTGGTTGAGCGCTTTCCAAAGTTAAAACGCTTCGAGATAATAGGATTTCCGGAAAACAAGAAGCATAACGTAAAACACGAACTAAACAAGCGTAAAATTTACTTTGGGACAGACCACTATTACGATCCTGAAGCTCCTGTTATAAGTGATGAAGAAGACGAATAAAAACGTTAATGCATTTAGATATAGTTTTTTTATAAATTAAAATACAAATCTTGTCCCTTAAAACCAAGAAAGATTAAAAAACGAAAGAGATACTAAGCATCTCTCTGAAGATGATAGCTTGACTATCGGAACGCGTTAGAGCAACCTTTGTTGTGCTTTTTAATCTTTCTTGGTTTCAGGGGACAAGATTTGTATTTCAATTTTTGAGGATAACCAAGGACCAGTCCATTCCACCAAAAAAAAAATATTTTTTATGCTTAAATATAAACTGTCACTTTCTTAAATTGCACCATTTTTGAATCGCGCAATATTAGATTATTCAATTAAACAGTGGACCACCGTATTTAAATATGGAAAAATAAAGCTGCTTCCTTCCTTTCAGGAAGATTTCAGAGTGGAGTCAGTATGTAGAGCACAACACATACAGCGTGTCCCACCGGGAATCGCTGCGATCGATATCTAACAAAGTACTCATCTACAACATTTGAGAATTTGGCAACTTATCAAAAGCGGTAGGACCAACACAACTAAAATATTTGCAAAGTTGTAGTATTTCCGGTTATACCTAAAGTTGACACCAACTTCGTTATTTTAAATGAGACACCCTATAAATTTTTGCATTTTTGGATTTAGAAAAATTTTAATAGAAAATTTATAACATTTCGAGTTTATGTCCGAATTTTCTACTTTAATCTCAAAAAACAATTTTAAACTGGAATATTCGATTTTTTCAGGAATTTAAACCTCAGATTACAGTTTAAATTTCTAGAACACAAATTTGGAATTTAAACAATCTCTCTAGGCCTCCTTTAGATAACTTAGTTATTATTTTTTGATGATAATTAAAATTTTAATACGCTCTCGTACTTTACATACGTCCAGAGTTAATCAAGAGCTTCTACAGTATGAAAACCTGATTGTAAATTCTCTGAATAACTATTTAACGTAAACATGTTTTGGAATTTCCAGAATGGGTATTTTAAAACGATATTATAGATCTTCTGATGTACTAAATAAATCCTTTGTGGCAGTTTATTAGGTTAAGTTGTGTCGTGTAATAAGTAAAATAAATTGCTTGGAAAATGGTAAGTTCTTACAGAACTGGGATGAACTAAAGAGTAAATTATTGAACTAATTAGTGGCTAGAAATAATGTTCATTTCAATAACGGTTTAGCACTCTTCAAGATACAGGTTGTACCTTTTTGAATGATTGGGATCTCGGTTATAGGGATGTCGATCTGAGATCGATTAATGGAAAATTCCATTTTTTCAAGTCTCAGAATCGATTTTTTAGATCAATCTCAAATATAAGATCGATCTAATGAACGATTCAAAAATTCTAAGAATCGAGTCGATTTATCTTAGGTACAGGTCACTGTAAATTTAATAACAAAATTTTTTTATTTTTTATATAAGTGCATTTAGGCCGTTATGTTATTATCCAGTTCCATCTACTAGCAATAGCTGCGTTAATAAGTCAAGATTTTAAAAAGGCTAGACTTTAAAAAATATTTAAACTTTGATCAAATGAAATGTTGAAAAAAAATTGAAAATTTCAAAAACTAATAATTTTCGTAAAAGTTGGTCGAAATCTCGAAACGGTACACAAAAGCAGAAATTAAGAAATAACTAACATTTTTCTAAGAATAGAAAAGCTCATAAAATGTCGACATTTTCAAAATAAAATCGAAATTTCCAAAAAGTACAATTTTTTTAAAAGTCTCCAACTTAGAAAAGATCGACATTTTTAAAAAATTTGGTGGAACGGACTGGTCCTTGGTTATCTTCAAAAATTGAAATACAGAACTTGTCCCCTGAAACCTTTAATCTTTCTTGGTTTCAGGGGACAAATTCTGTATTTCAATTAAATTAAATTAAATATTAAAAAAGTTTAAATTTTGAAAAAAGTTGAAAACATGAGAAAAAGTCGGAAGTTTGTAAAAGTCCAAATTTTGACAAAAAGTCGAATTTTATGGAAAAAAAAGATAAATTTTGCAATAACATCGAAATTTTCAAAAATACAACTTTTCAAAAAACTTTACATTAAAAATTTTCAGCGGCAAGTTTTCAAAGAAATCTCAAATTTTCGAATTTTCAAAAGAGTACAAATTTTTAAAAAGTCTAATCTTAAAAAAGTCGATATTTTAAAAAAGTTTCAGTTTTAAGAAAAATCGAAAATATGAGAAAAAGTCGAAAGTTTTCAAAAGAGTCCAAATTTTGTGAAAAAAAAAATATTTTACACCAACATCGAAATTTAAAAAAATAAAACTTTTTAAGAATCTCTACATTAAAAGTTTTCAGTGGCAAGTCTTCAAAGGAATCTGAAATTTTCGAAAAGTAAATATATTGAAAAAAAAAATCGAAATTATCAGAAAAGATCGAAAATATCTAACTTTTTTTCAAAATTTTGATTTTTCTGGTTATTTTACAAACAAAAATTTCTTCCAAAAAAGAAAATTTCTAATTAAGAGAAAAATTATAAAAAAAAACTAAAAAGTTTTCAAAAATATCAAAATATATCCAAATTGGGCATGAATATTAAAAGAGTTGTAATTGTCAGAAAGGAAAAATTTCGAAAGTCGAAATTTTGAAAGTCGAAGAAGAAAAGGTTGATATTGTAAAAAAAGTGGATATTTAAAATGTCGCAATTTTCGATAAAAGACGAAATTTTAAATAATAATCGAAATTCTTCAAAAATGTGGAATTTTCGAAAAGATGACTAAAGATTTTTTCTTTTCTTTCACGGAGACGAACGCCGGGTATCAATTAGTTGATTTAGAAAAAGCGGAAAATTCGAGACCAAAAATTCTATGATAGTTTGATGGAACGGACTGGTCCTTGGTTATCTTCAAAAATTGACACACAGAACTTGTCCCCTGAAACCAAGAAAAATTAAAAAACACCACAAAGGTTGCTCTAACGCGTTTCGACAGCCAAGCTGTCATCTTCAGAGAGAAACTGGAAACTCTGAAGATGACAGCTTGGCTGTCGAAACGCGTTAGAGCAACCTTTGTTGTGTTTTTAAATCTTTCTTGGTTTCAGGGGACAAGTTCTGTGTTTCAATTTTCTATGATAGTTGCTAATTTAATTTCTCTTCCAGATTACCAACTTGATAATAAAATGTATCTTCCTCTGGTCTCTTATAATTTCTTCCGAGCAATACGAATTACCAGTGAATCCTCCAACAGTCAATGTAACAGGCCCACTAACCAGGAGTCATCTGGACCCAGTAGGAAATGATACCTTCATCGCAGTAGATTACGATTTGGTAACAAGCATAAGGAACGATATTTTCTGCGGCCACCCCAACCTAGAACACCTCTACTTCGACATCAACACGGGGTTCTACAGCCCCACCAAGAAGTTATTCGAATGTGTACCAAATTTACGCACTTTGCATTTTTCGTCGCGTCAAAAAACTATAATGCTAGCGGAGGCGGGTGTACCATACATAATAAATTACATAACTATGGCTCCGGATAGTGTGGTGGATTTGGCCGAAATTGGAGGAGTTGAAATTGAAGAACGTTGGATGGAAGAAGTTGACGAAGAATATGTTCAGTGGTGAACATTTGAAGTCAATCAGTGTGATATTCCCGGTTTTGGTTGAAATTGATGACGATACGTTTTCGTCTGTGCCAAATTTAATACATTTGAGCGTCCACGGAAGTATTAAATCGTTGAAACCTGGAGCCTTCAAAGGATTAGACAAACTTTCTTCCTTGGAAATTCGTTCTCCTTTGAGTGAGTATACTGCTAGAAAATCAAAGCCTTTGGTGGTAACATCAAATTACTTGTGTAGGGTGGGTTTGTTAAAATTTGGTGCACTTAGGGGCCCCTTATATGCCGCCACGATCTGGTGATATTTTATTACAAAGTTGTGAAGATCAAGCTTCGTTTCTACTTTTACATTTTTTTTTCAAAACTTCCACTAAATTCTCGAAATTTTTCTCAAAATTTCCAGATCCATTGTTGATACATATTTGAAGGTGCCTTTTTTAAAGTTTTTCGTAAAATTTTCTGCTTATAACTGAAGCTTAGCTAATCTTAACTTTTAAAAATCTTTACGAAGTTTTGCTTAAAATATACTTTTTTTTTTTCAATTTCAGCTGAGTTCCCTTGGGATGCATTAAGAGCTTTACCAGAATTGGAGAACCTGTCTATATTCAACCAACAATTTAAATCAGTTGACATTTCGAAGATACCTCAACAACTTCGAGGTTAAAGGTTTTGACAATGACTTGTGATGATATTCAAAATACTGAATTTATCAAAAATGAATTGAAGAAACACAACATTTCTTTTGAATGTCAATCTGTCAAAAACTCGAATTAGTATAAAATTAATATTTAAGAAATAATAAAATGAATTAATTTTTTTGCTTTAGCTAAAGCGTTTTTAATTTGACCCACAATACTTCTGGATTCTGGATTTGAGGAGGGTTGTCTAAAGTAGCACTTAGGCCACTCTTTCCGGAGCTTATCCTTATGTGTCCTTGGTCATTCATTCAGTCACCCAACCTTGTTGAGAAACGGAAGAACGTCCTCTCTAAAACTGGCCACACTAGGCCAGAAGTCCCCCAGCGTGGTTCCTCTGATTAATGCTAGTGCCGGTCAGTGAGACGTCACATCTTCGATACTCTTATCTTCTTCTAAATACACTCTACAGCTCGGGTTTATAATTCCCATTTTATAAAGATGTTTTTTTTTCGACAGTGACCTCTCAAAACAAGTTTCCTGAGGTTATTTCTTGAAAGTTGTAGCCATAGATCCTTAGCCTCAAAATACTTCAAATTGTTACTTATTCATTACCAGCTTTGTCAACTTGTCTATTTAAAAGATGTTCCTCATATATATAGTCGAAATAAAAAAAAAACTCTCTTTAATTAGTTTTCTTGGCCATTTTCCCCTCTTCTAATGGTTGATTATCCATAAGGCGAACTAGCATGTGCCTAGAAGTGCGAGGCTACAAGGAAACGTACCCGAATGCAGATAACCTTCAGTCATCAAAAATAATTTATAGGAGTGCCAATCGGTATTTGTCTTTATGTCCTAGAACACAATATAATCCGTCACTCAATGAACCAGTATTATGTTGTCAAGATTTTGTGTATTTAGTTAAATCTGTCCATTTTAAATACTCTCAGGTGCTCATGCTACAAATTCTAGGTGCTTCCTCTGAAACTAAATAGGATATCTTCGTCGTAGTATTTTGCATTCAATCAGCAATGATCATTCTTAATACTCACCGATGCTTTTGGTGGTCAAAACTTCAATGAGAAACGAAAGTTCATCAGTAACATCGTCTTTTTCCACTAGAATTTTGTCTTCATGTGGTACATTGTTCCAAGCTGGATCTTCGGGCACAATGTATCCATCTTAATGATCATTTGGTGGTCAACATTTTAATGAGAAACGAAAGTTCATCAGTAATATTTTACTTTTTCACCATAATTTTATCTTCATGTAGTACAATATTCTGAGCTGGATCTTTGGACTCAATCTATCTATCTTAATGATCATTTGGTGGTCAAAATCTCAATGAAAAACGAAATTTCATCAGCAATATTTTCTTTTTCCACTATAATTGTGTCTTCATGTGGTACATTTTTTTATGCTGTACCTTCGGACACAATTTCTTCATCTTAAGGATCATTTGGTGGTCAAAATTTTAATGAGAAACTAAAGTTCATCAGTAATATTTTCTTTTTCCACTATAATTTTGTCTTCATGTGGTACATTTTGTTAAGCTGTACGTTCGGACACAATCTATTCATCTTAATGATCATTTGGTGTTCAAAATTTCAATGAGACACGAAAGTTCATCAGTAATATTTTATTTTTCCGCCATAATTTTGTCTTCATTTGGTACATTTTTCTAAGCTTCCAATGATCTTAATAATCCTTTGGTGGTCAAAATTTTAGTGAAAATCGAAAGATCATTAGTAATATGTTCTTTCTTCACTATAATTTTGTCTTCATGTGGTACATTGTTCCAAGCTGGATCTTCGGACACAATCTATCCATCTTAATGATCATTTGGTGGTCAAAATTTTAATAAGAAACGAAAGTTCATCAGCAATATTTTATTTTTTCACCATAATTTTATCTTCATGTAGTGCAATATTCTGAGCTGGATCTTAGGACTCAATCTATCCATTTGAATGATCATTTGGTGGTCAAAATATTAATGAAAAACGAAATTTCATCAGTGATATTTTCTTTTTTCACTATAATTGTATCTTCATGTGGTACATTTTTTTAAGCTGTAGTTTCGGACACGATCTCTTCATCTTGAGGATCATTTGGTGGTCAAAATTTCAATGAGAAACTAAAGTTCATTAGTAACATTTTCTTTTTCCACTATAATTTTGTCTTCATGTGGTACATTATTTTAAGCTGTACCTTCGGACACAATATATCCATCTTAGGGATCATTTGGTAGTCAAAATTTCAATGAGACACGAAAGTTCATCAGTAATTTTTTATTTTTCCGCCATAATTTTGTCTTTATTTGGAACATTTTTCTAAGCTCCCAAGGTTCTTAATAATCCTTTGGTGGTCAAAATTTTAGTGAAAATCGAAAGATCATCAGTAATATGTTCTTTTCCCACTATAATTTTGTCTTCATGTGGTACATTGTTCCAAGCTGGATCTTTGGAAACAGTCTATCCATCTTAATGTTCATTTGGTGGTCAAAATTTTAATGAGAGACAGAAGTTCATCAGTAATATTTTACTTTTTCACCATAATTTTATCTTCATGTAGTACAATATTCTGAGCTGGATCTTTGGACTCCAATCAATCTATCTTAATAATCATTTGATGGTCTAAATCTCAATGAAAAACGAAATTTCATCAGCAATATTTTCTTTTTCTACTATAATTGTGTCTTCATGTGGTACATTTTTTTATGCTGTACCTTCGGACACAATCTCTTCATCTTAGGGATCATTTGGTGGTCAAAATTTCAATGAGAGACTAAAGTTCATCAGTAATATTTTCTTTTTCCACTATAATTTTGTCTTCATGTGGTACATTTTTTTAAGCTGTACTTTCGGACACAATCTATCTATATTAATGATTATTTGGTGTTCAAAATTTCAATGAGACACGAAAGTTCATCAGTAATATTTTATTTTTTCGCCATAATTTTGTCTTCATTTGGTACATTTTTCTAAGCTTCCAAGGATCTTAATAATCCTTTGGTGGTCAAAATTTTTGTGAATATCGAAAGATCATCAGTAATATGTTCTTTTTCCACCATAATTTTGTCTTCATGTGATACATTATTCCAAGCTGGATCTTAGGACACAATCTATCCATTTTAGTGAACATTCGGTGGTCAAAATTTTAATAAAAAACAAAATTTCATTAGTGATATTTTCTTTTTCCTCTATAATTTTGTCTTCATGTGGTACATTATTGTAAACTGTATCTTCAGTCACAATCTATCCATCTTAATAATCATTTGGTTGTCAAAATTTCAATGAGAAACGAAAGTTCATCAGTAATATCGTCTTTTTCCACTAAAATTTTGCCTTCATGAGGTACATTATTCTAAGCTGGATCTTAGGACACAATCTCTCCATCTTAGTGATCATTGGGTTGTCAAATTTTCAATGAAAAAGTAAAGTTCATGAGCAATACTTTCTTTTTCCACTATAACTTTATCTTCCTGTGGTATATTCTTCCAACCTGTACCTTTGGACACAATGGATCCATCTTAATAATATTTGGCGATCAAAATTTCAATGAAAAACGAAAGTTCATCAGTAATAATTTCTCTTTTCACTATAATTTTGTCTTTGCGTAGTACATTTTTCTAATCTGCACCTTCAGACATAATCGATCCATCTTAATTATCATTTGGTGGTCAAAATTTCGATAAAAAACGAAAGTTCATCAGTAATATTTTATTTTTCCATCATAATTTTGTCTTCATTTGGTACATTTTTCTAAGCTTTCGAATTTCTTAATCATCATTTGGAGGTCATAATTTCAATGAAAAAGTAAAGTTCATCAGCAATATTTTCTTTTTCCACCATAATTTTGTCTTCATGTAGCACAATTTTCTAAGCCACACCTTCGGACGCAATCGATCCATCTTAATATTTATTTGGTGGTCAAAATTTCAATAAAAAAGTTTATCAGTAATATTTTCTTTTTCCACTATAACTTTGTCTTTCTGTGGTACATTCTTCCAAGCTATACGGACACAATATATCCATCCAAACGAAAGTTCATCAGTAATATTTTCTATTTTCACTATAATTTTATCTTCGTTTGGTAGCTGGATCTTCGGACACAATCTATTCATCTTAGTGATCATTTGTTGGTCAAAATTTCAATAAAAAGCAAAATTTCATTAGTAATATTTTCTGTTTCCATTATAATTTTGTTTTCATGTTCTACATTGTTTTAAGATGTACCTTCGGTCACAATCTATCCATGTTAATGATATTTTGGAGGTCAAAATTTCAATGAAAAATGAGAGTTCATTAGTAATATTTTCTTTTTCCACTATAATTTTGTCTTGATGTGATACAATTTTCCAAGCTGGGTCTTATCCAATGGTTATGCTGAAGACCCTAGAAAATAATCAGAAGCTTCATTTGAGACTAAATAGCATATCACCTTCATATTCTTAAGTACTCGGACACAATTAATTTATTTAAAATCATTTGGTGGTCAAAATTTCAATGAGAAACGAAAGTTCATCAGGAACATTGTCTTTTTCCACAATAATTTTGTCTTCATGTGGTACATTTTTTATGCTGTACCTTATTGATTGGTTATGCTGTTCTGTGTGAAGTTCTTGGTGGTCAAAATTTTGCCACTAAGTTAAAGTTCATCAGAAATATTTTCTTTTTCCACTATAATTTTGCCTTCATGTGGTCCGTTTTTCCAAGTTGTACTTTCGGACAGTAGATTATGTTAAAGATTCTGGAAATTAATCAAAAAACGAAACGAACATTCGACTGGTCAAAAACGTTAGCTTTTAATCGTTTTTAATATAAAGATAAAAATATCCTAAAACAAATTATTTCTGGATAATCCAATCCAACACAAACCATGTTTGCATCAAAGTTGTTCTTTCATTTTTAGAAAATTGCTTATCACAATAAAATTTGAAAACTCTACGTTAATACCCATTCCACTTAAGTTTATATTTCAACATTTATTACATGCAATGTTACATAAATATGTACCTAAATATTAAGATGGTGGCTGGTTGAAAAAAATTTGACCAACTGGATATTCAAAGCCAGAAAAATTGTGAGTTTTCCTCATTTCCCCATACCACAAAATAAATATTAGAGTCACTCAGTTGTCGAGAAAAGAAGCAGCTTTAGGATCTTAAAAATTTTCAACTTAAAACTCAAAATTCTAGATTTTTAGTAATCTGTTTAGGATTCCCAATCTTTTATAGATTGCCCCAAGCAGCAATTGCATTGGATTCTTGTTTGTCAATCGTGTTTTCCATCGTAGTATCACAAAGGGTGATTGGCAAAGATCCAACGCAATCGCTGCTTGGGACAATCCTTAGGGTACGTTTATGTTGAAGCTGTGATTAACGATTAGAGCAGCGAGGAGAGCAGTGATAAAAGCATCGCGTAGCGCATAGCTTCTATGTGGTGTTCACGTCGGAGCTGAGATAACAGAGCAAAGCAAGCCAGTGTTTAAGCTCAAGCTGTAACAATGAGTGATTCCGAAGAAGATGACATACTTTTATGTTCAAGTGCTACACAGTTTTATTTACTTGAATGTAGAGAACGCGAATACTGTGCCCATCCTATCAATACCGAAAGGAATAGATTCGGGGAATATCATCACCTTTATAAAGATTTAAGGCAGCATCCCACAAAATTTGCAAAATATATGAGAATAAGAATTGAAACTTTCGATTATATATTAACGAGCATTTCTGAAAAACTCCAGAAAAACTGGTACAATTGCCACAGGCGACCAATTGTACAAGAGGACGATTAATGTTAACATTTCGGTAAGTAGGTATTTAATTCCATTTTGAAACTGTTTATTATTTATTAATAATTTTAAATAACAAACAATAATTATATTACCTATTATGAAACTGTAAATTTACAAATGAATTCTCTTCTTCTGGCAGATCTAAATTCCTTTCAACATTGTCATAATAATATCTTGCCGTGGTTGTTTGACAGCTACCGGACGCTAAGCTGTAGTCAGTGGGAATATTCCGTGGGGGCAAAGAAATACTTTATCTGGGTTTCATGAACTCTTGTTTTATTTTCATTACTTTCATACAGTATTCCATTTTGTCAGAAGCCGACAGTGTTCCAACATGTGGCAGTAAGCTTTTAAAAAAACTAAGGTCTTCATCTTCCTCCTCTTTTTTGGTTTTTTTTCGTGTAAATAATGTAGCTTTTCCTTTTCTATTTGCAGTAGTGCATTACCGACACTTTGCTTCGATGGCTTTCGAAATTGTACCAAAGAAGTAGAACCTCGGGATAAAGCTGGTGATGCAATGCGACTTAATGATGCTTCTTTTGGAGATTCAACATCTTGTTCAGTAGACAAACCCTGTTGGTCCTCACTGTCACGATCACCCTCATCCGACTCATCAAGTGTGGGTCCTTCCGTTGTATCGCCAAAATTTCCTCTAGATTTTCTAGGAGAGAACTGATCCTTTAAGAAAAAGAGAGTTTTGAAGTATTTCCATTCACCTTTGTAGTCAGTAACTTGGGCTAAACCAGATTTTGGCGTGGGAATGGATGCCAAGGTAGTAATAAACTTGTCGCGTAAAGTTTTCCATTTGCTTCGTACTACATTTTCTGAAACAATAAAAATTATGAAAATACCCTGCCACACATACACACTACTAAAAACATCTTTTCTTTTCAGGTATTTATCTACTGGGCAGGCATTTAGAAGCTTGGCGTTTTCGTTTCGTATGGGAGTTGCAACAGTTTCTAATATTATTAGAGAAGTTATCAGAGTTATATGGGAAGTACTTCAACCGTTGCACATGAAAATTCCAGACGAAAGCGATTTCAAGAAAATTGCTGACGACTTCTATAATATTTGGAATTTTCCTAATTGCGTTGGAAGTATAGACGGTAAACATTGAGAATTAATTGTCCTGCACATTCCGGGTCTATGTTCTATAACTACAAAATTTTTTTTTGATTGTCTTGCGAGGATTTGTTGATGCAAATTATAAGTTTATCAACATTGAGGTTGGTGGTTACGGAAAACAGAGCAACTGGGGAAATTTAGATCCTCAGGTTTGTTTTTGCATTTGTCGGACGGACGACTCCGCATTCCGAATGCCCGCTCTCTGCCGGATTCTAATATTACTGTGCCGTATGTCATGTTAGGTGACGAAGCTTATCCACTTTTTCCTAATTTGTTAAAACCTTACAGCAGAAACCAGTTAGATGCTGACAAAGCTTACTTTAACTCTAGGTTATCAAGGGCACGGAGAACGGTTGAATGCGCGTTTGGTTATTATCTATTCTAAATGGGGAATCTTGGGCACAGCAATTCAAACTTCTGTAGATGTCGCTGATGATATTGTGAAGTGTATTTGCTTATTACATAATATTATCATTGACAGAGAAGGTATTGAACATAACCTAAATGAAACAACAACTTTACCACCAAGCGCAATACCAAATCATATTTCCACTGGCAGACCAAATCAGACAGCAACACATATTCGAAATCTATTTAAAATGTATTTTTGCCAAAATCGATTATAATGTTTCTAACCTTAAAATAAACAGATTTACTTAAGATTTGTTTGTGCTTTTTGTGCTACTTCATTCCACAATTTGTCCAAAATGAATCTGTTGTGGTGATTCTTGTCCCTTACGTCCCACAATGAGGGCCTGATAAAAACATCACTTATCAAACTTTCGATACCGATCCTCGATACTAGCGGAGAAAATGGATTGAACTGTTATCACAGCTCATATCGTTCGGTCGGGATCAGAGAGTGAGTCGTCGCGCTGCTCCAGCGTAAACAGCTCTATTGAAAAGCGTGGTTGTATTTTCTTCGCTTCGCTAGTATCGATGCTCTAATCGTTAATCGCAGCTTCAACATAAACGTACTCTTAGAAACACAATAATTGGAGAGAAGAAAAGAGGAGAGGAAAGGATAGGAGAGGACAGGAAAGAAGAGAAGAGAAGAAAAACGAAGAGAAGAGAATAATAAGACCAATACCAAGACCAAGACAAGAGAAGAGACAAGAAGAGAAGAGAAGAGGAACGAAGAAAAAAGAATAAAAGAAAAGAGAAGAGAAGGAAAAAGAAGAGAAGAGAAAAGAACAGAAGAGAAAAGAACAGAAGAAAAGAAAATAGGAGAGGAGAGGACAAGAGAGGAGAGGAGAGGAGAGGACAGGAGGAAGAGTAAAAAAGAAAAGAAAAGAGAAGAAAAGAGAACCGAAAAGAAGAGAAGAGAAGAGAAAAAAAGAGAAGAGAAAAGAAGAGGAAAGAAGAGAAAAGAAGAGAAGAGAAGGGGAGAGGAGAGAAGAGAAGAGAAGAGAAAAGAAGAGAAAAGAAGAGAAGAGGAGAAGAGAGGAGAGAAGAGAAGAGAAGAGAAGAGAAGAGAAGAGAAGAGAAGAGAAGAGAAAAGAAGAGAAGAGAAGAGAAGAGAAGAGAAGAGAAGAGAAGAGGAAGAGAAGAGAAGAGAAGAGAAGAGAAGAGAAGAGAAGAGAAGAGAAGAGAAGAGAAGAGAAGAGAAGAGAAGAGAAGAGAAGAGAAGAGAAGAGAAGAGAAGAGAAGAGAAGAGAAGAGAAGAGAAGAGAAGAGAAGAGAAGAGAAGAGAAGACAAGTCCAAGACCAACAGACGAGAAAAGAAAAGAAGAGAAGAGAAGAAAAGAGAAAGAGAAGAGAAGAGGAGAGGAGAGGAGAGAGAAAAGGAAAGAAACGAAAGGAGAGGAGAGGACAGAAAGAAGAAGGAAGAGAAAGAAAGAAAGAAGAGAAGAAAAGAGAAGAGAAAGAAGAGAAAGAAGGAAGAGAAGAGGAGAGGAAACAGAAGAGAAGAGAAGAGAAAAGAAGAGAGAAAGAGTCAAGAAAGGAAAGAGAAGAGGAAAAGAAGAGAAGAGAAGAGAAGGAAAAGGAGAAGGAAGAGTCAGAAGAGAAGGACGAACAAGAGAAGAGAGAAGAAAAGAAAGAAAGAAGAAAAGAGAGAAGAGAGAGAGAGGAAAGAGAGAAGAGAAGAGAAGAAGAAGAGAAAGAAGAGAAGGAGAAGAAAAAGGAAAGAAGAGAAAGAAGAAAAAAGAAAAGAGAAGAAAGAGAAGAGAAGAAGAAGAGAAGAGAAAGAGAAGAGAGAGAAAGAAGAGGATAAAAGAAGAGAAGAAAGAAGAGAAGGAATGGAATATAAGAGAAAAGAAGAGATGAGAAGGAAAGAAACTAGGAAGAGAAGAGAAGATAACAGAAGAAAAGGGAAGATAGGAATGAGGGTGACGAAGGAAGGAAAGGGAAAGGAAAAGATGAGGAGGGGAGAGACGAGAAGGGAAAAGATAGGGAGAGAGGAGATGGAAAGGAAAAGAGAAGAGAAGAAAATAGAAGAGAGGGGGGGAGGAGGAGAAGAGAGGCGAGAAAAAGAAAAGAAAAGAGAAAGGAAGAGAAAAGAGAAGAGAGAGAGAAGAGAAGAAAAGAGAAGAGAAGAGAAGAAAAGAAAAGAAAAGAAAAGAAAAGAAAAGAAAAGAAAGAAGAAAAGGAAAAGAAAGAAAGAAGAGAAGACAAGTTCAAGACAAGACCAAGAAAAGAGGAGAGAAGAGAAGAGTAGAGAAGAGATTGAGATGAGATGAGATGAGTTGAGATGAGAAGGGAAGAAACGAGCGAGAGAGAGAGAGAGAGGAGAGAGAGAGAGAAGAGAGAGAGAGAGAGAGAGAGAGAGAGAGAGAGAGAGAGAAAGAGAAGTGTTGGGCATTAAATTCTGCACTACTTCGCCTATTTCAGTTTCCTTGTATCTCTAACCGTTTACGAGATCCCTGTAGTCTGGTTATGCACTAAAAAGCCGTTTCGACCTAATTTGGTTCCATCAGATCCAAAACACTTCAACGACTGGACTGCGGAAATATATAAGAAGCTCTTTCACCAGCATATTCTCTTTTTTTTAGCTAATTTTGATGATAAAAACAACTAAAACTAGAACATGTTCATGTATAATTCTGTACAATGATCGTATTTGTATTACAGTTGGTTTTATCATTTTTCTAAAACTCCGTATCACAATAAAATTTGAAAACTCTAGTTAATACCCCACTTAACTATTACTACGTCTTGCAGATTTACTGGCAAGATTGTAATGGTAAAACGACAAGGTCAACATTCTACATATTTTTTACAAGCAATATTACGTAAATGTGTACCCAAGTATACAGACGGTGGGAAATTGAAAAAGAATTTAAAATAGGACCTACTGACATTCAAAACCAAATAAATGGTGAGTTTTCCCCATTTGTTGTAACAATATTCAGGCTGGGGGACGAATCTATTTTCTTTTAAGTTCAGATCAAGAATTTCACTTTAATTTTTAGATTCGAAATTTCGAAAAAATTCAAATTTCAATTCGAAATCTTCACTTAAGTTCATCGGTTTTTTTCTGCAGATTTTCTTTAAATTTCATCTGTTAGATGTTATTAACAGTATTACCCATTCACCTGCAAAATTAAAAGAGCCGTGACGATGCCAAAAGTCGAAATATTAAATGTCAAATTTAAAATTTTTAATGTCAGCGAAAGACATCGAAAGAGATTTTAATTTATTGTCGAATTTCGTAAAATAAGAAGAAATTTACAAAATAAATTTCAAAGTTAAACTCAAAATTTCTTTAAAAAATCAAAATATTTCAAGCAAAAATTTTCACTTTCTGTCAAAAATTGTTAAAAAATTGAAAAGAAATCATTGAAATGTCAAGTAAAAAATTTACGAAAAGAATCTAAATTTCGAGAAGAAAAAACGAAACGAGAAAGTGAAAATCTCTGGAAAAAATTGCAAATTTCGTGCATACAAACCTGAAATTTTCGATAACAAAAGTAAAAATTGTAAGCTTAACTGATAATTTTTAGGAAAAAAAAATCATTTCAACCAGCATCAGTTTCAATACATTTTTTGAAATTTTAACATTGAAGTTGAATTCACAAAATTTACCTTTTTTAAAATTTTGAACACTGAAGTTGAATTTACAAAAAAAAACTAAATTTATGTTTAAAAAGTGTTCG
Source organism: Dastarcus helophoroides (assembly GCA_028583605.1). Taxonomy (NCBI): domain Eukaryota; kingdom Metazoa; phylum Arthropoda; class Insecta; order Coleoptera; family Bothrideridae; genus Dastarcus; species Dastarcus helophoroides. Next base: position 21,396,021 of record CM053334.1, read on the forward strand.
AAATTCGAAAAACTTTTCTAGATTGGTCTAAATTTAAAATAAAATCAATATATTTGGAAGAAAATCTAAATTTCAAAAAAAATTACAGGTCAAAAATGTTGAGAGATTTTAAAGTAATAAATTAGAAGAAAAGTGAAGATCTCTAAAAAAAATTAAAATATTAACAGAAGCGCCGAAATTTTCAGAAAAAAACTCTAAATCTCTAAATAATAATTTACAGAAAAAAACACAAGAACGAAGTAGAGAACTCCTGTATTACAAAAGCTTCAATAAAAAAAAAACTCTAATGCACAGACCAATTGGTTTGAACATTTAGATTCGAAGTTTGGAAACCAAAGACTGGTTTCGATCTTATTAGATCTCATCAGATCGAAACCGGTCTTTGGTTTCCAAACTTCGAATCTAATAGATGTTCAAACTTATTGGTCTGTGTATTAGACTCCTTGTCTTCTGGGGACCTTCCTAGAGAGCAACCGCTTTCCTAGGTGTCAGTGTTTTAACTGTTGGTAGTTAAGCTACCGTATGAGGGTTGCATGAATTTGCAGTTTAGGTTTGCAGTTCTACTTGCATAAAGTAAAATCTAATGATCGTAAATAAGAATTGGGCTTTAGCCCCCCAAATCGGATGACCTAACTTTGCCCATGCTTCCCACAGCTTGTTTTTAACCTAAGGTTTACCTCGACTGCCACCTGTTATTAAAAATATTTTCTTTCAGGCATTCAACAGCCAAATTGGGGCAGCCCTCCTCTTATTAATTTCTACAGTTGCTGCGGATGATTACGATCCTGCCAAAACCATCGATATATTGGCAACTCGAGGTAGAATCACCAAAACCGAACTGAACCTAACCAAGGAAGTCAAAGTGATTAATATTGTGGAAAGCGAAATTACGGAAATCGAACCAGATGTATTTTCCTCGTTACCAAATTTAGAAAAGTTGTTGGTAATTCGAAACGAGAAATTTCCCAAAATAACCAAAGCGTTTTTCAAATATGTCCCCAATTTAATTTACGCGAGTTTCTATGGTAATGGAAACCTGGAAGTTGATGGTGACAGTTTTTCAGATTTGAAAAGGTTGGAATACGTGGAAATTACCGACGCTGTATCCACTTTCAATTTGAAAAGGGATACTTTCGCTAGCCCCTCCCTCAAAATTATCCAATTAATTAATATCACTATAAGAGGAGTGGACTCGGATGCGTTTAGTCAATTACCAAAACTTCGCACGTTACTGTTGTGTAAAAATTCCTTGTCAGGTTTTAAGCCAAACACATTTGGATCTTTAAAACAAATTTATTATATCCAACTGTGCGAGAACGACTTAGGTAAGGAATCGAATATAATTTAACATTCCAACGAATACGATAATCAGGTTAACTTGCAGAAGAAATTCCTTGGGACGCCTTTGGTGTACTTCCATCGCTCGTGGAGCTGGATCTTTCTAATAACAAGATCACCGACTTTGATTCGACCAAAATTCGGAAACATTTTCCGAATTTGAAAGTGTTGCGTATCGAGGGATTTCCTAACGACAGAAAATATGAAGATGTTAGAAAGGAGCTTCGAAAATATAAGATAGCATTCAGGAGGAACTACGCCTATAATCCTGAGGATTCCTATCCGAGACCAGATCAATCATGAGGTTTCATTGTCACAATTCGCGTCACGTTCATTGTGTATGGCGTACATCATCACTTCATCGTTACTAACTTCCAATGTCCCTATTTTTTTGCTAACGAAAATATCATCAATCTTCTTAAGGTTGGTAATATTTTTGAAATTGCTTCAAATACTATTGGTGTTTGACGTAATCTTCAACAACGTGACTTGATACTAATTCCCTGAGAATCTTGGGCAGTCCTTTCCAAGCGACAACCATTTTTCGGTTTTTTCTTTCTTCTTTTGCTCTGTAAGCAGAAATGTGGATTATAAGGAAACAAAAAAGGATGGAAAAAGGCAAACTCAGTTTAAAAGATTTGGAAATTAAAAAGAACACGAGGGAAACGACAAAAACCATTAACTTCCTCCTTTTGTTGTCATAATAAATTGTTATCAAAAGCCTTTTTGAGTTTGTCTATGAATCTATTTAATAAATCTCCAAGCACTGTTTGACAGAGCAGGTACAGCCTTAAACAGATGGGTCTAGGGGCATGAAATTTTATGCAGGCGTTCCCCATAATACAAAGGTGAGCACTAAAGGAGGATTTCTTTTTAATTCAGCCTTTAGATACTAAAAATGGACATTAACCGAAAAGCGATTTTATGCAATGAATGATACATAAGATTGCATTCAAAGTTGCCTATAACCGTTGAGAACTGATATCGTTCATCAATGTGTACACTTATCTAAATTTTTGCAGATAATCAGTACATATTTTGCCTTTTTATGGATTACTACTTATTACGCGCGACTTCGTCTGCGAACTTAACTGTAATAATTAAAATTTAATAAAAAAAACTGCCCCAAAATGAAGGAAAGTTTTTAAATTTCTTGAATTGACTGTCAATCAACGAATTGACGAATCAATTTATGTGTTTTAATGTTTTAGTTTGTTTCTGCTATTCTTCTTTCCTCATCCTGTCCTTTTCCTTATTTCCCTTTTTCATCTACTCTAATCTTTTTTTCTAATTATTACAAACAAAGCTGATGGATTCTCTTCGTGCAAAATATTTCGGACGTAAACTACCCTCCCGTTCGGATGTTCGGGTCAGGCCCGTAACCAGGATATTTTTTCGGGGGGGGAGCTGCGATCCTTCTGCTAAAACTACCTAGTCTTTGTTTGCGTTTAGATTAAAGCTAAGAAGCCACGGTCCAATACTATTTTACTATTAATATTACTATTGTATACAAGTATATTAAAATATAAAAAAAATACACTAAAAACATTTCTACAGTCTAACTCTTCTAACATTCTAACAAAGTAGCTGGAGAAAAATCTCTTTTTTTTTAATTTCTTTTTAAATTTCGATTTCGTTCATACTTTTTTCAAGTTTTTTTTAAGTTCAAGTCTCCTTTTAGCGTCCAACTCTTTTTCTAACTGGCAACAACTTTAATTCCTACGTTTTTATTTTTGGCAATTTTGGGAATTATTGTTATCTAAATTTGTAATGTCGAAATGCGTTTGATTCTTCCGAATTTCGAAAATAATTTTTGCTATAAAGTTAAATATCGTTTTTTTTTTGAAAATTTTCGGAAAACGAATGTAAAATCGTCAGATTCAAATTGGAAATTTGGACGAAAAAAGACCACATTTCACGAAAATCCCGAAATTTACGGAAAAAGTTCAAATTTTAGGAAAAACGTTGAAACTGAGGTTTGAACTAAAAATCTTGAGAAAAAAATAGCAAATTTAGAGAAAAATTCGATATTTTATTTTAAGCGCCCAAGGTTTCTTAGATACATAAAAGAATGTTAAGAAAACTGGAAAACAAACGTGTTTAACTCATGCACATTCATTTTAGAACACGTGGATGCTCCTGAAAGATCCCCAATGTTGTCCCTAAATTCGGGCACAAACTTCAAAATTGGCAACCCCGAAAATAACGAAGTTCAATGATAAAGATAAAACTGTCGAGACTGGAGTAGAAATTTTAGAAAAAAATGAGACATTTCGATTTTAAATTTGAAACTTTCGGAAAACGAATGTAGAAACGTCAGATTCAAATTGGGAATTTGGAAGAAAAAAGACCAAATTTCACGAAAATCCCGAAATTTACGGAAATAGTCCAAATTTTAGGAAACACGTTGAAACCGAGGTTTGAACTAACAATCTTGAAAAAAAATAGCAAATTTAGAGAAAAATTCGATATTTTATTTTAAGCGCCCAAGGTTTCTCAGATACATAAAAGAATGTTAAGAAAACTAGAAAACAAACGTGTTTAACTCATGCACATTCATTTTAGAACACGTGGATGCTCCTGAAAGATCCCCAATGTTGTCCCTAAATTCGGGGACAAACTTCAAAATTGGCAACCCCGCAAATAGCGAAATTCCATGATAAAGATAAAACTGTCGAAATTGGAGTAGAAATTTTAGAAAAAAATGAGACATTTCGATTTTAAATTTGAAACTTTCGGAAAACGAATGTAGAAACGTCAGATTCAAATTGGGAATTTGGAAGAAAAAAGACCAAATTTCACGAAAATCCCGAAATTTACGGAAATAGTCCAAATTTTAGGAAAAAGGTTGAAACTGTAGTTTGAACCTAAAAATCTTGAGAAAAAAATAGCAAATTTAGAGAAAAATTCGATATTTTATTTTAAGCGCCCAAGGTTTCTCAAATACATAAAAGAATGTTAAGAAAACTAGAAAACAAACGTGTTTAACTCATGCACATTCATTTTAGAACACGCGGATGCTCCTGAAAGATCCTCAATGTTGTCCCTAAATTCGGGGACAAACTTCAAAATTGGCAACCTCGCAAATAGCGAAGTTCCATGATAAAGATAAAACTGTTGAGATTGGTGTAGAAATTTTAGAAAAAAATGAGACATTTCGATTTTAAATTTGAAACTTTCGGAAAACGAATGTAGAAACGTCAGATTCAAATTGGGAATTTGGAAGAAAAAAGACCAAATTTCACGAAAATCCCGAAATTTACGGAAATAGTCCAAATTTTAGGAAAAACGTTGACACTGAGGTTTAAACTAAAAATCTTGAGAAAAAAATAGCAAATTTGGAGAAAAATTCGATATTTTATTTTAAGCGCCCAAAGTTTCTTAGATACATAAAAGAATGTTAAGAAAACTAGAAAACAAACGTGTTTAACTCGTGCACATTCATTTTAGAACACGTGGATGCTCCTGAAAGATTCCCAATGTTGTCCCTAAATTCGGGGACAAACTTCAAAATTGGCAACTCCGCAAATAGCGAAGTTCCATGATAAAGATAAAACTGTCGAGATTGGAGTAGAAATTTTAGAAAAAAATGAGACATTTCGATTTTAAATTTGAAACTTTCGGAAAACGAATGTAGAAACGTCAAATTCAAATTGGGAATTTGGAAGAAAAAAGACCAAATTTCACGAAAATCCTGAAATTTACGGAAATAGTCCAAATTTTAGGAAAAACGTTGAAAGTGAGGTTTGAACTAAAAATCTTGAGAAAAAAATAGCAAATTTAGAGAAAAATTCGATATTTTATTTTAAGCGCCCAAGGTTTCTTAGATACATAAAACAATGTTAAGAAAACTAGAAAACAAACGTAACTTTCAAGTTATGGAACTTGTTACCGAAAGGAATTTTCCCCAAAAATTACAACCTATCCTTGTTTAAGAAGGCGGTTCATCGTCATCTATCCTTGTTTCCGCACCCTACTGCAGTGCTTTGAAAGCATAATGGGGTTACCCTTTGCGAGTGGATGAAACTTTAAAAAAATTAGGCTTCTTTTCTCAAAATTTAATTTTTTTTAGGAAAGTTAGATTTTTTCTAGAGATTTATAACCTTTACTAAAAATGTTGACTTTCTTGTATTCGAAATTCGTCTTTTCTTAGAAATTTTCGTACTCCACTCAAAATGCAGGTTTTTCCCAAAAATGTTAATTTTCCTAAATCTGACTTTTTTGGAAATTTGTTTTTTTTTTTAATAAATGAGTAGTTCTTTCTTTATGATGTTAGATATTAATCTAGTGTAAGCAACCAGAGTTGGCCCGCATTGTTTATATTTTGTGGCGCCAATCACCAGGAAAGAATTCCAATCTCAGCTTGTCCCGGCTGCGGGGATACTCTCCCAGCGTCATTCGGGCCTGGCGGAAGTGGATTGTTAATTCGATATTCCTGTTTAATTAATCGATAAATCATTACCTGTTTTAACATTCGTTCAATTAATATTTTGAAGTTTGTGTTACCTTTTATTATCGTTATAATTTGTGTGTCGCTACCGTTATTGGTGTTTAAATTATGGAGGAGGAACACGAATCTAACACTAGATATAGATAGTAAATATTTCAGGATTCCAGTGGCTCTAGTGGTTTAGTTTTTAATTGAATAATTCAATATCAAGTTTTATTCTATCTAATAGTTCAACGTAGCATATTTTAGCATAAAAACCTACCATCTGAATCAAATTTGATTTCCACTACAGGGATCTCGTAAACCAGTAGAGATACAGGAAAGCTTAAATGGAAAAATTAATGCAGAATGTAATGCCCAATATTGTGTCTCTGATAATACAATGAAATTCCAGTTCGTCCTGATTTTATTTAGAAAAAACTGAAAATCGCCTTTTTTAAAAATCAGCTAGAACTTGTTTATTTGAAGTCCGATCAAAAAAATTCAAAAATTTAATTAGTTGTTTTTTGGGGGCTTTTTATTGGTGTACATTATTTTTTTTCTAAATTTAACTATTTTCGAGAAAATTATGTTAACTTTGTTATTTCTTATAGACGCCATATTGGATTTTATCATGTTTGAATTTGGCATATTTTTCTGATTAATTTGATATATGACATGCTATACTTCAAATGTGGCAAAGTGGGTTAAATGAACCAATTTTTTATTATACAGGGTGAGTCACTAAGCGCGAATCGGTCTTTGGTAGGCGTATCGTTCAATCGAAAAATGTTTCGAATAAAAGTTGTTCCAAATAAAGTTCTCCACAACTTAAAGTTATTGCCAAATATGGCGGCCTTCCGGTTGCACCGGAAATGAACACAACTTTCTTATTTTAAATAAAACACTCTATGTATTTTTACATTTTTGGATTCCTTGGTAAAAATGAATATGAATTTATTAAAACGACATAGGTCCTTAGTTGAACCGTTTTCGCGTAATTTAATTTTTTTGGTTAAATTTGACGATTTCGGAGCTTGACACCATTAACGATATTTTCCAAACGCAATGACTCAGAGTTGTGTGGCATACGGTTTTAAATTCAGGAAGAAATGGAGTATTTGTTTACGTCTTTGCTGTTAGCAAGATTTCTTAAATTTCTTCACATGCGTCCACTCAATTCTTCAGTTGTTCAAACATGCATAACTTAATTTTTTCAAAGGGAACCACCTATCTTGGATTATCTTATCGGATGCGAAATTAAATTACCTTTTTTTTGGCACCAGGTATTGCCACCTCCATCCAATAATTTTTGAGAAATTTAGAATTTTGTAAACATTTTAATTAATTTCGTATTATCGCGTTAGCCCTGAATGTCGCGGTTTTGTTTCGTCTCGTTTGTCCTGCAAATTACAGAAAATGTTTTTCAAACAAGAATCGGTTGATGTGGTTTACACTTTACATTTTTTAAAGAAAATTAATTTTTGAAAACTAGGTCAATTGTTAGAGTAAGGCAAACACAGTAGCCCAAATATTAATTATGAATTAAAATAATTAAAATTCAAAAAAAAATAAACAATTTTATTAGAGTTTGTAACATGTAGGTATGCCCAACGGTTTGTCGACCAGAGATGTTCAAATTTAGTGGCATTCTTCAGGTTGTAGCTAACTGGAAGTACAGAATACGAGAAAAAGGAGCGTAGAAAACCAACGGCGCATGAAGAAAACCAAGTTTCAGTAGTGGCTGCTGCTGTCCAATATCCGCACTTAAGAACCAGAAGAATAAGTGTGACATTACAAATAAGCCAAAAATCGGTTTCATGATTGTTGTGTAAAAACAAGTTTCATCCGTATCAAACCTAGCTAGTTCAAGAACTCAATCAAGCTGACTAACAATCGATGCAGTTGTGTGAATGGACGTTACATAATCTGCAGGAACAAAATGACCGTTTCGGACATTGTACTATTTACCGACGAATGTACAAACATTTTTTAAGAACCGCTTCGTGGAAAGGAAACGATACACCACGATACTGAAAATCACCATTGGATTTCAGTGTAAAGCATTAAAGAAAGTAAATAAACAATAAACAAATCGGTAACAGTAAGTTGCAACAAATATTAAGAAGAATACATAAACAATGGTAATAATAACATTAAATTAAATGTTCAACATAACCACCAGCTTCACGATGGCAAATGCTCAGTCTCTGTAGCAAAGAATTGTTCACATCCAGCAAGACGTTTTCATTGATATTTTGGAAAGCAACACGAACCCGGTCCATCATGTCTTCTCGGGTAGTTGGTGGTTCCTGGTAAACAACTTGCTTAACATAACCCCACAAGAAAAAGTCTGGCTTAGGTAAATCCGGTGATCTTGCGGGTCATACCACTGGACTTCCTCTTCCTATCCATTTGTTAGGGAATTGTGTATTGAGGAACTCCCTTACATCCCTTCCATAATGTGCCGGTGCCCCATCATGTTGGAACCACATTTGCCGCACGACAGCAAGAGGCAAATTGTCTATCATTTCGGGCAATTGATTTTGCAAAAAATGCAAGTTATTGTTGGTTTTTAAATGTTCATTAAAGAAGTGTGGTCCGACAACAAATCTTCCTATGACACCACCCCAAACATTCAGAGACCACCTATGCTGATGGTCTAAGGGCCTTATCCAATGAGGATTTTCAGTGTGGTAGTAATGGGAGTTGTGTCTTCCCACGAAGCCGTTCTTATGAAATGTACATTCGTCGGTAAATAGTACATTGTCCAAAAAGTCATTTTGTTCTTGTAGTTTTCGTAACGCCCACTCACAAAACTGCATTCGGTTGTTGAAATTAGCTTGATTGAGTTCCTGTACTAGCTGGACACGATACGGATGAAACTTATTTTTATTTATTTATTTTAGGCAAGATTCGTGAAACCGAGGTTTGACTTATTTGTAATCCGTGCTTATTATGATGGTACTTAAATGCGGATCTTGGACAACAGCAGCCGCTACTAAAACTTAGTTTTCTTCATGCGTCGTTGGTTTTCTACGCACCTTTTTCTCTTATTTCGTACTACCAGTTCGCTCAAACCTCTCTCTCAATTTAGCGAATGCCGCTGAATTTGGATGTCTCCGATCGGCAAAGCGTTGGGCATAAATTCTTGAGGCAAGAAATGGATTTCTGTCAGCAGTGCCCAAGGCGTAAACCATATCGATCAATTCTTCTTGAGAAAACATTGTCTTTCAGTACTAATACCAAGACTTCGCGACAACAATGAGATAAAGTGTCAGTTATTGCCGGACAAACGAGACGAAACAAAACCGCGACATCCAGGGCTAACGCGATAATACGAAATTAATTAAAATTTTTACAAAATTCTAAATTTCTCAAAAATTATTGAACGGAGGTGGCAATACCTGCTACCAAAAAAAAGGTAATTTAATTTCGCATCCGATAAGATAATCCAAGATAGGTGGTTCTATTTGAAAAAATTAAGTTATGCATGTTTGAACAACTGAAGAATTGAGTCGACGGATGTGAAGAAATTTAAGAAATCTTGCTAACAGCAAAGACGTAAACAAATACTCCATTTCTTCCTGAATCCAAAACCGTATGCCCCACAACTCTGAGCCATTGCGTTTGGAAAATATCGTTAATGGCGTCAAGCTCCGAAATCGTCAAATTTAACCAAAAAAATTAAATTACGCGAAAACGGTTCAACTAAGGGCCTATGTCGTCTTAATAAATTTATATTCATTTTTAACAAGGAATCCAAAAATGTAAAAATACATAGAATGTTCTATTTAAAATAAGAAAGTTGTGTTCATTTCCGGTGCAACCGGAAGGCCGCCATATTTGGTAATAATTTAAGGTTGTGAAGAATTTTATTTCGAACAACTTTTATTCGAAACATTTTTCGATATTTTGAACGATACGCCTACCAAAGACCGATTCCCGCTTAGTGACTCACCCTGTATATTATATAATTCTGGACTACTTTGCCCATTTAAGCTTCCTTGTATCTCTAATAGTTTACGAAATCCTTATAGTGGAAATCAAATTTGGTTCAACCTGGTTAAGTAATGGCTAAGATGTCTAATCCTAACATGAAGTTTTTATTGCCTATAACAGGGGCTTCTCTATTGTCGGAGTAATGTGTCCAAAAGAAAACGCCATGCTTCTTCATTTCGCTTTTCAAGCTACTTTTCTTGTCTTCCGGAAACCCTGTTATCGCGAGGAGTTTTAATTTTGGAAAGTGCTGAACAGAGACTAAATAGACTGAACATTTCAATGCTGTCTCATGCGTTCAGTTGAAGCTAAAATGCGGGGTAGTGGGAAGCTGCATCCCACTACTCTTGGACATGGCCGGATTAAGTTAAATTTATAAATACGAAACTTGCCGCGTAACGGTTCTAACGATTTAGATGAAACTTTAGAATTAGGGGCTTTTGGACCAATAGGATAATTTTTACAAGTGCTTTTTGGTAAAAGTTCAGGAGAACTATTTTCAAAGACATCTTGGTTTAATAGTAAAATAATTTTCTTTCAATACGCGACGCCTGTGTACAATATTGTTAAGCCGGTGCTGTAAACACGTCATGATTGCAGTGAAATGGCGGCGCGCGCACGCCGATAATTGAATATTTATATATTTCATTTTTACCTACCCAAAGAATGAAACTCTTGATTTTCCTTCACTAATGTGTTCACTGAGGTTTCAACAATGATCCACAATACACTTCCCCATATATTCAGGCCGTTTTCTAAAAAAAAACCCGATGTTATGTTCGCAACGGTCTGTCAAATAATGAGAGTGCTGGGTTGAGCTAGGCTTCCGCCAGGCTTTCAACTGGCTTCACTGCTTACCGTCTTACGTTCAGTCTATTTAGTCTCTGGTGCTGAATTAATTTCTCCACATCGACGTTCTCAATGTTAGTGTCAAACATATAGAGCTCTTGAAGTTCCGGCAAGTTACCCAAAGCTTCCCAAGGAATTTCCGCTGAAAATCAAAACTATCTACAACTAATCTACAAAATTACATCGAGAACTCACCAAAGCGACCTAAGTCTATTTTTAGGGATGTCAATTTGTTTAAATTCTTGAAGGTCCCCGGTTTCAAACGTCTGACATCGCCTTCTAAACGCAAATATTGGAGATTGCCCAGTAAAGAGAAAGCATCAGCGTCTATTTCTTTTAGGCTCTTCGATCTAAACTCAAGTTGGTATAGGTTGCTGGCGAAAAAATGTTTTGTAAATTTTGAAAATTTATCCTCAGAAATCTTTACGAATTTTAAATGATGCAATCCTGATAGACTGTCTGGTTCCATTTTCAAATTTATATTTTGGATTATCAACAAGGTTGTTAAACCTGGAGTACATTCGAAAAATTTGCGCGTAATTGTTGGGAACTTTTCGTTGTGGACAATCACCAATTTTTTCAATTCAGGTAAAACACAGAACGCTCCTTCTTCGATACCTTTAATGGTATTTAAGACCAAAGTCACCGCTTCCACGTTCTTGGTCATATTAAGCTTTTGGCGAGTTATTCTTCCTGTTTGCATAAAGATTTTTAGAGTCCGCATCTCAGTATCTTGTGTTGCCGTTAGGGGCATTATCGCCAACCACAAAAATAATAACTTTCTTACAGCAGAGCAAACCTGAAAAGAAAGGATCAGTGGCGATATCCTTGACAGAAAATTTTATCTTTTCAGTAGCAGCTTTTTCTTTGATTCGTTATAATAATCGTATTTACTGATTCTTGAAAAAAAAAAGATTAATCAAGAGACGATGCTCAGATGCTTTGTTAACCAACTAGATTGGGACGATAGAAGTGAAAAAGTTATACAAACGTCTGGTGTTATTCAGAAAATCACCTAATTTGTTGAGAGCCTTCGTAACACGCTAAATATATAGTTTGCCCAAAAAGTACCCACAAATGAACAATATAGAGACAAGGGTTACAAAAAGAAGAAAAATAACTGACAGACGGATGAACGGCCGGACACGAGAGTCTCGTTTTTTTCTATTAAAATATGGCACCCTAAAAATCAAAATTTTCGAGAAAACAGCAATTTAAAAAACTGGACATTTTGAAAAAACCGGAAATTTTAAGTTGTTGGAATTTTCAATAATCAAAATTGTCAATAAAAGAAAAAATTAGGGAAAAAAAGTCAAAATAAAAAAAATGTAAATAAATCCCAAAATTTTGAGGTTAAATTTGCAATGTTAACAACCTAAAGTCGAGGAGCAAAATTGGTTAAAATTGGTCATTTAAGGAAAAGTTAAAATTTAGAAAAGTTCAAAATTTATAAAAATAAGCAATGCAGTAAATAATAAGATCAAATTGCACGTTTGAATTCAAAATTTTGAAATATTGAAAAATAGAGATTTGAAGTACATTGTCAAAATTGTGATATAGAAATTTGAATTTTCTAGAAAATTCGTTTTTAAATTGACGTCAAGTTTTTCCATGTTTCGGAAGAAAGGGGGATCCTTGGAATTTTTTTCGTAAATTCAAACTCTCATATCTTCGAAACCAAAAATCGTAGCCCAATTTGGTTTTCAAATTCCTATTCTACTTTCCAAAAACTCCATGAAAAAGCCACAAATTCACTTTCAAAAAATGGACATTTTTCCATGTTTCGGAAGAAGGGGGGACCCTTCCTGTACAGCACCTAAATCAGAAAGATATCTTAAAGATATCATTTTAGCGATATCTTTAAGAGACACTGAAATGTAAGCATTTAGATAACTTTTTTTAGTCGTCAGATTAATGACATTTAACAGATATCTATAATATGATTTTGATAGATGTCTTCAGGATGAGAAATCTTTATGTTAACCAGGGGCGGCCTTAACGAGGCTCCGGGCGGGTAGATCTTTAAGAGGCCCTCGTCTTTGTGGAATTAGTTTTAACATAGACGTAGTCAGAATAGGGCAGGGTAGGGCGTTTGCCCCTCCCCCCCCATTCTCCTCTTCTAATCTCTTCTCTTCCCAACTCTTCTCTTTTCTTCCCATCTCTTCCAATCTCTTCCTTTCCCATCTCTTCTCTTCCTATCTCTTCTGTTTTCTTTCCATCTCTTCCCATCCATTTTTTTCCCATCTCTTCCAATTTCTTCTTCTTCTTCCTATCTCTCTTCTTCCAATCTCTTTCCTTCCCATTTTTTCTTTTCCCATCTCTTCTCTTTTCTCCTCATCTCTTCCAATCTCTTCCCTTCCCATCTCTTCTTTTCCCATCTCTTCTCTTTTCTCCTCATCTCTTCCAATCTCTTCCCTTCCCATCTCTTCTTTTCCCATCTCTTCTCTTTTCTCCTCATCTCTTCCAATCTCTTCTCTTCCCATCTTTTCTCTTTCTGTCTCTTCTCTTTTCTCCTCATCTCTTCCAATCTCTTCTCTTCCCATCTTTTCTCTTTCTGTCTCTTCTCTTTTCTTCCCATCTCTTCCAGTCTCTACACTTAACGAAAATTTATATTGCACTGAGGAGACTTTCTCTACAAAATTTCCATTCGACAAAAGTCGTCCTTCTTTAAGCTATTGATATTTTCTCGAAATTTCGACTTATTTCACGAAATTCGTCTTTTTTCATAAATTTCTTTGGAAATTTCAAATGTATTCCTAAAATTCGATTTATTTTATCAGAATCCAACTTAACTAAAAATTTCAAATTTTTATCTCAAAATTCATCGTTTTATTTTTCGAAATTCTATCATTTCTCAAAATTAGTTTTTTCTGGAAACTTCGACTTCTCTTTAAACTTTGATTTTCTGAAAATGTCGCCTTTTTTTATCAAGATTTACCCTTTTGCTTAAAACTTGATCGATTTTTTAACAACAATATTTATCTGGAAATTTTTATAATGACTTTTTTAGAAATTTTGTAAAAAGACAAAAATTCCGAGAAAATTTCCCCTGGAATGGGGAAATACAACTTGTTTCTCAAAATTTCGACGATTATTTCAATATTGGACATTTTCTGACTCAGGGTAGGGCAGAACAGGACGCATGTCTGCCTCTGATTCAAGCGCTCAAGAAAAAAAATCTAGAAATTACCTTTTTTTCAAAATTTGTCCCTTTTCCAAAATTTCGACAAAATTTGACTCTCTCTGAAGAATTTCGAGTGTTTACTAAATTTTGACTCTTTTCTCAAAATTTCGATCTTTTTTTTTGTTTTTCAAGGGAAAAAAATCGAAATTGCCAAAAAAAAAAACAAATTTACAAAAATCGAAACTTTGATATTTTTCTGAAAATCCGCCTTTTTTCGCAAATTTAAAATTATCCTGAAATCCCATCCTGTATGTTCCCGGAAAACTGAATATTTTTCCTGGAAATTCGTGTCTTTTTTAAAATGTTGACTTTTTTTTCAAGACTCGTTTTTTCCTCAAACGGGCCGCTATTCTCAAAGTTGCACTTTTTCTTTAAGTTTGAATTTTTTCTGGAAAATTTCGATCTTTGATGCTTCATTTGGTAGTTTTTCTAGAAATGTCGACTGCTTTTCAGAGATTTCGTTTTTTTTAATTCCTTTATTTTTATTAACATCGGGTTTTTCTGAAGATTTTGATCATTTGGAATTTGATTTTTCATAACTTTTAACAGGTTTCTTAAAATTTGTCTTTGTCCCGATATTTTTATATCAAAATTCGATATTCAACTTTGCAAACAAATTTGAATTTCTCTTATAAAATTAGTTTAATTTCGTCTTTTCAAAAATTTCGACTTTATTCTCAAAATTCCACTTTTTGGGCTCTTCTTTCGGAAATCATTTTTTCTATCAAAATTAGGCCACTTTTCTGAATATTTATCTTTTATTTAAATTTTGACTTTTTTAAATTTGACTAGAAATTTCATCTTCATATTTCGCCTTATTTTCGAAATATTGACTTTTATCTTAAAATGCCATGGAACTTTCTGGACTTTTTCCTCGAAATTGGCTTTTCCTTTAAATTTCAGTTTTCTCGAAATACGTCTGTTTTCTCTAAATTAGGTCGGCATATTATCAAAAATTAAAAATGTTGCGAAAATTTGGGTAATTTCGAGAAAAAGATTTCTTGCACATTCATTTCTTTATTAAAATTTAAATATTATGTCAAAATTAAAATAAAAAAGTAAACATTTCGAGAAAAGCGTTTTTGAAAATTGCAAATTTTTTCACAAGATTTGGTCTTTGGAAATATTTTGGCATATTTAGAAATTTCGAGTTCTTCTAAAAGGTTGGGTTTTTATTCAATTTCGGTTTTCTAAAAAATCCTTTCCCAAAATAGGGTTTTTTCAAAAAAATTGGTCGCTTTGGAAATTATGACTTTATTCTATATTTTTCTCTCAAAATTGAACTTTAATTTTTTTAATATTCGTTTTTCTCTGATTTTTTTTCAAATTTAAGTTTCCGAAAATTTCATTTTTCTCAAAAGTTGTCTTACTCTGGAAATTTTGACTCGTACTAGAAATGGGGATGTTTTATGCTTCTGAAAATCTCCGTTTACAGTAAAAAATGTTTCTTAAAGTTCCAACTTTTTTTGAAAATTACATCTTTTTTTTTACAAAATTCCACCTTTAAAAATATATTTTTTTCGAATTTTCAACAATTTTTGAGATTTTTCGAAAGGTTAGAATTTTATTTTAAACACGAATTTCTAAACATTCCAACTTTTTCCCAAAATTCGTTTTTCTTCGTCTCTTTCAAAATTAAAATTTCTCTTGAAAATGTTCACTTTTCTGTAAGAGAGTTCACCTTTTTCTCAACATTTCGCCGGTATTTTTTAAAATCGTTATTTTTTGAAATCTTCGAAATTTGGATAGTTTTTAAAGTTTTCCGAAATTATCGGTTTTTATTTTAGATTCAATTTTCTGACTGTTTTCGCAACGTTCGACTCTATTTCCAAATTTCTAAGTTAATCTGAAAATTCGATTACTCAGTTCATGTAGTTAAATGAAAATATACATATACTCGGAACGTTTTCCGGTTTTCTTTTTTTATCAATTTACAAAATGATTCTTGTCCCTCCCTGAACTAAATCCTGCCTACGCTTATGAATTTCAATGATGATGCTTGACTAGAAATGTAAAGTCATAAATAAATATATTTGGACTTTTAAAATTGTTTATTGGAAACTAAGAAAAATTAATAAATACAAAGATTTTTTTGGTGGAACGGACCGGTCCTTGGGTATCTTCAAAAAAAAATCCTTCTTGGCTTCAGGGGTCAAGTTTTGTCCTTCAATTTTTAAACACAAAGATAACAAACTATTAATCATGATAAATAAGGTGCATTAATGTCTTAAAAGGATCAGGGATTTAGAAATGATGACGACTGCTCTAATATAAAAGCATAATCCGACGACAGTTGACAGCTGAAATGAAACACGGGAATTCCCCAAATCGTAAACACGAAGAAAGTGGAGTACTATCAGATTTTGTTTTGCCCTTGCAGTTGGCAGCACTTGTGGCACTGGTACGAAATTTCGTCAATGTGAAAGAGAAGGAAAGGAACATTCATTGGAGCGAATGAGACAGATATCAGCGCGATAACTACCACGCAAGGGAGCAGCGAGTCCAGTTTTATAATGCGCGGTTAAGGCTCGAAATTCAAATAAACATTAGAATTCGTGCTATTGCGCGAGTGCGCGAGGCCCTCTACAAGAGCGAGGCCCCGGGCGGTTGCCCTCTTGCCACCCCCTGAGTTGGGGTATGGAACACGCGTTAGCTGACTACTCCAATCAATTTTAATAAAATAAATTTACATTTTTATCGATAATATGGTGTTGAAATACAGAACTAAGTTTCTCTCTGAAGATGACTGCTTGGCTGTCGAAACGGGTTAAGTAACCTTTGTTGTGTTTTTTAATCTTTCTTGATTTCAGAGGACAACTTCTGTATTTCAATTTTTGAAGATAACCAACGATCAGTCCGTTTTACCAAAAAGATAATATGGTGAATTAAACATGGTAAATAATTTTTTTTAATAAGATTAGCGACTGCGTTACCAGAAAAAATAATGCATAAATATTAGCTAAGTTGGGGTTTCAGAGGGGACCCTTGTCTACGTTTCTAGTTAATAATAAATTGGATAATTCCAGAACTCACCATTAATTTTAATTTCAGTTTCAACTAATCCTTCAAATAAACACCACTTAAGCGATAACTGATGTTATCAGTTCAGTGTTTTTGTAAAAACAATCCTCGTTAAACCATATTACGATTGATGACCACACAACATAAGTTTTAACATTATTGCAACCTACGTAGTTGAGTTGGCGAAAGAAATCCGATAATTTTAAATATTTCAATTATAATGCATTTAAAAAATACTATTCTTTTATTTTGGTACTAGCTTGCTTCCCAAACTTTCGACGTCTGTTATTTCCATAATTTTTCCTGACGTTGAGTATCCTTCGTTTAAAAAAATTGCATAATAATCTACTTAATAAATCTCTAAGCACTGGCTGACAGACAATACACAGCCTAAACCGGTGATCGTGGGTCTAGGACAGGGGTCGGCAAACTTTTAAGCCAAAAGAGCCATCCGCAATAAAAAAATTGATTTCATGAATTTCAAAGAGCCATAAATTTTTATTTCTGATTTTACATTTTATTTCAAAATCAAATCAGACAAATCAGACAAAATATGGAACAGGGACAGACCCCTCTGATTCATGTAGTCAACCGAAAACATATTCAGCCCAAAGACCTATTTCTCAAAATTTAGAGCTTTATTTCAAAATTTTCCTTTTTCTCGCAAATTCGAGTTTTTTAACTCTTCTCTGTATTTGTCTTTTTTTTAACTATATATTTAGACTT